>CM034302.1:64364774-64964774 GCA_019925795.1 Dendrobium chrysotoxum | reverse complement strand
AATTTTGGTAAGTATTCAATTAGTCATACAGTACGATCTGGATAGTACAGTATGAATAGTTCAAAAGATCAAAATTATAAACTTACCAAACTAATTCTGGTGGCTAGGGTTTTTCAATTGAACCTCATTGTACCATACGATTACCATCGTACAGTACGATTAGGTTACAAAACTAATCGTCTGGAAAATAGCCGTTAGCCTGAGTATTAATGATTAATCGTACAGTTCGATTGAAAATCGTACAATACGATAATTTTAAAAAAAATTTTAAACATGAAAATAAATCTCCCCCTATGTGTGTGCATGGTTACTCCTTTCACATACATACTTTTATGACAGACTCAAGAAAATAAAAAATAAAGAAATTAAAAATTACAAGATTTCCAAAATCCTATTCTACCCAGTTTGAGTCTCCAACAACCTTGAGCAGTGTGTATCTAACCTGAAATGTTAGTGCTCATATATAAGGATAAACAATTGTAATCTTAAGGAAGTCCATATAGATTCAGTAAGTATTAGTTGTCACCATCAAAATTAAGTGCTCGGGATCCTGGATTTCAACAGGTATGAGTAGTAATGGTATAAGGGCGGGGTACTCTACGTGGCGTCTGGTGAAGGAAAGCAGGGGTTTAGAGAAGGAAAGCGAGGGTTTGGTGAGTAGAACTGCAAGCTGCTAGCTCTAGGAGTGGGTAAAGGGGTGGTAGGCTAACTATGAGTGGCAGGCTAAAACGAAGAGGTCCCCTCAGTACATACAGACCTAGATGGGCCACCAGTCATCTTCTTATTGTGCCCATTAAAACTATTATTAATCGATCCTTTATTAGGATCTTCACCTAAAGCCATCTATATTAAATAAAAAATAAGAAATATTAGAAATATAAATTATAACAAAATTTAATATAATATAATGTAATAATTAAATAAATGTAGTTCATCAATAATAAAATGAAAAAAACTAATTATTGTCAAGCTGTTCAAATAAATCATATTATCAAAAATTATTTACCTTATGTTAACTCATCATTTGTTGATTCAATTTCATATGATGATACATTTCCACCACTATCAGATTCTTCATGACTTTCTTGTATGTTTAAATCTACTTTCTCTAACTATATCTCACTTTCATTAATTAGAATTTATTCATCCACATCGATAGGAAGATTTTTTAAATTGGACATAAACTTTTCTTAATTTGTTAATGGTATTGAAGTGGTTTTCATAATTACTCCCCTTAGTTTGGTCATTATAACTACAAACCAATCCTGTTTGCCTCGTAATCTGCTTGGATAGTTAGCATAATAGACTTGGCTTGCCTGACTAGCAATAATGAATGGGTCAAGCTTTACATATGTCTTACCCTGCTTTACTTTTGTTATATCGTAAATTGGATATACTCATGTGCCTCTATTTTGTATTGGATCAAACCATTCACAATTGAATAGATACATAATATTCCCGTGACTGGATATTCCACCTGTAATATTTCTTGTAATACCCTGTAGTACTCAAAATTATCCCCTGTATGGGTGTTCCCTCTTACACATACACTAGAATTTTCTATCTTCCTACCTTCACACCAATTTTTTGTTTGGAATTTATAGCCATTAACTAAAAATATTTGAAAAATATTTAACTAATCTATTTGGTCCCTAAGCTAGCTCAAGTAGCCCTTGATACTACGAATCACTGTCTTTAGTGTGAACCTAATAATAAATCAGATTATATTATTAGCATATTTAATGCATACTATGCTAATTAATTAAGACAAATTACTCAAAATGAATAGTTGAGAATTATACCGTATTTTTAAACCAAGTAGTGAACTCTTTCTCCACTATCTTCTAGACTTCTACTGGTTCTGATGTACTTAAATCATCAATAAAGCTCCTACAAACTTTAGGGTTTAGTTCAAAGTTATAAATAGTATATATATAAATAAGCTAACTCATACTGACTCAAGATACCGCTCAACTTCATCAAAATTAAGCAAGATATACAATGTAACAACACTCATTTCCTTATCGGTCAAATAACGCACAGTGCTAGTGTACGGTGCTAGCACCTATGGGTTCACCACTTCCATTGAATACATTTATATTTTAGGATTTACCCATATTTTGAGGTGTAGTACTTCTACCTGATTGTGACATTGTTTCAAAGTAATATGAGCAAAACTGAGTTGTCTCGTATATTAAATACGCTTTACAGATTGAGCCTTTGGGATGTGCTTTATTCTTAGCAGTCTTATTAAGTTTATTTAAAAATCTCTCAAAAGGATACATCCACCGATACTGAATAGTTCCACCGACTATAGCCTCATATGCTAAATATACTGGTAGATGCTCCATAGAGTCGAAAAATACTAGAGGAAATATTTTTTCAAGTTGACGTAGAATGAAAGGAATATGCTACTCCATAAGAATCAAGTTCTCTATGTTTAGTATAGAAAAGCATAAATCTTTGAAGAAGACACTTAGCTCAATCAAGGGCTTTATAATTTGATCTGGCAAATAACTAAAGGTAGTTGGTAGTAGACATTGCATGAAGATATGATAATCATGACTTTTCAATCCAAATAATCTCCCTAATCTTATATCAACACATCTACTTAGATTAGAAGAACATCCATCAGGTACATGTAGGGTCTTTACCCATTCACAAACTGCTCGTCTCTACTCTAAAGTTAATATGAAAGGAGCTTTTGGTTTGAGAAGTTTTTCACCTCCACCATCGTTTAATTCTAATGCTTTCCTCCTATAAATCTCCTTTAAGTCCATCCTTATTTTTTATATTATCCTTAGATTTATCTTTGATGTCCATGACTGTATTAATAATATTATCAAAAATATTTTTCTCAATTTGCATGACATCCAAATTATATTTAATCAGGTTTGTTCTCCAATATAATAATGACCAAAATATACTTTTTTTGGTCCAATTATGGTTGGCACCATATCCTAGCAATCTGTACTCAACTAATATTGGAGAATCTATTATTGTGAGCATGAACCTTACTCTTTCAAATATTTTTTCACTACTTAATCTTGGAGGAGGTTACAACATCACCACTTTATTTTTAGTAAAGGCATCCTTATTTGCCTAAAAGGATGACTTATTTGTAAGAACATGTAATGAAAGTCGAACCAAGTGTTCTTCTTTTCATACTTTAAAGTGAGTGACTTTGTACGTTCCATACAATATGGACAAGCTAACTTGCCGGAAGTGTTCCAACTTGAGAACATACCATACATAAAAAAGTCATCAATTATCCAAATTAATACTGCCCTCATTATGAAGTTTTATTTGGTGGACATATCATATATACTTACTCCCTCTTCCCATAATAAACTTAAAATCATTAATTAATGGTTGTAAGAATACATTGATCTTTACTTTTGGATTATGTGGCCCTGGAAAGATAAGAATCAGAAACATATAAGGAGTAGTCATACACAACTTTGGAGGAAGATTATGAGGGGTGAGTATCACGAGCCAACATGAGTAAGGTGAAGCAGACTAACTAAATATAGTAAAATCATCTGCGCATAAACCTAATCTTATATATTTTGGTTCTGTCACGAAGGTGGGATGTGTACGATCAAAATATCTCCAAGCCTCTGCTTCTGATGGATGATTAATAACACCTTCTTACAGAATTTGTTCATTATGCCATCTCATATGTGCAGCAAATCTCATGGAAGCATATAACCATTATAATTTAAGAATTATTTGTAAGTAAAACATCCTATTGAAAAGCACTTCCTTCAGCTTTCTTTTCATTCGAGACTTTGGTTTAAATCTTGGTGCATTGCAATGACGACATGTAATTTCTGATAATCATCTTTAAAGTATAACATGTATCTATTAAAACAATAATCTATCTTTATGTATGTTGAACTAAGTTTAAAAACTAACTTCTTTGTCCGATATAGATTAGTAGGAATTATATTATCTGTCGGGTTAATTTCCTTAAGTAGCCCAATGAATTAATTAAAACATTCACGAGAAATATTATATTCTGCATTGATGCTTAGTATCTTCACAACAACAGATAGCTCTGAGTGAGTGGTGCACCCCTTTCATATTAGTTATTGGGCAGCATGCAATAAATCATAAAAATTTTGTGCCTTCTTGTTTGATAACTCTTTTGTCTATTATTCAGAATGTATTCCAGTTGTATCATAAACTAATTCCTTAAGATTTTGTCAGATATTTTCATCCTCGGCTATATTACTACTTATAGATGGGCTGTATCAAGAATCAAAATATAGCTCGTACTCACCACGAGAAGTCCAATACCAATATTCTGGCATGAACCCTCTATGATATAGATCAACAATTACATCATCTGATCATAGGTGCACTTAATTTTTATGTTTATAATATGGACATCGAAGCATTCCATCTGATATGAAGCTGGGCAATTGTTTTACTATCTGAATAAAAATGTTCACCCCATTAATGAACTTATCTTTTAATATCTTTCATCCTTGCGCCAATTTGTTATACATCCAACTTTTTTGATTTCTAATATCCATAATATAGCCTACTTATAATATGGAGTTGTTACATATTGTTAGAAAATCTTTTACAAAGAAATAAAAAAAAATTTATGTGTCTTTTATCAATTTTCTAAAGATATTTCCAACAACAATAAAAACAATATCAAGCCTTTGTCCCACTATGTGGGGTCAGCTACATGAATACTTTTTCTCCATTGTGTCCTATTAAAAGTTAAATTCTCATTTAAATCTAATAAAGAAAGATCATTTATAATAATTTCTAACCAAGTTTTTTTAGGTCTACCTCTACCTTTCTTAATATAAGTCAAATCTACTACCTCTACTTTCCTAACAGATCATCGAAAGGTCACCATTTTATGTTCTCAAACCATCTAAGGAGACTCTCTCTAATCTTATCTTCCACTGGAGCTACTCTAACCTTATCACGTATATGCTCATTTCGAATCCTATCTCTAAGGGTAAAGCCACTCATCCACCTGAGCATCCTCATCTCTGCAACACTTAACTTAGTATTATGCTTCTCTTTTAATGGCTAACATTTGGCACCATAAAGCATTATAGGTCTCACCACCATCTTATAGAATTTTCCCTTATGTTGTAGGGGGACTTTTCTATCACATAGTAAGCCCGATGCATTCCTCCACTTCAACCATCCAACTTGAATTCGTCTGATAATATTCCCATCTATTTCACAATCACTATAAATAATAGATCCAAGATATCTAAAATATGTACTGTTATTAACAACTTGATCGCACAAAGTCACAATCCCCTCACTAGGTCTAGTACTAGTAAAATTACACTCTATATTTTCAATTTTAGATCTACTAAAGCGAAAACCTTTAGACTCTATGGTTCATCTCCATAATTTAAGTTTACCTTCAACTCCCTCTCTAGTCATATCAACATGAATATATCATCAGTAAAAAGTATACACCAAGGTACATTCTATTATAAATGTCTAGTGAGAAAATCCATGAAAAAAAATCTTATGGTGGATTATCCTCAAAATAGTAGCGGAAGTCGGTGACTGAGGCGGCAAACATTGGCAAACGCAGTGGAAGTCTGTTGGGTGATGGGTCAGTCTTAGCAGTGGTGATGTTTAGTTGAGGCGACAGATGTGAGTTGAGTGAAATGAAATGACAAGGAATGAAATAATAAGGCAGACGGGCGTGAGAGAGAAAATAGGGTTTTGACCGATGAATTTTTTGGCGGATAAGTCACCGGAGAGCTTTCCGTCATAATTTTTGATGGTAATTATTCATTTGGTTTAAATACACTGGTGTAATATCCATCGATTTGGATGCTAAAAATTATCGACAAAAATGTGCCACATTATAATATGGGTTTATATATTATGATGAATTTAATGGCGGATAATACGTCAGTAAATTACCGGCATAATATACGCCAAAAATTCTGCTGTAGTTTTACCGCCGAATAAATCATCGGTAATAATGGTGTAATTTTCAGTGTATATATTTCTACCAGAAGAGCTGACGATAATCTATGGTTTTCCTGTAGTGGCATTTTCATTATCGAGGAGATTCCCCTTAACCTCTTCCACTTTATCTTCTCGTTGGGGTTGGTTACCTTTACCAGCGGTGGACCTAGCTTCATCATGAAGTTGGTGTACTTGCCTAGGTAGCGGTTGCCAACAGTCATCACCTTCATTGTCATCGTAATAGTCTTCATCATTAGTATTGGTATGCCTCATCATATAGACGACTTCTATGTTTATGGTGTCGTTCATTTCTTCCATTCCTTCTTCCATATATTCTTCTCCTTCTATATCTTTTATATTTTGTTCTTCTCCTATATTTCTTCCCCTTCCATACTTTCTTTTACTTTATACTCTAGTACTTGGATCTCTGAGTGACGGTGCATTTGGATTTGCGGTTCTTGATTTGGAAGGAAGATCTCCTCGACCTACAGACTACAATCGAAGTTGGTTGTCTCTTCATTTGGAGGGGATGGCAAGCGACGGGATCCCCCGGAGGATTTTCTAAAGTATTGACCGTCAGGAGGGGTGTCATCGTGGGTTTTCTTTTGGACCCACTTTTGACATTGTTTGTTACTGGGGGCAAATCTCCAAGAAGCTGCACCGAATGTCCCACCTAGATTTAGTTCTCATTTCCTTCCTTCTTCTCTGTGAAGCTTTGGCCTCCATATTTCATTTCCTTTCCATCGCGACCTTTCGGTGGTGGATCCCTGAACATGAGTTTCAGGTGTCACACCTCGATGCTCACCACATGGGACATATTCTCTTTCTTTTCTCTCCACCATAACATATAAGAATTCTCTTGGTGGACTTCTCCTAGTCTCGACCATCAGCGGGCACTGGTATCTTCTTTTCTTTAGTCCTCTCTCTTTCACATTCTTCAAGACCCTGTAGACTCAGGCTAAGAGAGTTTCAGGCTCCTTCTTCTTCTGAGGAGCTGGGACTTCAAACTGTTGATCCCAAAATAATTTCTTCAGCTCAACGGTGGAGCTGTTTCTTTTTACCCATTTTAGACCTACAAGACTATTCTGGGTAAGAATGGTTGCCTCTGGCTCCTGGGCCGACAGGTTAGAGGGATAGGTTGATAATTATTATTGAGCTCAAAGTTTAGTATTTTTCTTTCTCTTCTGCCTTCTTGTAAGCCTTCCTCCAGATCAGGAGGCCTCAACATCATTCTTCTCGGGTGCAGGTAACATGGTTGACAGAGTTGTGGTGTTTGCAATCACCACAGAAATCCTGCCACCTATCATAATTCTCTTAGTGGTTGCGATCTCGGACTATGAAAGCTGTTTGAACACAGAAATCTTCTTATGAGGATTTTCAAAAATAGTAGTGGGCTGTGATGCTGGCAGACACGTACGATGGATAGGAGCTCCAGTAGGATGGAGTCTCCTCACAGGTCTTTCAGTATTAATGCCAGTCATGGGGACGGCGATAGTTCTTGCAGTAATTGTAGGGAATTCAAGACTACCAAGTTGGATGGTAGCCCCAATGTTGCTAATAGTGATCACAACATTTGCTAGTTGGATGCTAGTGTTGTGTCCCAGTTGAATAATAAATACAGTATTCTATAGATTCATCTGCACAAATGAAAGGTAAGGGTTAGTAATCATCATTTGATATATCACTCCATACTTTCAAAATATAGAGACTTGCATAAAATATATAAATAAAAATAGTCAACATAAGCAAGCAATTAAAATAAATTAAAAATCCTACTAAACGCCATATGAGCTAGTTGAATGAAAAAAATAAAATATTCAAAGCTTTAATTCATTAAATGATCATTTTGAAAGAATTAAAATTTTTAAATACTGGTTGAAATGGTTGCTACTATAACACTAAGATGACTAGCCAAAGATGGAAAGAGAAATCAGTCCCCAATGGAGTCGTCAGAAATCTGTGGGCTCCAAAAATTCAGCCTAGGCCTCCCCCACATGATTTTTCAGGGGAGTTTTAATGGATTTAGGTTTTGAGATAAATTTTGAAAGACAGATGAGTTTGTAGATAAGATACTGCCCAGAGATTCTGCCCTCATTTTATGAGGACTTTATGATCTGAGTTCTGGTTTCCTATAAGTATAAGCCCCTATAGTTAATTACCCCTCCCGATCAAGAGAGAGAACTTTCAATTAAGGCTAGTCATCTATCATATACATTGAGATATGTATTATCTGGCATATAATAGCATCATAGACATGGATACTTAAAAGTTTGATATCTAAAATTTGAAATTTTGCCATCTTACACTTAAAGTGGATGGTGGGGGAATGGATGATAGACCCGATCAAGATCCCATGGTTCTGTTATCCTGGGCCATTGTGGTCCCTGGTCTACTTAGTCAGAGGAGGTAGTCGACCCAACCTGATAGAAGGATCCTTATCGGTAGCCATGGGTTGCTTCGTCTAAGGGGACCTTGTAGACCTGGGGTGAGTGTTTGTTTAAGGGGATACATTTGAATCCACCTTAACTAATAGATGGCTTTGTACCCTATCAATTATATTCTATTAATTCATATCTCAAGGATTTGATGCCATTAAGGAACGTATTGGTTATGGCCATAACTGTTATCTTATGGTGCCATTTGGCAGAAAAATCACTTGGTTTATAGGGCCCCGGGTCGTAACCTTTTACATGCAGTGCTATTTGGCAGTAAAAATGTCAGTTAGAAAACACGTATCACATCCTTACTGGCAAAAGATTATTTGAGAATGGATCGTAATGATATTTTCGACTAGGCATTAGCTCTATGTGAGCTAAAGTAAATTTCAATTTATTCACCTTGGCAAACTACTGTGGATAGTGGATAGATTTTATGCTTTAAGTGTTTGGCCGTAATTTATTTTAGTTTTAAATATTTTTTTAATTTTTAGAGATTTGGATTTTTGTGGGAGTTTGGGAGTTATTTTGAAATATTTGGAATTGATCCCTCCAATTGAGATATATATTCAATACAGCCAGCCAATGGGTGTATGGGAAATTCTATTCATAGATTGAACCTTATCGACTTTGTCAAGCTATTGATAGAGGATCAGGTTTTTGAGGCTTTATGCCTTCATTGAGAAATTTCTTTTGTTATAGATCTTGAAGGCCTAATATGAACTATAAAATAAATATTCTGGTTGATCTCATAACCGTATACTTATTTTATGGTTCGAGCTATGTCAACTCTGATCTTATCTACCTACATAGAAGGATCGGGGTTGAATTTAGATTTATTTATCGACCCGCATAGCATCCCTAGATGTCACATGTGTGCTCATATCATGCTCGCCAGAGCCCATACTGGTATTTGTGGGCATTTTATAATTATTTACTGAACCTTATCAACTCCTATTTACCCACTTAGGAGGATCAGATTCAAATTTATTAACCCACGCAGCATCCCTAGACGTCACGTGTGTTCCTACAACATGCTTGCTGGGGCCCATACAAGTTTAATGATTATCCTTACCCCTTTTATGTACCTATGTGTATACAAATTAAGGTGCATGTGTGGGGGTATTTTAAATTATTTGATATTGCTTTGTTGTGCAGGTAATTGTCATTTGAATGCAGTATTTTATATAAAAACTCGTAGACTCCTTCTGTCTTCTTGTACGAGCATTACAAATTTGATGGCATGGTATTGTACTTATCATCTGCTTGTTTCGTACAGATAGACTGTTATGCACTACTGGTTACATTTTGCAGGTGGGTTGTAGTGCACTAATGAATCTCCTACTTTTACTTATAAATAATTGCATTTATATAAATCCTTTGTTCGTGGTCAAGTCGCTTTGCATACAAATCTTCTAGTGTCGACCTCAAGCATTTGTATTTGCTATAATTATTCTATATTTTTCTTGTGGTTGACACATTGGACGTACAATGGGTCTTCTATGACAGCTCATAGAGATTTACATTTTGATTTGTTGTGTATCATCTAGTGTTTGCTTGCGGATAACATGTGGCATGTATACGGGTCTCCTACAATTGCTTGCAAGTGTTTGAATTTTCTACATATCAACCTCCTTGCTTACAAGGGATAAATGTATTCTATATAGAAAGTATCCTACGATGACTTGTTAGTGGTTGCACTTGTCGCGGATCGACCACCTTTCCCTTGCAAGGTATCAGTGTATTCTTCCATAAGGGGATTATTGTTGATTGTTGGGGTGTGATTGTATTCATTGTCATTGCCTCCCTTTATGTTTCATTCATGTATAAATTACTATAGATTTCAAATATTAAAAATATTGCCACAAGTTCTCTATTTGTTTGCATGCTAGCTCTTGTTGTCCACAAGGAGTTTCTATGTTCATCCATAAATGGTTGGCGTCGATTGAAATGATATGGTAGAATTCACTATCTGCCCCCCCCCCCCTGAATTTATTTGTTGTTTGGTGAGTATATTGCATTTGTCACATACCTTTTCTATGTACATTGATTAGCAGATCTTTGTGTTCATCGGCAGACCTCTTATTGCCATTTCCAATATCTTGCTTATGAACGCACTGTCGTATACATTGCACTCATCTTTTCATGCATATAAGTTGGTTGGTAAGGACATCGAGCTTTATTTGCTTACAAATGAGTTGTGTTTATTTATTAGAGATTCTATAACATTACTTGCAAATATATCATTGCATCTTCAATAATATCCATTACTCACTATTTGTGCATAAATCATATCATATTTCATAGGCCCTTTGTCTCCTTTGAAGAGAACTCGTATGTCCTCTCGGCCTCTCTCCTTTTTAGGGAAAACTACGAAAAATTGGGCCTCCTGCTATGCTAGAGAAAAGTGTGTACGGACACCACAGCCATAAAATCTTCAATCCCACCACGCCATAGAATGGCGTGTTTGGGTCTTCGATACCTATTTCAAAATAACGCAGTTTTATATTTTATCCCCACCACCCTAGAGAAAAGTGTGTACAGGGCTTACCCGCCTCGCCGTGGGCATCATACCGAGTTCCCTTCCCATCATGCTAGAGAAAAACGTGTATTGGTGGTTTTTCGGTTCGACGTAAATGTCGAAAGCGCGATTTGAGTTTAAAACTTATACCTTCACCAGGAACGAATGTGACGACAGGGTGCACAAAAATCAAGACAAAATATTTTCTTTTCTTCTTTTTTTGAATATTTCTTTTTTTTTCTCTTTTCTTTTTTTTTTCTTTTTTAGAACTCCCTTCTTTATATATATATATATATATATATATATATATATATATATATATATATATATATATATATATATCTGTGTGTGTGCGCACGCACGCGCTAAAAATAATAATCATAATAATCATCAATAATTATAATAATAGTTAATCACTAATAATAACAGAAAATGAAATAACATAAATTTATAATAATAATAATCATAATCACTGTAATTATGATTATAATTATAATTATAGTTATGAAAAATATTTACCTATATTACAATGAATAGGTTGAATGGCTCGGGTACATGGCTAGGGCAAAGGATTTTGGTTCAGGTAGGGGAGATCTTGTCTTGAATAGGTGGTCTACGAGTTGAAGTCGGTACAGGCGATTGGTGAGATCGGATAAGGCTTGCGAAGGGGAAGAGGGTTTGCCGACCTTGAGTCAGGTTGATCAGAGGCTAAAGGCTTCAATTTCAGTAGGTTTACTGTGGAGGTCGGCTCGGTGGAAATCGGGGCAAGTCGTGGGTTTCGACTGCAATGGGCTCGGAGGTGAGGTTGGCTCAACAACTAAGAGGGAAGAGGAATGGAACTATCGAATCGAGCAGGTGAGGTCAGCTTTGGTTTGGTAAGGTTCGGCCGCAGGCAAGAGGTTTAGGTGACGGGAGGTCTAGCTCGTGGAGTTTAGTCGTTGGGTAAGGGCAGATTTGCGATGGATTGAAGCTTGCTTGCATGTGGAGTTCGGTAGTGGACTTAGGTCGGATCCAACAATGAAGAAGATGAGTTGAGATTTGGGTTGTTGATGGAGGTCAGTGAGCAAGAAGATGTGGATGGTCGGTTGGGCACAGGTATCGCGAGTGGAGGTCGAGCTAGGGCCGAGGTCTTCGGTTAACTACAGGTAAGTGGGGTTGGTGGTAGGAGGTTGAAGGTGAGGAGGAGGAAGAATGAAGGCTTTAGAAGAGAGGAGGGAGCATGGGGTTCAGCCTCTTGTGAATAGGGGATTTTCGCGTGCATGGGAAAGAAGAGTCGAAGGATTTGCGGAAGAAGGGCGGAGAATTTACAAAAGAAATGTCGAAGCATAACCCAAGAGCGTCGCTCTCTTCGCATTTTAACGGTCAAGAATGAGCTGCGATCAAGGCGAGCTCGCAGGATATCCGGGAAGAGATCGCTTCGGTGCCGAATTCAGCGGGATATCTGGGTTCGACAGTCTAAGGAATGCGGGGTTTCAGTCGGATTCGCGGGATCTGGCTGAGGCAGGTACGAATGCATTTTTTTTATTCTTTTCTTTTGTTTTCACAACAGAGGTCAACAATAAATAAATTAATTGACATCAATGATTATTTATATAATATAATTATATTAACCCATTTAATTTAAGTATGGATTGCTTATATAATATTTAGATAATAACTTACTAATCTCTCGGTGTACACCAAACTACATCGATTGGGATGTGGATGGGCTCATTTGACTAGTCACGATGATCCAGACTCCCTCGCTCAATCGATTTTGCAATACTTGGACCTAATAAAAAATTTTCACGTATGCAAAATTTCATACAAATGAAAATTTGCAAATACAGAATCACGTGAAAACTTCAACAAATATTCACTGTACTCATTGCCTACATCATTGAACATGAAGTCGAATACAAAGCAATTCACAAAATCCAATTCTAAGTGCGCCGACAAATCGAGCTGACCGCGAGTGACACAAACAATCATCACGCTTGGTCTTGTAAGGAACTCCCAAATCAGACTCAATTGATGGCTCCTAAGGCCAACGGCGGTTACAATCGAAGGGGCAATACCTACCAAGTGTGAACATTGGTCTACTGAAGGTTTGCACTAGAAATAAGGTCAACAATGCCTTCCTATTCTTTGCCAACCTTGAGATTATATATACATATAAAGGACATTTATGGAAGAATATTTTTCCTCTTCATCATTTCTCATCTGCAAATAACAACCCTAACCAATAGACTCGGAGCCGAGTCTGCCTCTACTTAACGAATCATTCTGCTTAAACGCGGTCCAGCTTGAAGCTACTAAACAAATGCAAGAATTAGGGTCAACAAAAAAAGCATTGAATGGCAGGTATTTCCTTCAAATTCTTTTAAAAAAATATCTTTAACCCCAACTTGCAGAAAACCTTGATTTGTTCTATAGTTCTTCCTTCCAAAAAATTTGATAAAAGTTTCGAAGATGGCTTTGACATCTTCTCTGAAGGGCTTGGACATTAATTAAGTCTTCTTCTTAAACAAGTTGGATTCTCGGTAGATAAAGACTTTTTCAATAGACCGAATACCAAATTTGTGCTGAATCTCCCTCTCTCTCTCTCTCTCTCTCTCTCTCTCTCTCTCTCTCTCTCTCTTATATGTTTATTAAAGCGTCCTTGACTACAGATACATTGTTATATATTATCATGAAGGGTCGTGTGCTTTATAAATACATCACAAAGGGAACTTCCTCTCCCACATCATCCAAAGCAAGTTATATCTCCAGCTCTTGCGTTAGTAGCGATGGCTTCAAACTCTCTCAGTTCTTCTTCTTTGGCCTTGTCCATGTTTCTCTTACTTGTAGCAATAGCCTCAGCTCAGCTATCGTCAACATTCTACGACACTTCGTGCCCTAATGCTCTCTCCACCATCAAAGCGGCCGTAGATGCTGCGGTGGCTAACGAGCAAAGAATGGGGGCTTCGTTGCTTCGGCTTCATTTCCATGATTGCTTTGTCCAAGTATGTACAATATGTTCTAATGCAAACGCATTTTGTTATGAGGAACTTGCAAATAATAATTCTGGTGAATACTAAGCGTAAATCTCCTTCTTTTTCACTAATCAACGATCCAAATATCTCCCCCCCCCCCCCTTCTCTCTCTCTCTCTCTCTCTCTCTCTCTCTCTCTCTATATATATATATATATATATATATACACACACGTACATGAAAACATATGTACATGTATTACATACGTAGATGAAAAACTTATTTTCTTTAGCTTACTTTTTCTAAATAATTAAAAAATGGAAAAATAAGTTTAGGTAGAAATTGAGTAAGGCCTTTGATATCTAGTAAATCAATTTATTCTCACATATAAAAGAGTCATATTCTAGAATTTCCAGGCACAATATCATATTTTTTAAACGTATTGAATCTTACTGGATGGAAAAAGCATTTCTTATTACTATTTGTTCAAGAAACTCCAAACTTCCTTTAATTTATGCGTTGAGAATGCCTCTATTACTGAATTATATTTATGGGGGAAGGCACAATTGTCATTACAAGTTTAATGAAAGTTAATAATTTCTCAAACAAATCCTTATGAAAAATTCCTATAATTTTAAACTTTCTTTTCTCTATCTTATGTAACAATCTTCAGTAATATCCACTTATACTTCCTGTTACGCTTCCCCAACACACACTCTCATTCTCTCTATTCCCTATCAGCATCAATTATTTAATATTTGTTTTGATGTGATGGAAACGAAGGTTAGGTAATCATCATAAATTTGTATTACAAACGTTTAAATATAATATATGCTTCCGCGTTGTGGTCATTACTATTATGAGAAGTCTTGTCTTATTACTATAATGTTATATTCCGTGTTCTTTTTTCTTCTGAAAATAACAATTATCATAATTTTCATTTAAATAGATAGCATGCATGCATTGAAAGTTCTGGTTATATGACAGTTTGAAGACCCCCTAATTTTACAATTATGAATAACAAAAGCATTCATATGGGGAAAATTTCAAATAATATTTTGTTTTACTGATTTCAATTGAATGCAATGGAACAATTATAGGGTTGTGATGGCTCAATTTTGCTGGATGATACTTCAACTTTCACTGGTGAGAAGACTGCTGGGCCAAATGCTAACTCAGTGAGGGGTTTTGATGTGGTTGACACAATAAAAAGCCAGGTTGAAGCTATCTGCAGTCAAACCGTTTCCTGTGCTGACATTCTAGCCGTTGCTGCTCGTGACTCTGTAGTTGCTGTAAGTAAACTCTATACAATTTCCTTTCAATTATATATATATATATATATATATATATATATATATATATATATATATATATATATATATATATATATATATATATTCAGTATTATGTTGGCAAACTATAACAGTGATTGATAACAAAATTATGAGTGCTTCTTAAGATGAAACAAAATAAATTTTAAATTTTGAACAGGCTTAATGTTTATACATGCAATTTGGACCTGTTGATTCAGAGTTTGTGTTGCCAATTAAGAGTTCATTGATTCAAAATATATATAATTTTATGTAATTGTTAGAATAATTACGATGATGAAACCACACTGTGACCGAAAAATGGTGAAAATTTGAATATATCACATTTTCTAGTTTTATAAAGAAAGGAAGAATGAATGAAGAAGCTAGGCCGCATTAGAGTCATCACTTCATTTATACAAGTTTTTATTTTATTTCTTTGTCAAAATTAGGTATAAGATTATTATACGATTACCCAATTTTTTATTCAAAAGTAAACATGCAAATGCTAAAAAAATTTTCAAAAGTCTAGGAAATTTGACTCGGTAAATGAATTATTGATTATTCAAATAAAGTGATGACAAACAAGTATAGTTTTTAAATAGAATTAGTTGGAATAATCATGACTTGATAAACTCTAAGAAATATGCCATAACAAGTCAGTAGATTCCAGCACAATACGCCAATTAATAAAAGATTGATAGGGCACTGAAATTTACTTCAAAATAGAAGTTCTCTTCAAATCTTATCTCCGAAGTTATCATAAAAAATTTCAGTTCATTTTGATTTGTTGTTTGGGAGCTTTGACTGCCAACCAAAAAATTTTGGATTTGAGTCTTTTATATGTATATGAATTTACTTTAATTAATTTAAATGTCAAAAAAATAGATATCATAAAACACGACAGTAGTTCCTCGGATTTTAAACTGTTTTTATGATGAGTGGAAAAATGGTAGTTAATTAAAAATGTAAATAATACTGAATTCATTTTTTTATTTAGAAAAAAACGCTAGATACTAGCTGTTGCAAGAACATGCATTGATAAGCCAGTCGGACTTGTGACTAATGGGACATTATTTAGTTTAATATATGACGGTCACCATTTCCGTTGTTAAAAAAATTTAAGTGACAAACATTTCATTTAAGAAAAAAATTTGTATTTCATTTGAAGTGACATTTATAAAGCTATTTTATTTGATACATCGTTACTTATATATGTTTACGTCCAATTTATAAACAAATTTATTCTTCATTATCAGCTTGGTGGCCCTTCATGGGACGTGCAACTTGGGAGAAGAGATTCTACAACCGCAAGCTTGAGCGAAGCCAACAGCGACATTCCCAGCCCCGCATCAGACCTCAGCACTCTTATTTCAGCGTACGCTAAGAAAGGGCTCTCCACCACCGACATGGTTGCCCTCTCAGGTATTAATACCTCATCATGGGAAGAAATTCTTCAACAACTCAATCACATACACAGACAACCATCCCTGAGAAGAAATTCTTCATCATGGGAAATAATACGTTATTGTTCCATCAGATCATTCATATAAATCAAATCTTGTGTGTATAGTTGGTTCAAGATTGTTCTTCTGCTAATTCCTTTTACATTTGTCCACAGGAGCTCACACAATTGGTCAAGCAAGATGCACCACATTTCGAACTCGGATCTATAATGAGAGTAATATTGACTCTTCATTTGCCAACTCATTGAAATTCAATTGTCCGAGCGTCGGAGGAGACAACAATCTTTCGCCCCTTGATCTTCAGACTCCAACAGTATTTGATAACGAATACTACCAAAATCTAGTAAACAATGAGGGCCTTTTACACTCTGACCAGCAGCTCTTCAATAATGGATCCACTGATGCTCTTGTGAGCTCCTACGCTACAAATCCTAATTATTTTTTGACAGACTTTGTTAACGCAATCTTGAGCATGGGGGCGATCACCCCACTTACGGGTACCCAGGGGGAGATCAGGCTCAACTGCAGGAAAATAAACTAAGATTGAAAACAACCTAAAGTAGGGTTGCACCTTTTGCCAACAATGTTTGCTTATTCATCTGCTAGTGTTTAATTAAGCTATCATTGTAATCATATTACTGTACGATGCTTGGTTTGAAATTTATTTGAAAATTTTATGGAGTTGGTTATTTATTTAGTTTATTAGAATTCGTATAACTATATAACTATAAATGCACCATCATTATTCAATATTTATATTTGGTTGAGAAATGTCTCACCGTTTGTAGCTTGCTGAATACTTATCATGTTATAATAAGAGTTTCCAGAATAAGAAATGGGGAGGCAATGTAAGTAAACACAAAAGTATAAGATAAAACATAATAAAAATATTTGAAAATATATGTGGCTCAATTTGAACTAAGATTATGTTCATAAGAGATGTGTGATGCTCTGAAAATAAAGCTATAACATAAACTATATATATTTTTGTGGTGTACAAAATATGAGAATTCAACCTATATCCTAAGTATGCTCTTGTATAGAGAAGTTAAAACTTAAGAATAATCTCAATACAAGATTACCTCACACAAAGAAACCTTTCTTCTTGCACTTACCACTAGTCTTAAAAATTAAAAATGAACTCTACCAACTAACAAGGTATGTAACATGTTAGGGAAAAGGGTTTGTCATCCCTCATTTAGCCCTATGCACCGCTTGCCCTGCAACTATTTCCCCTCTTTATAAGCCATTTTTATTCAGATCCACAAGGCCCCGATATTGTATAGCTAGATAAGTCACCATAATAAATCAAATCCATCTTCACAATGATTCAGATTTGTTGCCACTTGTGCATTCCTAGGATTCCAATAGTTGTCATCATTGCAAGCTATTGCCACCACAATCATCAAATCTACATTCAAGTCCTTGTCATTTCTCCATTTAGATCCTTGCTTCTTATAGACTAGTTAATGCAGCAAAAGGCATCTTTTGGACTGACTGCAATGAGTTAGAGCAAAAGGAGAACGTGATTAATTACCAAAAGCATGATGAAGACATCAAACTAGAAATATTTATTTATTATTAAATTTTAAAATTATAATTTTATTTATAAGTGAATGTATTTGGCATGTTAATTTTGTGGATTTCAGTCAGAAATTTGAAAATTTTAATTTTATTGAAATTTGAAAATTTTAATTTTATTGAAATTTGAATTTTAATTTTTTTGGGGATTACTATATAAACTATGAAAAGTTGTTTAATTGCACTAAATCAGTTGTTAAAATATTCCATTAATGATTGGCTAGCCATATTCTTTTGGAGGAAAATGTCCCTCCTCCATTCAAACAAGGGGTTTGCCCCATCTCTTTTTCCCTAATTTTCATATTTGCACTAGGATTTTATTTTATTTTTTTTTTATTTTTTTATTTTTTTATTTTTTATTTTTTTTTTTATTTTTTTTTTATTTTTTTTATTTTTTTTATTTTTTTTTTTTTTTGCACTAGGATTTTATATTGACCTTCATATTTGTTGTAATGATAAATGAATAAATGGTTAATATGTTGAAAAAAAAAAAAGAATTTATTTCAAAAAGCTAGGAGCTTGGTGATCAACCAAATTGAGGGGATTTGATGATCTCTTTCAATAAATTGCTAAAGTGATAAGGTTATCTTTATTGTATGTATTCTTTTAATTTCTCACTGTAAAATCATTTGTCTAATATTTATGCACCTCTTCTTCCTTTTTCTCCCACCAAACTCTAACCAATTTCTACCTAAGAGTTGTAGGCCAAACCCTATTCAAATATAATCTATTTTTATTCCCTTGTGTATTTAGGCAACATAAACCTATTGAAAAGTTATGAAAAACACCATAACTTGTGTAGAGTCATTTTCCTACATTTTAAAAGTGTTTCCATATTTTTATCCCTTTCTAAACCTATTGATAAAAGCTAAACATACTACTTGAGGTTAGCAGCTTAGAAGGTTCTTATAAGACCTAGTCTTGTTATCAAGCCTAAAATGATTATCAAAGACCTCAAAAAATCATTAGAATTTTCATATCATATCTAGACATCCTACGATAAATATTTCATATGTTTCTAAACGATGGAGTCACCTTGATCATCTACACAAAAGGCCTAGATCGATCTAGGGCTCTCAAGTTTGAGATCCCTTCTCACTTTATCGATACCTATCCCTTAGATTGACTACACCAATCTAATCCATTATTTGCACACCTTTAATGGTTTCATTGAAAGTTTCCCACAAATAAAAAAAAATGCTGATGTAAGAGGATGCTTCTTTTACTTTGGCACTCAGATAAATTCCATTTTTCTATTTTATTTTCTTTTTAATATGGGGTATTTCCATGTTTGACAAAGTTTTGGCTTTGTTTTAGGGCAATTCTATGAGAAGCATGACATTTCTTGAAAGTTTAGTTTACAAAATTGACATAGCCCATTTTTGTAATTTACCATTAGATATTACTTGAGGGATACAAAATTTCAATAAGTTTGAGACTTCTACAAAAAGAATTTAATGACTTTCATCTACGGAATTAATCAAACATTAACCCAAATTTATTTCTTCATCATAAACTAGCTAAGTTTCATAATTTTAACTTACGTTGTAATTAGTCAACCACGCTTCTTATAATTTTATATAAGCCTAGCTTTTTTCATGTGTTTAAATTCAAATTCATTTTGCATCATTTATATTTTCTCACTACAATAAGTGCTCACTTTCACACTAATATTTTAATCAAACAATATCCTTGAACAATCCCATTATAAGTACAACATAAACCAACCCCCACTTCCCCCGACATGGATTTTGCTTTCCTTATCTATGCGTGCACTATGTCAGCACTCGCGAAAAGAGGTGAGCTTTATAGAATAATAAGTGGCGGGCGGCATGCTTATGGCCCCCCTTTGTAGCAAGTGGGACCCCTATTCCCTGAGAGGGGCTCAGGCTATGTTTCCCGAGCGCCTCTCAGTGGACACATAAAACAAACTCGGGTGGGCTCCGTGAAGTTCGCATTTTCTTTTTTTTTTCATAAAGAACTTCTCATTCTCTTATAGAATGGAAGCCCGCATCCACTTAGCTCAAGCCCAGCAAAGTAGAGCACCAAGTAATGGGTGGATGAGGGCGACTCCGTCCATGAATTGGACCACACCACAGACGGAAGTCATTCCACGATAAAAGAAGGGTCGTTGTCAGACCGGAATAAGAAACGGGAGCTAGTCGTTGGAGGGAAGACAAGGCTCGTTCCGTGCAACTCCACAAAAGAGTATGCGCACTAGAAAATGCAGCTAGCTGAAATACTAGTATGGAGCTATCTATTATGAAAATTAATCATGAGGATAGGCTAGAGTATGTTCAAAAATTCTTGGTAAAAATAAGAATAAAATATAGGCCCTAGTAGAGACTAATATAACCTTGATTATAAAAGTAAACCTTTTTTTGTAGACTCTCTCATTAGCACCCAATCAAACCATCCCAACTATGAATATTTACATTGGTGTCAATCATCATAAGAATAATTTTAGAATAGATGGTCAACAAAGAAATAAGGATTATCATAATGGCCACATTTAGAAAGTTAAGGTAAAAGCTATCTCATTTGATTAGTGTTCTAGGAAAAATAGATGATGATATAAAGCCATTCTTTTGATAGAAGAAATTCTACTATAAGAAATAGGAAAGAGTTCCAATGGGGTAGGACTAATAAATCTTATCTTCAACCATGTAAAATACTAATAAGAAGCCATTTCATCAAAGTCAAGTCAAGTCAAATCAAGAGAATATGGGCTACCAAATATCCCAAAGGGCCTAGGCTTCCTAATGTTAATTATACTCTAGGACATCTCTAAGAGAAACTCTTGATAAAAAAAACTTACATTCATCTTAATTTATTTTATATTAGTTATCAAAATGAATGCTATGATTCAAAGCTTGTTGATAAAATAATGTAGTCTATGCTCTAACATATATAAGTTTTTAAGATAAAGGATGAATCACCATAACCAAATAAGATAATCATCTTTTTATAAAGAAGCCCTATATATATTTAAAGTTATATAAATGATAATGACTCGATAAATAAGCACAATGGGCTCAAAGGGATATTAGGTGAGGTGTAAGAAGTCTAGAAAAAGGTAGAAACAACCTCAGTCATGACTTTATAGGTTCATCATCTCCAAGCAATCAAACTTAAAATCACTTGATTCAAAAGTAGGAGAATCAACTCAGTCATGAGATGTTTTATTAATAATCATGAATTGCATCATCTAAAGTTGGCCTTATGATCTTAAATCAAGAGAATACACCTCAAAATTTCTAGACAGAGAAATTTTAAGAGTTAGATGTTGGAATTACAATCAGTAATAGTGTAATACTTTACCTATAAAAAGAATTATATGAGATAGTCCAAATAAGTGCAGCCAAAGCTACACAATAGGACTTACATTATTGCTTAGGTTAGGATTATTATTATCTAACATATTAGGATGACCTCTAAGGATATTAAAAATCTTTATCTAATAAAAAAAGAATTCTATCTTAAGGATCATGTTTTGTAATATAAAGTTATTTGTCCATAAATGAAGAAGGCACCTTTATTATACAAGTTTGACTCACTATATTATGAATGTGTAGTAGTGCTTGGGATTTTTAAGTGCTTGATAGCTTAATTATATACCTAGTCTATGATACGAAGAGAGTAGATATTCATTTATAAGGTGGCTTGAGTGAGCCTTATTTTCTTAAGAAGTGAATTAGTTTTTAAGTTAATTATTAATTTATTAAAATTGAAAAAAAGATTTTATACTAAGAGCTCAACATAATGTTGTTTCTAGCCCAAACAAACAAATATCAATAATAAAGGAAAACATCATATCAAAATTTATAAAAAATCTTAGTATAATGCTTAAAAAATGTGTAGTGATGTATATAAAAATAAGAAACTGACCATAAAAGCTATATAAGCTTACTTATACATGACCTTAAATAAAGATAAAGAAAGAAGGTAGCACTTAAAAATATGCTCGAACATCTAGATTTGTATAAAAGTTATTTTGATAATAACATATAAGAATTAGTGATCCCTCTGGTTTTAGTCATTTTCACTTGGCTGTCATGTATTGAGAGAGATACTCCGACATAAAAGTTTGTATTAGCTATGACATTTTTTCTTATACCTTGTTGTATATTCAAAGCTTCCCCAAACTTAAAAAGTGTAAAAAAAACCTTAATACTCAATGGAGTTATCCTAACATAGCACAAATTAAATACCAAAAAATAAAAACTAATCACATCACATTACATATATAATGCCTTATTTAGCATTTTATATATTTAACACATGGCCTTATCAAAGGCGAAGGAGTAATGACCATACTTTTAGAACCTACTAAGAGATTATTTTTATTTGTCGCCTATTACATAAAAGTGGCCAGACAATCAACTATAAGACAGAAGCATCCAAGCTAATAAAAAACCTAAACCCGAGCCATAATGTCAACCCTTCAATGTGAGATGGGTGAACAATATATTCATGTTAGTCACTAGTAAGTATTTGGTGTTTAAAAGCATAAGAATCTTTGAGGACTCTGTGTGATGTGATATGCTTCGTATGGATATTACTCTATACTATTGGTGAGACCTTAGTTGTTTACATGGATGTCATTCATTATGACAAAGAGTTCACCAAAGTGTTCAAATTTAATGACAAAATTTTCTAACTTTATCCTGCAAAACCAACTGATAAGGTCAACCCAACTCCTCCCATAAATTTGCAAGTGAAATACACTAATTGAAGAAGTTTAGAAATTTCAATTGTTTAGGATTTAACTTCTTATTGCTAAGGAGATAATTTATGATTTTAATCTCAAGAGACCTCCTGACATAGCAAATATTCCTACTTATGTATTTTTAAAATTTTAAATTTCTTAGGCTAAAGATTTTATTGGCTTATATGAAAATATAAAAAAATAAATTAAACCAAGCAACATTAAATATGTTGAATTTGTGAATAAAATTAGTTCAATAGAAAAAAAAAGGAAGAAGGAAATTACGTGATGGTATGTATGTAATAAAAAAGAAATGCCTCCAAATCTAATGGGTGGACTGCATGAGCTTGGAAGTAATTGTTTGTATGTGTGAATGATATGCAATTGGTTAAAATTTGCTTAGGTTTTCTTTTATGTGAGTTACCCACTAAATACGTAAGTGCTTGTGTCAATCAAGTTATAAAGTGATATGAGAGAGTGTTAATCCCATGATAAAGTGTTCTGCTAATATGCAAATAAACTAGTACTATTTAGTATAGCTACAATATTTATCCTATTGAATAAAAATCAGGGTTGAGATTGTATCTCCAATTAAATATGTAGTAGAAATAAAAAAAAAGAAAAATATCAAAATATTATATATTTTGAACTAAGGACTATGAATTACCTAAAATTTTCTAAGTAAACACTTCTATGTTTGACATAGATCAAATCATATGCATCCCTAGATCTCTATTCAGCTTGTAGGGATATAAAGGGAGGCTTATGACCTTCCTATAATTATTATATCTCCTTAGTACCTAAAACACTAAACAGTCATATATCAAGACATGCAAGAGTTCCATTTCAATTCATCAAATTTTTTCAATATTCCTTCATCAAGGCAATATATCACACTAAATTTTAATTACATATATGAAAATTATATAAATTAAATTAAGAGCGTGAGATATTGAAAATATCTTTTATTCATTCAAAGCATAAGATTCAACATTAGTACTCACTTAGGTTTCGCATCATTAGCCCAAAATTAAAAAAATGAGCTAGCCATGGAAATAAAAGAGAACAATCCAGAATTCATTGCTTGTATATAAAATAAAGTATAAGTGTAAATGTATAATTAGATATCACCAGAATAATATAAATGCACTTTTCAGACTCCTTTCCCATCCAAATATATGATTGCTTATATTAAGATAGGCTAAAGATCTCCAATTGTAGTATTTTTCCCCTGGCCTCCCTCAAACTTGACACTAAGGGGGCACTATACTTAAGAAGATAAGAACTACAAGACTGTGACAATCCACTCCTAAAAAAAATTACAGAATCTTATCTATAATGAACTAAAAATCCATTTACTAATACAAAAATGAACTCAGGCATTGCGACACTCGACAGGTTAGTGCTACAGCGTTATAGAATGAACTAGTACCTCGACACTGGTAAGCTTGCTCCGCTGTAGCATTGGACTATTTTGGTGCATCTATTAACTGAACCGACATGTCTTTTAGCTGAGTCGACATATCTCTTTCTTTTCAAAACTGCTCTGCCATAGCACTAAAAAAGTTGAGCACCATGGTGCTTAAATGTATAATTTGGCCTTGCGGCATTGTGGAGTTCAGCGCTCCGGTGCACAAATTCTTGAAACATAGGCGATGCAATTCTAATTTTTAGCATTGTGGCTCTTACCTGTGCTCCACTAGGGCACTGAATTAATTAACATTTTTTTTTAGGCTCCGGCACGGCGATGACCTAATCTGACGGTGAGGTGTTGCAGATGCTGCAGCACTGGTAGTTTGAGCGCTATAGTGTTGGTTCAATACTTCTAAATGTTTATCTTTTCCTGAGATATTCCTTCACAACAACTCAAAATAATATTTTTATGGATATTTAAGATAGTAAAATAGTACAAAATTTATACTTAACAAAATCTAAAAAATTATATGTAAGGTCTTATTGCCAATTTAAATCTTTAAGCAAATTTAACTGAATATATATTTTCTTAAATTACCACATAATGTTCCTATAAGTTGCATACTTACTATTATAAATATCCTAACATTTTAGTGAAATATGTTAATAGAAATTTAGAGACTAGCCATTTTATATATGGATAACATAATCAAATATAAATGGAAATTCAACCCAATATCTTAGAAGTAGAGAATATAGTGAGAAATGAGCACAAGCTCAGGATATTAAAGAGCACCTATTATTTATGAGATTGAAAGATAGCCCACCAAGATAATATATGGTTTACTATAAATTATTTGGAGTAGATGTCATACAATCTTGTGGAAGACTATCTGGACTTCAACTCTTCAAAGAAGAGTTCATTAAGGGCTAGGAGAATTAATGCAACACAGATGACTTTTGGAATGATTGCAAGGAGTCAAGCAAGAAGAAAACATGGCCAATTATAAGAAGCATGATGAAGATATCTAACTAGAAATTTTTATTTAGGATTTGAAATTTAATGTTGTAATTTTCTTTTTTAAATTATGAATGTGTATGTAATAACCCTTAAATTTTAAAAAATATATTTTGACTTATAAACACTATTTTAAAAATCGGACCAAACTTGCCAGTTCAACCGTGAACAGATCTTATGGCCTATGTTGTTTTTTTTTTTTTTTTGGGGGGGAAACCCTCTGTCGGGCCTACGTGTTAATATAAAAAAAAACGGTTACATGGTCCTTAAAAGGACCACCAGCTCGCTACTGCTCATAAGAGCTACAAGACATAAACAGAAAAAACCTAAGAGCCAGTGTTCCTTACTAATAACCAAAACACGATTCCCTAATAACATTCTATGGAAATCAAAATAAATAATCCAAAATGAGAGGAGAACAATAATATCGTTCAGCACCGTCCTCTCAAGACCCAGATGACCTTGCACAAAATGAGAGAGACTCTCCAAAAACCTGCAAAAGAGGCCTGCAAGGACAAAAGTAATATGCAGAAAAGAGAACAAAGTAGTAGTTACCCATAAAGAAAGAACAGAGTTAATAATAAAAGACTTTCTACCGTTTTGAGCATTGTAAGATCTAACCTGTTTAATAATCCAGATAAAGCTCACAAAAAACCTATAGAATTTTAAGAAAGTCTGAAAAGTAATAGTGAAAAAACCCCAACAGAGGTCTTGAAGAAAGCTAGCATCAAAACCCCAGTAATCCTTACCCATGGTCACTTTGAAAAATACCTTCTTAACAGCTGCTAGACAATAGCAGAAAAGGATTAGCAGTAAAATATTACGCAAATTAAGACCAAAGAACTGGAAATGCTCCAGGATAACAGCACCTATACTTACCAAACTCCCAAAGCTAAGAGTGCGGCCAGCAGCCACAATACCCAAATTAACACCAAAGAACAGGAACTGATTACAGTAATCATAACCATCAGCTTCAACGCCACAACACTTACTATTAACATCAAGACTTAAGTCCAGTGAAGGATTCACTGAAGCAGCAACCAAGAAAGACAGGGAAAAAATAGAAACAACATTAAGACAGAAGATAAATCCATAACCCTCCACATGAACAGGGAAACCCCACACATCATTGTAGGAGCCAATCAACCAGACGGACAACTTAATCACCATAAAAACACCAAAAAGATGCAAAAGTATATCCAGAGAGATTAACTCACAACCACCAACACCAGGAAAACCGACAAGTAAGCTAGTCCATAAAACCCCACCAGACAGAGAAAATATACCAGCCAAAAAATAGCCAATAGACACAGCAGGACATCACGCCCAGCCTGAGACCCATAATACTTACCAGAATACAGAACTCCCGCAAACAGACTCACACCTTTCTGATATAAGGTCACCCACATTTATCCATCTTAACCAAACCAGTAAGATGCTGCGGCAAATTGGAATCAGAAAACTCTTGTAATCGATTACTATTGCAACCCCACTTGGCTAACCAATCAGCACATGCATTGCCCTCACAAAAAATGTGGGAAATAGTAAAGTTTAAATTAGCAAGGGACTGCTTAATGGAACGAATGGTATAAAAATCAGCAGGGCTACCTTGATTATCCTTAGCAACAATATGAATTAACATCATAGCGTCAACTTCAATTGCCACCTGATGAAAGCCCATACCAAGACACAATTTTAAACCATAATTCAAACCCATCAACTCCGCAGAAATAACGGAACACAAAGGAAGAGGAGCAGCATAAGCCCAAATGACATTACCATTACTGTTACGAATCAAACCACCCATACCAGCCTTATTGTTATTCATAGAGCCATCCGAATTAAGCTTCATAAAAGATTGTGAAGGTTTAAACCACCTCACAATACGATCACATCTTTCCACCGAAACCTCCACCAGAGAAATACCAAGAGCACTAGCTAAATGATGATCATGCTTAAAATTTTTTATAGAAATAAGCTTGGTAGATTGGAATTGCAAAATTCTATTCCTAATATTGAAAATGATTTGATTAGCATCCATTCTAATGTCATTATGTTTAGAATCATTCCTAGCCTTCCAAATAAACCACAAAATGAGAATAGACAGTAAATTATAAATATGGCCTTTAGTAGTAGTAAACCAAAACTTGAGAATGGAAGCAACACTACCGTTGAAATTGAAACAACTTTTATCAGACAAATTTATAAAATGACACCACACTTTCTGGGCAATGTTATTAGTCAGAAAAACGTGATTAATATCCTCGATGTTATAACAACATTGGCATTTTGAAGGAAAAGAGAAACCTTTTTTCTTAAGTAATTCATCAACAGGTAGATAACCCTTAAGACATCTCCAAGCTAAAATGGAGTAGGATGAAGGAATATTATTATGCCAAATCGATGCAAAAACTTGAGAAACATCCCTCTTCAATCTAGTGACATTCCAAATATCCTTCAGATTAAAATTACCAGAGGAAGAAATATTAAAAAGAATTTTATCATTACAATCAAGCTGTAAAGGAATATTCAAAATAATGACAATCAAATCTTGAGGGATAGTCTCTAACAGTTTACTCACATTCCACTGACCATTATGAATGAAATTATAAACTTTGCAGTTATCAATATAATGAGTATTCAAGTAATTATCAATAGAGCCGAAGCCCAACCAATTATCTTGCCAGAAAGAAATTTTACCTTCTCCCAGCCCCCATTGAATAAAATGTTCAGCTTCCCACTTAATTTTGCACAATCTTTTCCAAACAAAAGAGTCAGAAGTTTTAGCATAGCAAACCAAAGGATGAAGATCTTTGCAGTATTTAGTATTCATAAACTTAGCCCATAAGCTATTATTAGCACGAAAAGAAAACCATAATTTGTGAGAAAAGGCCTGAGAAGTATCCAATATACTTTTGCAACCTAAACCACCTTCATTGTACACCCCACATCCTTTGTTCCAGGACGCCCATTTAATAGAAGATTGATTAAAATTAGAGCCCCAAAAAATTTATTAATTATACGCTCTAATCTCAAACAAATAGTGGCATTAGGTTGCAAAGTATGTAAAATATAAATAGGAATAGAATTAAGAACACTTTTAATCAACACCAACCTACCACCAAAAGAAAGAAATTTAGAAGTTTTTTTTGGAACATAGTAAAAATACTGTCAAACAAATAAATCCTTTTCCTACCTTTAAAAAGAGGAGTACCTAAATATTTTATAGGAAGTAAAGTAGAGTTAAAACCACAAATTCTTTTGATACAATCAATCCTATTGTGACTCAACGACTTACCAGATAAGAAACAACTCTTATCCTTGTTGATGGACAGACCACTAATATCCTCAAATTGATCCAGAAAAACCATTAATTTTTTAACATTTCGAATGGAAGCATTAGAGAACACTATAAAATCATCAGCAAAACTGAGATGAGTAATAGGGAAACCATCAATAGAATGAAAATACATCAAAGGATATCTAGCATACAACTCTTCAAGGCCTCTAGAATGATATTTAACAGCTATAATAAAAAGAGCAGGCGACAGGGGATCTCCTTGTCTAAGACCATGAGAAGAATTAAAAAAACCATGCTTTCTACTGTTTATCATGACAGAAAAAAACAATTTTCAATACTATTTTTAATAAGCATAATAAAAGATTGATTGAAACAAAAAAGAGACATCACTTTATAAAGAAATTCCCAATTCAAATTATCATAAGCTTTAGTGACATCTAATTTAAAAATGATGTTACCACCAGAAATTCTAGCATTAATATCATGAACAATCTCTTGAGCAAGAAGAATATTATCAAAAATGCTTCTACCTTTAACAAAACCGGTTTGATTAATAGAAATGATTCTAGGGAGGATTTTCATTAATCTAGAAGCACTGATTTTGGAGACAAGTTTATTAAGAAAAGTACAAAGACTAATAGGTCTAAAATCATTCCAATTACTGATGGCTTCCTTCTTAGGAATTAACACAATATTAGTAGAAGAGAAAAATTTAGGATACGAATTCCCCTTAAAAAAATCATGAACAGACTCCACCACATCACCCTTAATAATATCCCAAGCCTTAATAAAGAATTTCGTAGTAAAACCATCCGGACCAGCAATAGACTCCCCATTCATGTTCTTAACAGTCGCCCAAATCTCCTCCTCGGAAGGAATTTGAGTAAGGAAAAGATTATCTTCCTCATCAAGAACTCGAGGGATCACATAGGGATTAAGCATAGGACCAATACAACTGTCTCTATTAAAAACTTCTCTAAAATGATCCACCCCAGAGTTAATAATCATATCCTCAGAGTCATAGACATAACCATTATTACCAACAATTTTATGAATATGACTCCTCATTTTATTCTTATTTGCCAAAGTATGAAAGAACTTAGTATTCCTATCCCCATCCAGGATCAATTTAGTAGAAGCCTTTTGTTTCCAGTAAATTTCCTCCTGATGTTGCAATTGGAAAAGAGAATTTTTACAATTATTCAGAATAGACATATTAGCACTAGTGGGATTCTCCAAAAATTCCTTTTCTAATCCCAACACATTGTTTTCAGCATCCTTAATGTTGGAGAACAAATTTTTAAACACCTTCTTGTTCCACCAATTCAGAACCTGTTTTAATCTACTAAGCTTAGCCCAAAGGCGACCCATACCTTTGATATTATTGTCAGGATAAATGATGGCATTCCAATTATTACTAACCACCTCCATAAAATCCTTATGGGTTAACCACATGTTTTGGAATCTGAAATTATTAGGATAATTATAGGTAGTAGTAGACAAATTTATAAGCAGAGGGGCATGATCAGAGAAAGTTCTACTTAAATGCTGAACATGAGTCATAGGGAAGTTCCTAACCCAATCATTATTAAAAAGCATCCTATCCAGTCTTTGCCAAATGTTGGTTCTACTCCAAGTGAAAGCATCACCAGTAAAACCAATGTCATGTAAATTACAATTAGATATCATAAAATTAAAATCTTCCATAGCAGCATTATTAGGAGGGTTACCTCCCACTCTTTCATTCACATTAGAAACAATATTAAAATCACCCCCAACACACCAAGGGTCATTAGAGATCAAAGCAAAATCAGATAAACGCTCCCACAGAGGGAGCCTACCCAATCTAGTAGAAGCAGCATAGACGAATGAAGCATTGAACTTAAAATTGAAATAGGATATTTGCATATGAACAACTTGCTCAAAATCAGAAATAATGTTAACATTGAAATAACTCTTCCACATAATACAAATTTTGTTAGAAATATTGGCAAAGTTCATATCAAAACCCAAAAACGTAGCAGTAGAAACAATTTTATCAGAAGAAATAAAAGGCTCTAGCAAAACCAACAACTGAATATTGTTAATACGACAAAGATTTTTAACTCTAATGTTCATTCTAAGAATCGCTTCTGTATCAAACTAACCAGAACCGGATAAAACTGCCGGTTCAACCAGAAATCATTAAACTGGTCACGGTTCTCTTGAACCGATCGGTTCAACTTTTGCATTTTTTGAATATTTAAATAAATTATTTTAAAAAATTAAGTAATATTTATAATTTTAAATTTGAAATGCTTAGATTTAAATTAAAAAATCCAACTAAGTATTTCACAAAATTTCATCACTTTACATGATGTACTTCTTCATTCTAGATCAAAAGCCAATATAAACTAAAAACATTACCAAGAGAAAGTCTCCCAAGTGATGTGAGACTAAAAAAGCTAAAACTCCTATTTCTTACTTCTTAACTCTTAAGTTTATAACACACACCATCCATTTTAAAATAGATTTTTTAAATAAACTTTTTATGATGTAAATAATCTTCACTTTTAATTAATAATATTAAATAAATTATATTCTTCATTTATTTTTTATGTACTATAAAAATTAATTATTTATTATTTATAATAAATGATCTAATCTAACCTTAATAATTTATAAATATAAAATAATAATATGAATTTAATATATAAATTATATATAAATATATAACATAAATTAATAATAATTTATATTAAACTTATTAATAGATATGTAAGTTAATTTTTTGTTAAATTTGAATTAAATTTAAAGATTGAATATATTTAAATTTAAAATTACATAAGATATTAGTAATGTGTAAATTAAATTTATTCTTTAATAAAAAATTTATATTATTATATAATTTTTATGTCATCTAAATTTTATTTATTACGTCATCCGGTTCGACCGGTCAAACCGATCGAATCGTGAACCGCTCCTTCTACCGGTTCATTGTCTGGTCCAATTTTCACAAAAAATAATAAAGAAATATTCTAGTAGTCATTATAAGTCAGAATTATAAACTTTCTTCACCATAATATATATATTTTTGTGATCTAATTATAATAGTTTTTTCCTAATTTTTGGGCATTGCTAAAATTCTTTAAAAATTCATATATGTTGGTACAAGTGAGGTTTTTAAGATTATTAGGAGTCCATTTTATAAATCACTTTCATCGAATCATTTTAGACATGCTTAGCTAATTTATGAATTTTTTAATAACTTTTAAATCCCCAGATTTGAAGATTTAAAATGATTTATACGATTTTTTTACTAAACACTAAACAACTGACATAATTATATTTGCATGCTCAAGATATTTTATTATAAAAATACCTTTGAAAAGCCATTGTGGGCTCCAAAAATTTGGCCTCGGCCTCCCCATTGCTTTTGGGGGAGTTTTAACAGATTAAGTTCTGGGGTAAATTTTGGGAAGGCAGATGGATTTATAGATAAGGCATTACCCAAATATTTTTCCCTCATTTTGCGAGGGCTATATGATCTGAGTTCTTGTTTCCTATAGGTGCAAGCCCCTATAGTTAATTACTTCTCCCGATAATGAGAGAAAACTTTCAATTAAGCCTAGTCATTGATCATATACGTAGAGATACATTATATATGGCATATAGTAGCAGCATGGGCTTTCAGAATTGGAAATTGGATATTTAAAATTGGAAATTTTACCATCTTGCACTTAAAGTGGATGGTGGGGAAATGGATGATGGACCCAATCAAGATCGCATGGTTTCGTCATCCCGGGCCATCGTGGTCCCTAGTCTACTTAGTTAGAGGAGGTAGTCGACTCAACCTGACAACAGGATCCTTGTCAGTAGCTATGGGTTGCTTCGTTTAAGGGTACCTTGTAGATCTGGGTGAATATTTATCTAAGGGGATAAATTTGAATCCACCTTATCTAACAGAGGGCTTTGTGCCCTATCGATTATATCCTACTGATTTATATCTCAAGGATTTGGTGCCATTGGGGAGTATATGGGATTTGGCCATAACTGTAATTTGGTGGTGCTATTTGGCAGCAAACCCCACGAGTTTAGAGGGCCCCGATTATAACCGTCTATCCTACGGTGCCATTTGGCAGCAAAATCGTCAGTTAGAGGACATGTGCAATATCCTTACTGGTAGGAGATTATTTGAGACTAAATCCTAGTGATATTCTCGGCCAGACATTAACCCTTTATGAGCTAAAATATTTTTTAATTTTTCCACCTCAATAAACTGTTGTGGAGGATGGATGAATTTCACTTTAAGTATTTCATGGTTTTTATTTTAATTTTAAATATTTTAGATTTAGGTACTTTGGAGTTTTAGATTTTATGGGCATTTAGACATTTATGAGGCATTTGAAATATTTAAAATTGACCCCTCCAATTGAGATTTACATTTGACATGACCATTATCGGGGTGAATGAGGTCATTCATTTTTTTATTGGTTGAACCCTATCGACTCTATCAACTTGTCAACAAAGGATTAAGTTTTTTGTTGGCTTCAAGCTTTTGTGATTGAATTTTAATGATTTTCGGCCTTTAAGGCCTAATATGAAAGTATAAAACAAATATCTTGGTTGATACCGCGATCGTATATTTATTTAATGGTTAGAGCCGTATTGACTCCTATTTACCCTCATAGAAGGATCAGGCTCGAACTTGGGTTTATTTTCTGACCCACGTAGCATCCCTAGATGTCATGTGTGTGCCCATAACAAGCTCATCAAGGCCCATATGGGTTTACAGTTATACGTGCATTTTGATGTGCCTATATGCATCCATATTACAGTGCATGTGTTGGGATATTTTATAATATTTGATGAGACTTCTATGGAAACTCATAGAAGCTTGTGTTTGTCATAGCATTTCTGTATTTGCCTGTAGGTGAGATGTTAGATGTATGACCACTCCTCATTAAGAACTTGCAAGTCTCAATAATCTTATCCAACTTAATGTTCAGAACCTGGTTGAACTGAGATTCACTCACTTCATCTCAAAAAATTATTTGATCTAGTTTTCTCTTCCTAGAACTTGTATAGAGATCAATAAGAAACTCCCAGGTTATGCCATCATCATTATTTTCTACTATTGTCTTAAAAAGGAATAAATCATTTCAACCTTGGATGACTACATCCTTACTGATGCTCTGTACTTCAAAAGTAGTGTCCATTGCCTTAAACAAATGATTACAATAATTGAAGGCACATAAGAATATCCAGGAGGACCATGTGAGACATTCATTCTTGAAATGATCGTTACAACCCTTGGGACATTTGGAGTAGCAAATGTACTTCCTGCTTATGATTATGAGTTTGGGTCCTCAAACTTTACATTAATCTTTAACATCCATTTGTGAAATATTGATCATTAACTCTAGTGGGAATAATGCGTTGTGTGTCGATATTCAATTGAATGTATCTAGATGTATCACATCATTATGTTTACTATATGCCTAATCCTTCTGATTAGATTTTGAAAGCTTCTTAACTATCCCTTTAGCAATGAGCTTTAATTTGCTATTGTCATGGTTCTCCACATTAGCAAATGCACAATTGTTCAGGAGCTACAAATAGTCATCATCCTCTAAGCCCTCCAACATTAATATTTCTCTCTTCTTGTAGGCGATTGACATGTATACTTGCCACAGTATTATTGCTAATGATATGCGCAATTATTGTTCGCTTTCATACTCACCATGCCTTATAGAGATATTAGATCTTCAAGCTTTGCTTATGAGCGTATCACTACACCACTCATAGGTGAATCATTTGCAAGATTCCTGCAGACATCATTCTCTAGTTCTGCTGGTAGTGCATAGAATGCTGTCATCATTCATCATGTTTACATTCATCTTCTCATGAACATGATTGACATGCTCATTTATGATTTACTCCTCATTATTCAAAGATTCAATGCATGAGTCTTTTCCCATTTATCTATTTTTTGAGTGTCATCTTTATGATCCATGAATCTCATCTTGAATGTTGGATTTTAATTTAATTTCTTTTAAATCCCATTCAAGTCCAAGTTCTATTTTATTCAAGTTTGACTTCAAATTGTTATTGATTGTTCAAGACATATTAAAGTCTCTTTCATTTAATTCATTTGAGCTCACGTCTTATCATTTGATTCATGTTTTAAGTCGGAATTGTTGCTCATTTGATATTAAAAATAGGTTCCCTACTGTTCATTTCAAGTCCCCTATTTTGTCCAAGTCCTTATCATTTTCAGATAAAATTTTGACAACCTCCCGATGCCTCCCTTGTTTAGGGGAAACTATAAGAAACTGGGCCTTCCCACCATGCTAAAAAAAGCATGTATGGTAGGTGTCCTTGGACACCATGGCCATAATCTTCATCCTCCGCCACGCCAAGAAAGGCGTGTATAGGTCTTCTACAGCACATGTTTAAAAACACAATTACTTCCCCACATACGGGTACTTATAAGTATCCCCACTTCGTCGTAGTCATCACACCGGGTTCCCATCCCACCACGCTAAAAAAAGCATGTATGGCAATTTTCTGGCGCACCACGAACATCAAAATAGGGTTTCTGATGATTACCCACTTCATCGTAGGTGCCGCACTAGGTTCCCTTCCCACCACACTAAGAAAAGCGTGTATAGGTGATTTTCGATACACCGTGGATTCCAAAAATGGGATCTCGGAGTTTGGAACATTATACATGTGCAGTGTGATGGGTGATCGACGATGGCGACAAAAATACATAAATATTTTCTTCTCACTCATTTTTTTTGACATAAACACACACACACACACACTATATATATATATATATATATATATATATATATATATATATATATATATAGTGGTAATAAATATAATTAATAAAGTTAGTTAATGTTAATCAATTACATGAGGTAATAATCAGTAACTAACCTAAGTAAATAGTTGAATATAGAAACAATATGATGACCTCAAAGTACATAGCATTCAAACCACTTTTAATCAATACTATTTTGCCACTTTTTTTTTTGGACGCTAACGGCAAATGATAACTAGGTTAATAACTAATAATTTAGCTAATATTATTAACATAGTTAATATCACTAACATAAGATAGCAACCCATGACACATAATAGAAAAGCAAAAATAATAAGTAAAAACAAATGGAGATGTGAGTTTTAGGAAACGTTGGGCTGTTTGAGTAAATCTATGAGTGTTGAGTTGGACCTTTTGAGTGGGTTTGTAAGTGAAAGAGGCTTAGTTGGAGAGGCTGAGTAGTGTGAGTTGTAGGTTAAATGGATTTTGTTTGTAGTGGATTTGAAAGAATTGGTGGAGTGTAGGGTTGCTAGATGTCAAAGCTATGGCTGAACATTCACCTGGCAATAAAGTGAGATGGGGTGCCTAGTTGAGCTGGCAAAGTAGCAAAGTCCATCTTTTGTCCCTTTCTTTTATTTTGATATATATATTGTGGAAACTATTAAGAATGTTGACATTTGTTAATTAAAATAAAAGATGCATGCACATACATGAAATAAAAGGTGATAAAGTTAATAGTGCTGGCATAAAAAGACAACAAAATAAAATAAAGGACATTATAAGGAAAGGCATAGGGGAGCTGCTGTGGACCCTCACATGTAGTAGGAATAGTATGCCAGCTTTCACGTGGGGGATGGGAGAAGATTTTTAGCTTTTTATGTGGATAGGGGATATTTATGCATGAGCTTGATAGATCACAAACTTATACAAGGCTGAGTGAAGAGCTAGTGTGCTTAAATGGGTGGAAGGGCGGTGATCATGAGCCGCAGGTGGAAGAGATGTCAAGTAGCTTTGATGTGGGTTTGATGGGTTATTGTGGGGAGCTTAGTGACAGACTATGGTCTTCACGGGAGGTCAGCAAATTGGTTGAGAGGTTTTGGCCGAGAAGTCTTAATGTGGACGGGCAGTTGCTGGAGGAAGATAGGTATGGGATTATGGTCCTTGCGGCTTGATCGTTTCATGGAGATCGGCAGGAGCAGATTGACGGGTTAGGGAAGAAATGGATAGGGAAGAAAAGAGTGAGCTTGTGAGTGGAGTTAAAATTGAAAACTAAAATTGAAGCCCATTTGGTTACATTTTATCGACAAGGGAGCATTATTTCAGATGAGGTTTACATGTTTTATGGGATACATCGTAAAGATCAATAGCTTTTACATGATCTTAGCAAAAATCATTGCAGGATTTTAAGAGGTCACACGAGGTAAGCATTGAATTTGATTTGATCTTTATGTTTGACTTATTATTTCAATTAAATTAATTTGTAATGTTAATAATAATATAATATTATTAGTATCACGATTAATTTAAAATGGCAGCAATGCACTGGTTACCTAGAGTTGTCTCAGTTTGCACAATTTTTTGGTTTGCATGCATTTTATCTTGTTTAACATATTGTTCCTGCTGCATCATTCTCTTTGGGTAAATTGATAATATATTAGGGTATTGATGATATTCCGATTGTAATGGTGTAGTCTGTTTTGTGATCGAACATCATTTGGGCAGTATCGAGGCTAATTTTCCTTAAAATGCTTGTTGTTGCATCAAAATCATCTTGATTTGTGTGCACAACCTTAATTAAATAAATTGACAGTCAATTTAGAGTATTAGAAGCATTCTAAATGCAATAGCAAAGTTCTTTAGCCAATCGGACATCATTTGAGTGACGTTGAACATCATTTTCCTCAAAATGGGTGCTATTACCTTAGGATCCATGCCACCCTCTCGAATGACCCCAATTAAGTATAGAAAATGTAGTTCTTGGATATTTAGGATATTTTGAACGTAGTGGTGAAGTTTATTTCTTGAATAGACTTTGTTTGGGCAATGTCAAAGCCTCCCTCCCTCGATATGCACACTCTCTCCTTACAATATATGCCACCACCTCAATCAATCACAATTGATCAAATAAGATATATATTTTGAATATTGATGACATTCTAGATGCACAATGAAGTCTGTTCATGAATCAGACATTATTTGGGCGGCGTTGAGTGCTCAATTACTTTATTTTCATGTCATATCCTTAATATTCACGCCACCTGAAAGTTCGTTAGGGATGTTAAGCCCTTGTGAACTAGTCCCGAGGCTAACCAAGAGGGGGGGTGAATTGGTTATTTTAAAAATTTGTGAGCAAAAATGATTTAGAAAAATCTTTTTGAATGTTTTAAAAAATAATTATAATTTTGCGTTGATGTGCAGATATTCAATAATAACAAAATAATAATCACAATCATATGATCATAAATTAAAAAATAAATGCGGAAGATAATCAGAAAGAACACACCAGATTTTATAGTGGTTCTGTTAACTTGACCTACTTCCACTCCCCGGAGCCTCCCCTCCGGGTACTGCACTAGCACTAAGTGACTCTCCTTCTACTCCCACAGCAAGGCGGAGAAGCCTGTACAAAACTCCTTTCCACCAACCCGGTGAGGCAGAGAATCTGGAGTCCTTTCGTTTCCTCCTAAAGCAGGCAGAGAACCTGGACTCCTTTTGCTTCCTCCTGAAGCAGGCAGAGAACCTGGATCTTCTTGCAGACGATCCTTATTGTAAATTTGGATTTAAGGATTATAATTTTGATGATAACAAATATTTCTGTATTCTGTTTTCATTGGCTAACATTTTAGGTACAAAAGATTAAAAGCAATTTAAACTAACTCAAGATCGGGTCCACGTGTGTTTAAATATAATTTTTTTCTTTCTTGAGTCAAATGTAATGTAATTGATCCCCTAGCTAAGTAATCTTTCATACACACACTCAGGGGGAGATTTTTTTTGAGTTAGAGTTTCTATTCTATTTTTGATAACATCATCCTGGACGATCGCCATATCATCTTAGATGATCCATTGAAAATAAAAATCCTAATCAGGGTTGTCAAGTTAAGTCAGTCTAATTAAGCCGATCATCCTGGATGATCCTCCCATCATATAGGACGATAGGCTAAAATTAGAAATTCTCAACCGCCACACTAAGTTAGACATGTTGATTTCTTAGTTCTTCTAGCTAATCATCCTGGACGATACATGTATCATCATGGATTATTCACAGCAATCATGCCTAAATTAGCCAGGTCTTTAAGGAAAGCAATTGAGGATTAATTTGATTGATCACATCATCCTGGATGATCGCAAGATCATCCCGGATGATATGTTAAAATTCCTCATCGTCCAAATGACTTCACTTGGATGACCCGTATAATATGCTGGACGACATAAGCCTATTTGTACTAATCGTCTCAGACGATCAAGTCATTTTCAATCATACAACATATTTGTGCAGGATGACTCGAACAATGTGCAGGACAATTTTGGTCATTTTTTGAACTAATCGTGTGGGATGATAGGCATATCATCCCGGACAATCAAGTCATTTTTTTTAGATCTTTCTTGTGGTTAAAAAAGTTTTTAGGACTACCAATTCACCTTCCCCTCCTGGTTAGCCTCGGGCTAGTTCATAAGGGCTTAACATTCCTATCGAATTTTCAAGTGGTACCAAAGCGGGATTCAAAAATTAATTTTAAAAATATTTGAATTTTGATCAATGGCTAACTTTGGTAATCATAATACTGCTGAAGGTTATTCAATTAGACGACCATCGTTATTTGATAATATACCTTTTGATTTTTAGAAAACTTGCATGTCCACTTTTCTTCAATCTATAAATTATCGCATGTGGATGCTTGTTAAAGATGGTTATGAAGCACCGTTTAGACTTGTTAATGGCATTAAAACTGAACTTTCTTTTACTGAATGGACATTTGATGATCATGATTTAGCATAACTGAATGCAAAATTCTTGAATTAATTTTTCTGTGCTTTAAAATTTAAAGATTACATGCGTGTCTCTACTTGCATTACTGGTAAAGAAATCTAGGATAGACTATGTATTACTTATGAAGGTACATCTGAAGTTAAGTAATCTAGATTGAACATCTTTCTTCATGATTATGAACACTTTCGCATGAAACTTAGTAAATCAATTTTTGAAATGTATACTAGGTTTACTCAAATTATCACATCCCTGTATGCCTTTGGAAGAGAGCCTATTAATTATGAGAAAGTTAACAAGATTTTGAGATGTTTGCCTTCTTCCGATGATGCCAAGATAACTATGATCACTGAATCTAAAGATTTAAATGCCTATTCCATTGAGAACTTACTTGGATCACTCATTTCTTATGAGCAAGGGGTGAACCAAAGACAGCTTGATGCAGGTGAGAAGAAGAAAGAGAAGATTATAGCCCTGAAGGCTAATGATTCTGATTCTAGCTCTTCAGGATTGGATGATGATGACATTGCCTTAATCATTGGGTAATTCAAAAGCTTTATAAGGAAGAAACACAAGAACTATCAGAAGTGGAACAAAGGTAAGAATATTAAAAATTTTAAAGGTTCATCTGATACAGTTTGTTTTGAATGCAGGAAGCCATGACATATAAAAGCTGGTTATCCTATACTTAAGGCTCACCCAAGTAAGGAGAAGGGTGAGGAGAAACCCAAGTTCAGGAAGGACAAGAAAAAGATTCAAAAGGCTTTTTGGGTGGATTCTACATCTGACTCCTCTGAGAATGAAGCTGAAGAGGAAGTTACAAACTTATGTTTGATGGCTGGTGAGCATCTTGGTCAGTCCGACCAAGAAGAGGTATGTGAATTGACCTATAATTAATTGGTTGATGTTTCTAAAAAAATCCATTCATCATATAGGAAGCTTAAGAAAACTCATGCTAGCCTGAAATTGGAATTTTTGAATTTATAAAAAGAGCATGAAATTTTGATTAAAGATTATTCTACACTTGATAGTAATCACATGTCATTACTTGATGAATTTGATGAGTTGAATAAAAAGTATTCTGATTTGATTATTGAGCATGATTCATTAAAAGCATCACATATTAAATTAGAAGCTGCATTTAAGAAATTAGAATCACATGCATCTGATTTAGATAGTGATGAGCATTATTTAAAATTTGAAATTACAAGTCTCCAAAAATAAAATAAAATTTTAAGTGTAAAAATTAGTACTTTTGAGAAAAATAAAACATCTCCTACTTTTGCATAATTTTATGCACCTCCATCACTTGAAGAATCTAGTTCAAAATTATCAAAGCATGTTTCATTCAAACCTAGGAAGAGGCACTATCACCCATATAGATTAGTTAATTCTTTTCCTGGCGTTAGATATTTTTCTTGTGGCATGCTAGGACATATCTTTCACATCTGCACTGTTCACCATAGTACACATTAGGTGTGGAGGCCCAAATTACATGTTTCACAGCACAGCACATATGCATTGTATTCTTTTTTTCATAAGAAGGAACCCAAACTTGTTTGGGTTCCTAAATATAATGTTTGATGATTTTGTAACTGTGCTCTCAAATAAGATCTCGTGAGAGCATGTGGTACCTAGACATCGGATGCTCAAGATATATGATTGGAGATGTAAATCAATTTATTTTGCTGGAGGCCAGGGCTAGAGGCAAGGTTACACTTGGAGACAATACCACTAGGAGGGTGGTAGGAGGAGGTATAATTGGTGATTTAAAATTTTTTATTATTGATAATATTTTATTTGAAGATGGATTGAAACATAACTTGCTCAGCATCAGTAAACTCTGTGACAAAGGATACAACATAAAGTTCCTGCCAACTTGCTACATTATAACCTTAAATGACAAAATTATTTTGCAGGGAAAAAGGATCAACAATGTCTACATGCTGGATGTAAGCTCCTTTAAAGCTGATGTTTCAATTTGCGTAAAAACTTCTGCTGATGAGTCTTTGTTGTGGCACAGGAGATTATGTCATACCAGTATAAAAACCCTTAGAAGAGTCACCCAAAAGGACTTTGTTAGAGGTGTCCCCAAGCTTAAGTTCACTAAGGACCACCTGTGTGATGCTTGCCAGCTAAGGAAGCAAGTTCATTCCTCTTTTCACACCATTAAGGACATTAGCACCTATAGACTTTTAGAAGTCCTTCACATGGATCTTTTTGGACCCATTAGCATTGCCAACTTAGGGGAAAAAATCTATGGATTTGTGATTGTTGATGATTACTCGAGGTTCACTTGAATTAGATTTCTGTCACATAAATTTGAGTCTTTTGATGAATTTAAATCTTTCTCCACTTGGATTCAGAAGAAGTTAGGCTGTGAGATTTTGACCATCCAAAGTGATCATGGGGGGAGTTTAAAAATGAGAAATTTGGAACCTTCTATGAGGAGCATGGGATTAGCCATAACTTTTTAGCTCCTAGGACCCCTCAGCAGAACGAGGTAGCTGAAAGGAAGAACATGACCTTAGTGGAAGCTGCTAGAGCCATACTTATTGAGTATTCACTTCCAAAATACTTTTGGGCTGAAGTAGTGAACACTGCCTGTTATGTACTGAATAGGGTGAATGTTATATCCAATCTGAATAAGACACCTTATGTGATCATTAAGGGTAGAACTCCAAACCTGTCCCGCCTCCATATCTTTGGCTGTAAGGTTTTCATTCTAAAGAGTGGGAAATCATTCTTAGGAAAAATTGACCCTAAATCTGATGAAGGAGTGTTCTTAGGCTATTCTAGTATGGGGAAATCCTTTAGAGTATTTAATAAGAAGATTTTGGAGGTGGAGGAGACTACTCATGTGGTGTTTGATAAATCTGATCCTAAGGAGACTAGAGTTGAGGAAGGAGAACATGTAGGAGAGATTACGCAAGGAGTTGAAAATATAAATCTAGAGGAAAGGGTAAAACCTCAAAACATTTTGCCTAGAGAATGGAGATATTCTTCAAGTCATCCTAAAGAACTGATCTTAGGAGACCCTTCTGAAGGTGTTTGAACTAGGTATGGCCTTAGGAAAGAAGTAAACTACTCTGCCTTCATTTCAATGATTGAACCCACCAACCTGAATCAAGCTTTATCTGATGAGTCCTGGATCTTAGCCATGCAGGAAGAGTTGAATCAATTTATAAGGAGTGATATTTGGGAGATAGTAGAGAGACCTAAGGATCAAAGTGTTATAAGAACCAAATGGGTTTTTAAGAATAAGATAAATGATTCTTGTGTGGTGATTAGAAATAAGGCAAAATTGGTGACTAAGGGGTACAACCAAATAGAAGTGATTGATTTTGAGGAGACCTTACCCCTATAGCTAGATTGGAAGCCATTAAGGTGCTACTAGCCTTTGCCTGTTATAAGAGATTTAAACTTTTTCAAATGGATGTCAAGAGTTCATTTTTGAATGGAGTAATAAAAGAGGATATCTTTGTAGAGAAGCCCCTAGGTTTTGAGAGTTCTCAATATCCAAATCATGTATATAAATTAAAAATGGCCTTATATAGATTAAAATAGGCACCCAGAGCTTAGTATGAGAGGCTTGGCACATTCCTATTAGAGAGACAATTTGTTAAGGGGAGCATAGACAGCACCCTTTTTTTTTGAAGAAAATAGGAGATGATTTACTCATTGTCCAGATCTATATTGATGATATAATTTTTGGATCTTCTGATAAAAATTTATGTGATGATTTTTCTAAAATAATGAGTAAAGAGTTTGAGATGAGTATGATGGGAGAATTGTCTTACTTTTTAAGGTTTAGTACAAGGCAAATGGATGATGGAACCTTTCTTAATCAATCAAAATACACTAAGGACATCTTGAAGAAATATGAAATGGACAAAGCCATGCCAATCAATACTCCCATGAGTTCATCTGTTCAGTTGATCAGAAGAAGTATAGAGGAATTATAAGATCATTACTTTACCTAACTACTAGCCGACATGATATCATATTTAGTGTTAGTCTTTGTGTTAGGTTTCAAGTTGATCCTAAAGACTCCCACCTAACTGCTGTTAAGAGAATTCTTAGATATCTCTTAGGGACCCCAAACTTAGGAATCTGGTATCTTAGGCACAACACTTTCTTTGAGATTATTGGATATTCTGATTCTGATTCTGCAGGATGTAGGGTGGATAGAAAGAGCACTTCTGAAACTTGCCAATTCATAGGACAGTCTTTAGTCTTCTAGTCCAGTTGAAAATAAAACTCTGTTGCATTTTTTACTATAGAAGTTGAGTATATTGCCTTAGGTAGCTGTGTAACCAAAGTTCTTTGGTTGAAGCAACAAATTCTAGATTTAGGATTACCTGTTGGCACAATTTTAATTCTATGTGATAACACTAGTGCCATATGCATTTCTAAGAATCTAATCCAACATTCTAGAACCAAACATATTGACATAAGGCATCACTTTATTAGGGACCATGTTACTAAAGGAGATATTGAGTTACACAATGTAATAACTAAAAACTAACTGGCTGACATCTTTACTAAACAACTGGCCTTTGACACATTCAGCATTTTAAGAACCAGATTGGGTGTGATTGACATAAATACATGAATCTGATGATTGCTGATTTCTAAACTTTTTGTTTTTCATTTCTTCTTCTCTGTTTTTGTTTTATCGGTTTTTTTTAGATCTTTTATTTTTCTGCTGATTTTAGTTTCTTTGATTTGCTTATTGAATCTGGTTATCTCTTTTTATTAGTTTTTTCTTAATTTTGAATTTACTTAATTAAGAATATGATCATTGCTCTCTACTACTGATAAACTGGTTTTCTAACTAAGGGTTTTGCCTTAATTTTTATTTGAAAGCTTGTAAGCAGTGATTGACTTCTCTAAATCAGTTAAAGGGAAGAAACATTGATGAGTGTTATCTCTTCCTCTAACTCCTTTAATGGTAAATTTTTCTCTTTAAATGGAGATCTTTTTCAAAATTAAAATATTAGTTTTTGAAATAGAGATCTATTTTATCTTCCTACAGTAATCTATCTCATATAAATAGTGTTTTCAAAGCATTAAAACATTATTATATTCTTCTTAATCAAGTGATTGCATTTATCATATGAGTATGATTTTGTTTAGTGGATTACTCTTCTTGATTATAGAGAGTGAGCCTTTCTTCTCTTATGTCTGGAAGGTAATCTCACAACTGAGATACTTTAGGGATTATGAAAGGAAGCAAGCTTGCAAAAGAAATAAAAAGTGGCACAAAATGAGCCCAAAACTGAAAAGATGTGCAATGTCACAAAAAATGTAAGGATAGACAAAGTGTACCAAAAATTAAAAGATGCGTAATGTGGGCCAAACAAATTGAAAAAGATGCACAAAATGAGCCCACAAGAAAATAAGCTTCTTCCCTTTCAGATCTTTAAACACCTTAGAAAAATCAATGCACAACTTAATATTTTCAATCATTTGAGAATGAAACTCATGATTTTTGATTCCTTCCTTTGTAATATTATTTTGGAACAAGATTTGAAAGGATCTTTTTTTCAAACCTAATTTCTTCTTTTTTGAATTAGATTTTTGTTTAAAAGAAATTTAAACTTGTAAGGTGTCCGAGATAGGGTTTACAAAAATTAATTTTCTAACTTTCTGGATTTCAGTTTGTCAATTTCTTCTTATTGGTTTTTGAATTGAAAACTATGGAAAAATTCTGATTTACTGGAACCGATCGATTAAAAAAAATGTTTCTGTATTTCTTGTTGTTCTCATCATTTGTTTCTCCTTGTTTTCTTTCTCCTTTTTGTGATGTCAAAAGGGGGAGTAATTTTTTGTGTTACTAGTAGTTTCTTTTGTTATTTTTGTATTATAGTAATTTTTTTATTATATTTAGTATCACTGTTTATCAATGATTAGTAAAATTTGCAACGATAATCTTCTCTTATATGTGCGTTAATTATTCATATCTACTTTATTTAAAACTACTGAATAAATATTTGCCATCATCAAAAAGGGGGAGATTGTTGCAAATCTAGATTTAAGGATTATAATTTTAATGATAACAAATATTTCTGTGTTCTATTTTGATTGGCTAATATTTCAGGTACAAAAGATTAAATGTAATTCAAGCCAACTCAAGATCGGGTCCGCGTGTGTTTAAATGTAATTTTTCCCTTTCTTGAATCAAAGGTAATGTAATTGATCCCCTAGCTAAGTAACTTTACACACACACACTTAGGGGGAGATTTTTTGTGAGTTAGAGTTTCTATTCTATTTTTGATCACATCATCGCAGACGATCGTCATATCATCCTGGACAATCCATTGAAAATAGAAACACTAATCAAGGCTGTCAAGTTATGTCGATCTGATTAAGCCGATCGTCCTGGACGATCCTCCCATCGTATAGGATGATAGGCTCAAATAAAAAATTCTCAACCACCAGACTAAGTTAGGCATGTTTTGATTTCTTATTTCTTCTATCTAATCGTCCTGGATAATACATGTATCGTCCTGGATGATTCACAGCAATCATGCCTAAATTAGCCAGGTCATTAAAGAAAGCAATCGAGGATTAATTTGATTGATTACATCATCCTAGATAATCGCAAGATCATCCCGGATGATATGTTAAAAATCCTCATCATCCAAATGGCTTCACCGGGATGACCAGTACAATGTGCTAGATGATATAAGCCTATTTGTACTAATCATCCTGTATGATAGAAATATCATCCCGGACGATCAAGTCATTTTTAATTGTACAACATATTTGTGCAGGACGACCCGAATAATATGCAGGATGATTTTGGTCATTTTTGAACTAATCGTACGGGAAAGTAGGCTTATCGTCCCGGACGATCAAGTCTTTTTCTTCAGATCATCCATCATTTTCTCCTGGACGACCCGAATAATCCTCAGGATAATTTTCCTGAGTTAAATTAATCATCCTTGAAGATTGCAGGATCGTCCTAGATGATCTTAACAAAATATGCCTTCTAATCGTCTAGAGAAGCCAGATCGTCCAGACCAATTGGTGAAGATTTACACTGATCGTACAGGACGATCCTTTGATCATCTTGGACAATCTTTGAGGGTAAGTTGAATTTTAGGACAATTTTTGTGCCTCTCTATTTAAACTTTTTTTTGTTATTGGAAAAACGTTTTGCCAAAGTCCTTTCCTGAGAGAGATTTGAGAGGGAGAGGGAGAGCTTGGGAGAGAGAGAGAATCTTGTGAGGGAGAGTTTGTGAGATGCTCATAAAGGTTACTCCAAGTAAGGATTAAAGTTATCTTCTGTGATCATCGTCTCTTATCTCGTGGTGTCTCTGTGGGAAGGATCGTCAACAAGAAGTCAAGGTTCTCTGCCTACTTTAGGATGAAGCAAAAGGAGGTAAGGTTCTCTGCCTGCTTCAGGAGGAAGCGAAGGAGTCTAGGTTCTCTGCCTGCTTTAGGAGGAAGCAAAAGAAGTTTGGGTTCTCTGCCTCATCGGGTTGGTGAAAAGAAGTTATGTAAAGGCTTCTCTACCTTACTATGGGAGCAAAAGGAGAGTTACTGATTTGAGTAGTGCAATACCGAGAGGCGAGGCTCCAGGGAGTGGATGTGGGTCAAGATGACCGAACCACTATAAAATCTGGTGTGTTCTTTCTGATTATTTTTAGCACTTTATTTTTTTATTGTTATCTACTTGGGTGAAATTTATGATTGATCGTTTTATTATTATTTTTATTCGTTTTCACTGCAAATTATAAAAAGACCTTTCTTGTGGTTAAAGAAGTTTTTAAAACTACCAATTCACCCCCCCCCCCCCTCTTGGTTATCCTCAGGCTAGTTCATAAGGGCTTAACATCCCTAGCGAACTTTTAATCCTACCACAGAGACACCAACAAGGCAAGAGATGACGACCGGCGAAGAGGACTCAGATCCTTGCTTGGAGAAACCTTTGTGAACACCTCACAAACTCTCTCTCACAAGATCCTCTCTCTGTCTCCTAAGCTCTCTCTCTCTCTCTCTCTCTTTCTCAAGGTTCTCATTGGCAAGGAAGGTGGCAAAAGATTTTTTTGATTGAATAAAAAAGATCTTAAATAAGAGGGCTCAAAAATTGCCCTAAATCTCAACTAGTCATCAAAGATCATCTAGGATGATCAATAGATCATCCTGTATGATTAGTGTGAAACAAAACCTTTTAGCCTGGACAATCTGGCTCTTTTGGATGATTAGAAGACAAATTCTGTTCATATCATCCGTGATGATTTTGCCATCATCCTGGACGATTAGTTTAAACCTGGAATATCATCCAGAAGATAGCTCGGGATGTCCAAGAGAAAAGCCTAGATGATCTGAAGAAAATGACTTAATCGTCCAGGATGATACGTATATCGTCCAGTATGATTAGTTCAAGAAGATCAAAATCATCCAACAGATTCCTCAGGTCGTACAGCCAAACCATGCTGGTTGGTTTCAAAATGACCTGATCATCCAGGATGGTTTTGATATTACCCTGTATGATTAGTTCAGAATCGGAAATATAATCTAGTACATTCCTCTGGTCGTCCAGGTAAAATGCTCTGGACGGTCAGGATTTTATATGTATCGTCCAGGATGATCTTGGGATCGTCTAGGATGATATGATCGAATCACTCAAACCTTAATTACTTTCCTTAATCACCTGACTAATTTAGGTATGATTGTAATGGATCATCCAGAACGATACACGCATCGTTCGGGATGATTAGACTAAATCTCTAAAAATAAAGACTTGCCTAACTTAATCTGGCGGCTGAGAATTTTTTATTTGAGCATATCATCCTGTACGATGTAAGTATCATCTGGGATGATCTGCTTAATCAGACTGACTTAGCATGGTCACTCTAATTAAGGTTTTTATTTTTAATGGATCATCCAGAATGATATGAATATCGTCTAGGACGATTTGAACAAAAATTGCATAGAAACTCTAACTCCCTGAAACTCTCCCCCTGAATGTATGTGTGAAAGGTTACTTAGCTTGGAGATCTATTACATTAGATTTGACTCAAGAAAAATAAAAAAGTACATTGAACCTGAAGCACAAACAGAATGACTCAATCTTGAGCTGGTTTGAATTACAGTTGATCTTGTGAACCTGAAAGATTAGAACCACCAACAGAAATGAAAGGTTTGATATCATCAAAATCATAGTCCTTGAAACCAGATTCACAATAATCACCTCCTTTTTGATGATGGAAAATATTTATTATTAATTCATAATTCAGTAAGTAAACACGGTGAACATTTGATTCAAAAACACTGAACATTTCCATTAATAAAAAAAAGTTTACAAGGACCCATAAACAACATAAACTACTCCCCCTTTTGCTCAAAAAGGGGAAAATACAATATAAACACAAAAAAAGAAAACAATATAAAAAATAACATAGAAGAGCAGTAAAAACAAATAGACTAGTAGAAAGGGGGATCCTGATCAGATGAAGGAGGACGTGGTGGCTGAAACAGACTATGAAGAGTGGCAAACTGCTTGCCAAACCAAGCCATATCCTGGTCGTACTACTGCTGTTGCTGAGTTACGTAAGCATTGAAGTGATTTACATCCTCAGCATGCTGCTGCTCTTGGGCAATGACGTAGGAGTCAAAATGTACCTCCCACTGGTCAAACTTGTGTACCAGGTGATCAAGAGGTGACTCTCTATAGAGAGGGTAGGTGCAGTGGGTACCGGAGCAGCATTTTCCACTTCTCCCTCAACATTCGTGCTGGGCTCCAGATGAAGTCGTGTACTGTGTAGAACATGGAAGGAGTTTTTGGAGTAAAAGGAAGGATTCATATCAGACGGGACTGGGTATTGTAAATTGTACTTTATCTCAAGGGCATATGAAATGAGGTGGCCTAAGACGAGGTTGGGGCATCTCGTGTGGCCCAGATCCCTAATACTAGTGAGATGTTCAATGTCGCGAAAGATTAGGTCAGTGGAATTGAAGTCATGATGGGCCATAATGTAATAGGCAGTCATGGAAAGTAAGGGGGTAATGTGGATGTGGTCTTCAGCCTTTGGAATGATGGAGGAGCAAAGGATATACTGGATTGTCCTTGCATCCTTGACTAGGGAAGAACAGGCATTATCTTTGAAGTGGGCATTGGTGTTTTGAAGAAAATGATTGGTGACACTCCAGCTAAAATCAGGATTAGAGGACACAAGATGAAGTTTGTCGCCAGTAATTAAAAGTTGAAGAATATAGTGAAAGTTTTGGGTGGTGAGTTCGACAGGGCGGCGATTAATAAAGGAGCGGAGAGTGGAGTAGGATGAATCAATGCAGAGATTCAAGAAGAAAATATGAAGAAGCTCGGAACTAAAAGGAAAAGTGAGGGTCAGGATGAAGGTGACGGTAGTGTGGGCGAATAGGTCAAGTACCAGATACGTGAGGATGTGGGGGTTGACAATTTTGGATTGGGTGATCCCCACGTCAAGGTAGCGCAGGAAGGTAACCTGATCGGCTACATCAGTAAAGCGGGGATCGACAGTCTCCCGGGAGGAACTAGCACCAGGATGCCTAGATCATTTTCGATCAGCCAGTAGAATATGATTAGATGAAGGATTAAAAGAGGAGTTGTGAAAAATGGTGGAGAAAATGACTGTTTAAATAGAATTTGTCCAGATCATCTAGGATGATCGCATGATCATCCAGGATGATAGGGGTAATAATGGTGTACAGGATGATTGGTCAAAAAGCTGGTCGGATCATCTAGGACGATCAGATACCATCCAGGATAATTAGACATTAACTATCATCTCGAGGAGACATGCTAGATGACTTTTGACTAAAGGTATCGTCTAGGAAGATTAGGTGGATCATCTGATATGATATATAATAAATGAATCGGCCGGGCTAAATTTGAATTGTCCAGCTTCTGTCACATGGATCGTCCAGGATGATGAGGTGGATCGTCTAGTACGATCACCAAAAATTGGTGTAGATCAGCCGTTGGATCAAGATGGGGATGATTTGATCAGATCGTCTAGGATGATGTGGAAGGACGATGTGACCAAAAATTAAAAAAGGTGAAGGATGGAGAGGAATGATCAAAGATCCCAAAGCACAAAAAAAATCAAAGCAAAGACAAAGAAATATAGAGACGAGAAAACAACATTAAAAACTTTTTTTTTCATTTTCGAATCGATCTGCTCCAGTAAATCAGAATTTTTCTTAATTTTTAATTCAAAAGCTGATAAGAAGAAAATCAACAACGATGAAATCCAAAAGCAGTTGGAAAATCAACTTTCGTAACTCCTACCTCGGACACCTTACATGTTCAAATTCCTTTCAAATAAAAGTTTAATTCAGAAGGAAAGAAATTAGATTTGAAAAGAGATCCTTTCAAGCCTCGTTCCAGAAAAATATCTGATAAAATAGTACTATAAAGTAAGGAATCAGAAATCAAGATTTCTGATCTAAAGGTTTTGAAAGTATGAAGTGGCGTATGGATTTTTCTAAGATATTTAAAGATTTAAAAGAGAAGAAAGCCTATTTCTTTGTAGGCTCATTTTGTGCATCTTTTTCAATTTATTTGACACACTTTGTGCAACTTTTAATTTTTTTGATACACTTTATGTATCTTTCTAATTTTTGGCGTCATTGCACATCTTTTCATTTTTGGCCCATTTTGTGCCTCCCTTTTTTTTTCTTTTTGCAAGCTTACTTCCTTTCATAATCATTAAAGAATCTCAATTATGAAATTACCCTTCAAATATAAGAGAAGACAAAACTCACTCTCTATAATAAGGAGCGGTAATTCACAGAATAAAATCATACTCTATATGATAAGTGTAATCACCTGATTAAGAAAAGAATAATAATGATTCAAGGCTTTGTAAACACTATTCATATGAGGTAGATTACTGTAGGAAGATAAAATAGATCTCTATTTCAAAAACTAACATCTTAATTTTGAAAAAGATTTTTATCCAAAAGAAATAATACACAATTAAATGAGTTAGAGGAAGAGAAATAATTATCAACATTTCTTCCCTTTAACAGATTTAGAGGAGTCAATCACTATTTACAAGCTTCAAAACAAAAATGAGGCAAAACTCTCAGTCAAAAATCCATTTTATCAACAGTAGTGAGCAGTGATCTAATTTATAAGAAATGTAGTAAATTAAGAACAAGTTGGAAATTACATCAAAATAAATACTCAAATAAAAAAACAACAACAACAAAAAGAAAATCAATAAAGAATAAAAACACACAAGAAATAGATAATGAAATCAAACAAAAATACAGGAAAAATTGAAAAATAGAAACTTCAGAAATCAGTAATCACCAAAGTCATGCATTTATGTCAATCACACCCAATCTGGTTCTCAAAATGCTGAATGAGTCAAAAGCCAGTGGTTTAATAAATATGTCAGCCAGTTGATTTTCAGTTGCTACATGTTGTAGCTCAATGTCCTCTTTTGTAACATGGTCCCTAATGAAGTGATGCCTTATGTCAATGTGTTTGGTTTTTAAATGTTGGATAGGATTCTTAGAGATGCAGATGGCACTAGTTTCATTACATAGAACTGAAATTGTGCCAACAGATAATCCACATAACTTCCTAAGGTAATGTACTCAGCTTTAGCAGTCGAAAGTACTACAAAATTTTATTTTCTATTGGACCAGGAGACTTAAGATTATCCTATGAATTGGCATGTTCCTGAGGTGCTCTTTTTATCCACCCTATATCCTGCAAAATCAGAATCAAAATATCTAATAATCTCAAAAGAAGTGTTGTACCTAGGATACCTGATTCCAAAGGTTGGGGTCCCTAAGAGATATCTGAGGATTCTCTTAACTATTGTTAGGTGTGATTTCTTAAGATCAGCTTGAAACCTAGCACAAAGACAAACACTAAACATGATATCAGTTCGGCTAGCAGTCAAGTAAAGCAATGATCCAATTATTTCTTTGTACTTCTTCTGATAAATAGGATTTCCAATTGAATCCTTATCTAACTGAACAGTGGAGCTCATGAGAGTGTTGATTGGCTTGGCTTTGTCTATTTCATATTTCTTTAAAATATTCTTAGTGTATTTTGATTGATTAAGAAAGGTTTCATCATCTATTTACCTTATGCTAAAACCCAAAAAGTAGGATAATTCTCCCATCATACTCATCTCAAACTCTTTAGTCATTGTCTTAAAAAAATTATTACATAAAAGTTTATCAGAAGATCTAAAAAATATATCATCAATATAGATCTGGACAATGAGTAGATCATCTCCTACCTTCCTAAGAAAAATGGTGGTGTCTATGCTCCCCTTAACAAACTCTTTTTCTAGTAGGAATGTGCTAAGCCTCTCACACTAAGCTCTTGGTACCTATTTCAATCCATATAAGGCCTTTTTTAATTTGTAAATATGATTTGGATAATGGCAACTCTCAAAACCTAGGGGTTTCTCTATAAATATATCCTCTTTTATTATCTCATTTAAAAAGGCACTCTTAACATCCATTTGAAACAGCTTCAATCCCTTATAACAGGCAAAGGCTAGTAGCACCCTAATAGCTTCCAATCGAGCTACCGAGGCAAAAGTCTCCTCAAAATCAATCCCTTCTATTTGGTTGTACCCCTTAGCTACCAATCTTTCCTTTCCTAACCACCACACCAGAATTATTCATCTTATTCTTAAAGATCTATTTGGTTCCCACTACACTTTGATTATTAGGTCTTTCTACTAACTCTCAAATATCATTTCTTACAAATTAGTTTAATTCCTCTTGCATAGCTAAGATCCAAAATTCATCAGAAAGGGCTTGATTGATATTGGTGGGTTCAGTCATTGAGATAAAGGTAGAATGGTTTACTTCTTAAGTTCATGCCTAGTTCTAATATCTTCAGAAGGGTCTCCTAAGATCAATTCTTTCGGATGACTCAAAGAATATCTCCAATCTCTAGGCAAAGTGTTTTGAGATTCTACCTTTTCCTCCAGATTTACATTTTTAACTCCTTGGGTAATCTCTCCTACCTCTTCTTCTTCCTCAACTCTAGACTCCTTAGGGTCAAATTCATCAAACACAACATGAGTAGTCTCCTCCACCACCAAAGTCCTCTTATTAAACACCCTAAAAGATTTCCCCACACTAGAATAGCCTAAAAATACTCCTTCATCAGATTTGGGGTCAAAATTTTCTAAGGATAATTTCCTATTATTCAAACTCAAAACCTTATAGCTAAAAACATGGAGGTGGGATAGGTTTAGAGTTCTACCCTTAATGATCTCATAGGGTGTCTTATTCAGTTTGGATCTAACATTCACCCTATTCAACACATAACAGGCTGTGTTCACCACTTCTGCCTAAAAGTATTTTCGAAGTGAATACTCAGCAAGCATGGCTCTAGCAGCTTTCACTAAGGTCCTGTTCTTCCGTTCAGCTACCCCATTCTGTTGAGGGGTCCTAGGAGCTGAAACGTTGTGGCTAATCACTTGATCCTCACAGAAGGTTTCAAATTTCTTATTTTCAAACTCCCCACCATGATCACTATGGATGGTCACAATCTCACAGCCTAACTTCTTCTAAATCTAAGTGGAGAAAGATTTAAATTCATCAAATGACTCAGATTTATGTGAGAGAAATCTAATCCAAGTGAACCTCGAGTAATCATCAACCATCCCAAATCCATAGACTTTTCCCCCTAAGCTAGCAGTGTTAACAGGTCCAAAAAGATCCATGTGAAGGACTTCTAAAGGTCTAGAGGTGCTGATGTCCTTAATGGAGTGGAAAGTGGATTGGACTTGCTTCCCTAATTGACATGCATCACACAGGTGGTCCTTAGTGAACTTAAACTTGGGGACACTCAAACTAAGTCCTTTTGGGTGACTCTTCTAAGGGTTTTCATATTGACATGATATAATCTCCTGTGCCACAACCAAGATGCATCAACAGCAGTTTTTAAGCAAAATAAAGCAACATATTCAATATTATTTAAGTCAAGCATGTAGATATTGTTGATCCTCTTGTCCTGCAAAATAGTGTTATTATTTAAGCTTATGATGCAAGTATTTGCCAGGAACGTGATGCTGAATCCTTTGTCACAGAGTTGACTGATGCAGAGCAGGTTATGTTTCAGTCTATCTACAAGCAAAATATTTTCAATCAAAAGGTTCTTAGAGTTTTTAATTATGCCTGCACCTACCACTTTCCTGGTGGTGTTATGTCCAAGAGTGACCTTGCCTTCAGCCCTAGCCTCCAATGAAATGAATTATTTTGCATCTCCAGTCATATGTCTTGATCGTCCACTATCCAGGAACCATATGCTCTCACGAGGACTTGTGCGAGAGCAACCTTACAAAATCATCAAATGTCAGATTTAGAAACCCAAACAGGTTTGGGTTCCTTCTTATGAAAAGAAGAATATAATGAATGTGTGTTATACTATGAAGCATGCAATTTGGGCCTCCACACTGAATATGTACTACGGTGAACAGTGCAGGTGCAAGAGATATATCCTAACATGTCACAAGAAAAATATCTAGTACCAAGAAAAGGGTTAACTAATCTATGTGGGTGATAGTGCCTCTTCATAGGTTTAGATGAAACATGCTTTGATGATTTTGAATGAGATTTTTTAAATGATGGAGGTTTATAAAATTATGCAAAAGTAGGTGGTGTTTCATTTTTCTCAAATGCACTAATTTTTACACTTATAAATTTATTTTCCTTCTTAAGACTTATAATTTCAAATTTCAAATAATGCTCATCACTATTTAAATCAGATGCATGAGATTCTAATTTCTTAAATGCAGCATCTAATTCAACACGCGATGCTTTTAATAAATCATACTCAATAATCAAATAAGAATGCTTTTTATTTAACTCATCAAATTCATCAAGTAATGACATGTGATTGCTATCAAGTATAGAATGATCCTTAATAAAAAGTTATTGCTCTTTTTCCAAGTTTAAGAATTCTAATTTCAGGCTAGCATGCATTTTCTTAAGTTTCCTATATAATAAATAGATTTTTCATAAACTTCAAGCAATTGATCATAGGTTAGATTACATATCTCTTCTTAGTCAGACTGACTAGGATAATCATTCGCCATCAAACACAAGTTTGTTGTCTCCTCCTCAGCTTCAGTCTCAGAGGAGTCAGATGTAGAATCCGCCCAGAAAGTCTTGTGAATCTTCTTCTTGTCATTCCTGAACTTGGGTTTCTCCTCACCCTTCTCCTTGCTTGGGTGAGCCTTAAGTTTAGGACAATCAGCTTTTATATGTCCAGACTTCCTGTATTCAAAACAAATTGTATCAAAAGAACCTTTAAAATTTCTGATACTCTTACCTTTGTTCCACTTCTAAAAGTTATTATTTTTCTTCCTTAGAAAGCTTTTGAATTTCCTAGTGATTAAGGTAACATCATCACTATCAAACCCGGAAGAATCAGTGTTAGTATCATTGGCCTTCAGTGCCACAGTTTTCTCCTTCTTCTTCTCACCTGCATCAATTTGTCGTCAGTTCACTCCTTGCTTGTAAGCAATGAGTGACCCAAGTAAGTTACCAATAGAATAAGTATTCAAATCTTTGGATTCAATAATTGCAGTTATCTTGGCATCATAAGAAGAAGGCAAACATCTCAAAATTTTGTTCACTTTTTCATAGTTAGTGAGTTCTCTTCCTAAAGCATGTAGAGAGGTGACAATTTGAGTAAACCTAGTGTACATTTTAGATATGGACTCACTAAATTTCTTGCGAAAGAGTTCGTAGTCATGAAGCAGTATGTTTAACCTAGACTGTTTAACTTTAGATGTACCTTTATAGGTAATGCATAATCTATCCCAAATTTCTTTACCAGTCATGCAAGTAGAGACACGGATGTAATCCTCAAATTTTAAAGCACAAAAAAAATAGTTCAATCATTTAACATTCAGTGGTGCTAAATCACCATCATCAAAGGTCTATTCAGTAAAAAGAAGTTCAGTTTTAATACCATTAACAAGTCTAAAAGGTGCTTCATAACCATCTTTAACAAGCATCCATATGTGATAATCAAAAGATTACAAAAAGGTGAACATGCAAGTTTTTCAAAAATCAAAAGGTATGTTGTCAAACAAAGGTGGATGAGTAATGGAATAGCCTTCAGTGATATTTTTATTACCAAAGTTAGCCATGAATCAAATTCAAAAGTTTTTCAAAACTAGATTTTATGAATCCCTCTTTGATACCACTTGAAAGTTTGTTAGGAATGTTAAGCCCTTGTGAACTAGTCCCAAGGCTATCCAAGAGGGGGGTGAATTGGTTATTTTAAAAATTTGTGAGCAAAAATAATTTAGAAAAATCTTTTTGATTATTTTAAAAAATAATTAAAATTTCACGATGATGTGCAGATGTTCAATAATAACAAAAAAATAATCACAATCACATGATCATCAATAGAAAAATAAATGTGAAAGATAATCAGAAAGAACACACTAGATTTTATAGTTGTTCGGTCAACATGACCTACGTCCACACCCTGAAGCCTCCCCTCCGGGTATTGCACTAACACTAAGTGACTCTCCTTCTGCTCCCACAGTAAGGCAGAGAAGCCTGTAAAAAACTCCTATTCCACCAACCCGGTGAGGCAGAGAACCTAGACTCATTTTGCTTCCTCCTGAAGCAGGCAGAGAACCTAGACTCCTTTTGCTTTCTCCTGAAGCAGGCAAAGAACCTGGATCTTCTTACGGTTGATCCTACCATAGAGACACCAATAAGATAAGAGACGACGACTAGAGAAGATGACTCAGATCCTTGCTTGGAGCAATCTTTGTGAACACCTCACAAACTCCCCCTTGAAAGATCCTCTCTCTCTCTCTCCCAAGCTCTCTCTCTCTCTCTCTCTCTCTCTCTCAAGGTTCTCTCTGGCAAGGAAGGTGGTAAAAGATTTTTTTGATTGAACAAAAAAGTTTTTAAATGGGAGGGCTCAAAAATTGCCCTAAATATCAACTAGTTGTCAAAGATCATCCAAGATGAATGGTAGATCATCCTGTACGATTAGTGTAAAATAGACCTTTTTGGCCTGGACGATCTGGCTCTTCTGGATGATTAGAAAACAAATTCAGTTCATATCATTCGGGACGATTTTGCGATCGTCCTAGACGATTAGTTCAAACCAGGAATATCATCTAGAAGACAACTCAGGACATCCAGGAGAAAAGCCTGGACGATCTAAAGAAATTAACTTGATTATCCAGGATGATACGTATATCATCCTATATAATTAGTTCAAGAAGACCAAAGTCGTCCAGCAGATTCCTCGGGTCGTACAGCCAAACCATGCTGGACGGTTTCAAAATGACCTGATTGTCTAGGATGATTTTAATATCATTCTGTACGATTAGTTCAAAATCAAGAATATCATCCAGCACAGTCCTCAGGTCGTCCAAGTAAAATGCTCTGGATGGTCAAGATTTTGCATGTATCGTCCAAGATGATCTTACGATCGTCCAGGATGATATGATCGAATCACTCAAACCTTAATTACTTTCCTTATCCACCTGACTAATTAAGGTATGATTGTAATAGATCATCAAGGAGGATACACGTATCATTAAGGATAATTAGACCAAATCTCTAAAAATATAAACTAGCCTAACTTAATCTGGCGGCTGAGAATTTTTGATTTGAGTATATCATCTTGTATGATGTATGTATCATCCAGGACGATCTGCTTAATCAGACCGACTTATCATGGTCGCCCTAATTAGGGTTTCTATTTTCAATGGATCATCAAGGGTGATGTGAATATCATCCAGGATGATTTGAATAAAAATTGAATAGAAACTCTAACTCAGTGAAACTCTCCCCCTGAGTGTGTGTGTACAAGGTTGCTTAGCTTGGGGATCCATTACATTACATTTGACTAAAGAAAAATGAAAAAGTACATTGAACCTGAAACATAAATAGACTGACTCGATCTTGAGCTAGCTCGAATTGCAGTTGATCATGTGAACCTAAAAGATGAGAACCTCAAATAGAAATGAAAGGATTGCTATCATCAAAATCATAGTCCTTGAAACCAGATTCGCAACACCACTACCTTGGTCAATCCTAATTAATTAAATAAGATATGTATTTTGAATGTCGATGACATTTTAGACACAATGATAAAGTCCGTTTGTGAATCAGATGTCATTTCAGTGATGGTGTGTCCTAAATTCCTTAATTTGCATGTCGTCGCCTCAGGTTTCCTTAATTTGATTTTCATCTTAAATTCATTTATCAATTAGATGTCATTTGGGTGATGTCGAGTCATAAATTCCTTGATTTGTGTGTCATCACCTCAAAGTTAGTGCCACCATCTCAGATGACCCCAATTGTACATAAGAAATGTAATTTGTGAGTGTCGAAAATGTTTCAGATGTAACGACATGATTTATTCTACGATCGGACATCATTTGGGCATTAGTCATTATTAATTTTGGGTGTTGATCATCTTCTAGGCTTGATCTCATCTGATTTGACTATGAGGGGCCTTGACCTAGAAGAATTCGATGTCCTGATAATAACGGCGTAGTCTGTTTGGTAATTGGATGTCATTTGGCCTTTTAAGTGATGTGTTTTATCAAAGCACGTGCCGTTAGATTTGCTAGTTTTCCTCCCCTTACGCATGGTTCATCATATAGGGGTCAACAACCATTTCCATTTTCATTCATTTACAAAGAAGCGAAAAAAGAGGAAAAGAGAAGATAAGATAGGAGTGAGAAAATAAAAGCTAGAGTTTGGAAGACTTAGAGCCATTTTTGACAATTAGTCCAGTTGGGAGATTTGTTCATCTCAAGGTAGGTCACATTATACCTATATATGTTTTCAAAGATATAATTATTTTTAATTTTCTAATTAAATTTTTATTACTGTTATAAAAAAGGGGATAAGTTTATACTGGTAAAACTTTCATTGCATAATTTTTTATATCTTTTAAAGATTGAGATTTTGAACAATTTAAATATTTCTAGAAATTATATACTGGGTTTTGGAATTTTTGCAATTTTTATCAAATAGAAAATAATACACACTCTAAAAGATAACATTGTAGTATAATTGAAGTTTTAAAATAATTTTTTCACAATCTCTTGTATTTAAGTTATTTTCTAAAAATTTGCATTTTTGGGTAGTAGGGTTTTCTATTGCCTACTATTTTAATATTTTGACAAATTTTGAAATGTATTTCTTTATACATCATTTACTGTTATACATTGAAATATGTGTTTAATTAGTTAAATAGATGATTTTGTGGAAATCTTAAAGGGGTGAAGGAAGTTATGTTTATATGATATATGCACATTTTACTTTATAGCTATTGAACTATATCTATTACTCAATTATTGAATTTTGTCTATTATTCAGAGTTGTTAAACTCTATTTGTTACTTAGATTGATTGAACTCTATCTGTGTGTTGCTCCAAAATCTAATTTGGAAGAACTATTCTTTTATCTTTTAATTTACACAAACAAATCTATCTAATTTCTTTTATCAATATAAATACCAACAAAAATAAGACTAACGATCAAAATATATTCATATGTATGCATGTATTTATGTATTCATTACTTAGGATATATATACAATCATATCACAACTACTATATCCTGAATTTAAAAGAATAGTTAATATAATAAGAACCTAAACGTGAACCTGAAAGATCTTGGTCAATCTCACACTCCTGCTCTCTCGGCCTGACCTAAAATCATTTAACCATATATAATGAGCTCAAGGGCCTAGTAAGTAATCAAATCGTACAACTAAACTCAATGTACAATAAAAGAGCAATATGCTAGTCAATAATCAAATCATAATAATAATATTTATATAATCATGAATCTATATAAAAATAGTAAAGCTCGCATGCAACAGTAGTAGAATCTATAAATGGTAAAATAGTATGGTACAAAAGCTAGAAATATATATTGATCGATAGTTTTATTTCCATTGGTATTTATATTGATAAAAAAATTAGGAAGCTTTGGTTGTGTAAATTATAAGGTAAAAGAATAATTCTTCCAAATTAGATTTTGGAGTTTCACACAGTTAGAGTTTAATAACCATGGGTAACAAATAGACTTTAGCAACTTTGAATAATAGACAGAATTCAACAACTTTGAGTAATAGATATAGTTCAATAGCTCTAAAGTAAAATGTGCATATATCATCTAAATAAAACTTCTTTCTCCTTTTCAATATTTTCACAAAATCACATATTTAACTAATTAAACACATGTTTCAATGAATAATTGTCAATTATTTAGGATTGTTAAACTCTATTTGTTACTCAGAGTTATTGAACATTGTCTGTGTGATGCTCCAAAATCTAATTTGGATGAATTATTCTTTTATATAACCAAAGCCACCAAATTTCTTTAATCAATATAAATACCAATGAAAATAAAACTTTAGATATATATATATATATATATATATATATATATATATATATATATATATATATATATATATATATATATATTCATTACTTAGGATCTATACAATCATATCACAATTGTTATATCCGAACTATAAAAGAATAGCAAATATAATAAGGATATGAACTTAAAGAATCTAGGTCAATCTCACACTCCTACTCCCTTGTCATAGCCAAAAATCAGTTGACTATATATTATGAGCTCAAGAGCCCAGTAAGTAATCAAATCTTATAACTAAACTCAATGTAAAATAAAAAAAATAATATGCTTGTCAATAGTTAAACTATAATAATAACATTTATATAATCATGAATCTGTACAAAAATAGTAAAGCTCACGTGTAGTAGTAGTAGAATCTATAAATAGTAAAATAACACGAAATGAAAGCCAGTAAAAAAGTATATGAGAAAAACCAATAAACCAGTATGAGTGTCGAATTGGTAAAATAATCATTATATCAGTATTATCAATCAGTAAAAAAATTATATAAAGTAAAAAAATTAAAGCATCAATAAACAATATTAGAATCATATAAATGTAGTAAACCCTATAATAAGGTACACATGCTATCCAGTTATCCAATATCACTATCAAATTAGTATCTTAATCATATGCTCAGTATTAGTGCAGTGAATCAATAACAGTAACATTAATAGAGAATAAGTAGAAGTATTAAATAGTATCAATTTTTTTAATGTTAATAGTATAAGTATAATATAGTTAGTAAAATTGATGGTAGTAGTAGTAAAACAATACAGTAACAGTAAATATGTTCAGTGATAGTAAATTAATATATTATCAGTAAAGCCATATAATAATAATGAATCTGTAACATGCAATTCAGTTGTCATACTTAAACAAGTAAGAAGTACTGGCTATCACGATATTTTTTAGAAGTTGATAATCAAAAATCAGTAACCATTGACTCCGTAAATAGATCTATCACTCTTTTCCCATCAGCATAATAATAATTCTTTATAACTTTCAATTATTATATCATTGTATATCATGAATCATTAGAGGATAGCTCGCAACCACAGTATTTAAAGAAAAGCCCGTTAAACCACCATCCTGTACATGTTAATCAATCTTCAACCAACGGATCAACTAGTCTTTACTTATCTTTTACACACCTTACAATAAAAGTAATATCAACCAACTATGGATAAATTAAATGATTGATATTTATACCGCTGATTTAGATTTAATATTTCCTTAGATAAATTCACTTAATTAGTGTTAATTATCCCAAAGAATAAATTAACATTGTATTATATATTTGGGAAAGAAATAATTTATTTTGTATTTAAACACAGCAATGGGAATGTAAAAATTATCCTGATGGGTAATATTTTAATTCACCTATCATTTTAAATATGAAATTAACCCAGGATAGGCTTTAGTTGACCTCTAGAGATTTTATCCCTCTTATAACAAACTAAGATAGGGTTTATTTTATGATGGGATCTTGGGTTCCTATAAAGGCAAGCCCCTAGAGTCAATTACATCTCTAAAGAGAAAACTTTTGATTAAAGTGGAGATTAGACTCATTTTGATTTTAAAATATAACATAGTTGCCTTACATATATATTTTTGAAATACCAATCATTCCTTCAAAAATTTTATTAAATTTTTAAAAAATATATTTCAATTCTTTATATATTTTATTATTTATAAGGAATATGAGATGTGTAAACATGCCTGGGCTTATGCCTGCTTGGAATAAGCTATTTATTAATAACCTAATTCACATGCAATTGTCCTAAATGTGATGTACAATAAGGGTAGCTTTATCGTAAGAGATCAAAGGATTGAATCAAGCTCTAAATTAGTGACTCGAGATTGAATAATTTTAATTTTATGTTCAAATAATAATAATGATATGATTCTTTGTAGACTCAAAATATTATCTTATTCAAATTTCCTAGCAAAATTTTTTAACTACCAAATTTCTCTTAGAAATTTTGGCAGCATAAAGGTCCTATACTACTAAGAAAAGCGTAACATCCCTCGTGTACCATGGGGACCATGCTACCTTGCCCATAATGGGCATACAGGTCCTAAGCTCTAAGGTACATAACACAAATAAAATAAGTATGAATGTATATATGAATAGGTAAAGGGATTGGTATCTATAGTACTAAAGGTTATATCATTTTAGAACTAGTATATATGTTTCTACATGGTCCAAAACATGCACACCAAGGAAAATCTATGAAAAGCTACTACTGATTAATTTAGCTACTACCGACATGAATCGTGATGTATGTGATGATATAAATAAATGAGAAGACTTTATAAAATAAATAAATTTTGTTTATTAATTGATTTGAATGTATACAACAAACTCAAACTCTGTAGGAAAGTAAGGTAGCCAGGCTCTACCACAATAAACTTGGATTTGGATTTCTATGCCTACCTTATATATATAATCAAATATTTCTACTTAAAGTGTTTGAACTCTTGGTTTTCTGTGGAATTTCAAAAAAGATTATCATCCAAAGGAGAAGAAATTTACTTTTGGAGCCCCACTTATATGTATAATAAGATGTATTTAGTTCTTTTACAACTCAGGATGCTATACAACTTGATCTATATATAATCTATAATTTATAGACACTTGTACATGTATATAATAAATCTTAGGTACATTCTACTATGAGTCCTATAGGAATGTAAAGGAACATGTATAACATGCATATAAGTATGTAAAAATATTTGTAGAATAGTTATGTAATGACCTAATGCTTCTAAAGCAATCCTTAAAGAGACTAAGTGCACCAATAAAAATGAAAATACATGATATTCATATTACTAAAAATAAATAAACAAACACATGGTGCTCTCTAAGAAAAGTACTTGGCAAGCAATTCTCACCATTGTCCTAGCCTAGACTAAATTTGCACTACAAGAAATTCGCTAAATACTGGCGGTATTTCTGGAAGTCAGTTGACCACCGGAACTACCGACAGTTTGACCGTCGCTATTAACCGGTGGTTCCATCATCAGAATTAATCACTAAACTGCTGGAACTTTTGGTAGTCAACTGACCGTTGAAAATAATGCTGGTAGTTTCTTTACTTGGTGACTTTTACAGGTGGTTTAGCCTCCATTTTTAAGTGAATTTTTTTCGACGATTAAAACCATTGAAAACTTGCCAGAAAGGACCCTAAAATTGGATGCCCTGCCCTTCTTCCTCATTTCCTTGTGTTGCTCATTTCTTTCATCTAGACTCCTACAACCTCGCCCTCGCCCTTACTGAACTGTGCTTGTTCATTTCATAAATAGAAGTTTGGTCATCGAATGCTGCCCAAGCCATCGCCCCTGACGTCCTCACTCGTGTTTGACCTCCCTACTCGAAGGTGATCTCTAAGAATATCCTTAATTTTTACTTTAGTCGTAGATGTTCTCAATAGACATTTGCAAGAGGATGTATCACGGTTAATTTTTTTCTATTATTGATATTCTTCTTATTGGTTAGACTAGAGTGAGAGTTGAAGGTAAACTTGAATTATGGAGATCAACCTAAAGGTTTATTTTGAAAAAGCCTTAAGACCATATCATTTTGATTTAGTGATGGATGTTCTTAGTAGCCATTTGCAAGAGGATGTCCCTTAGTTTATACTTTTTTTTGATGATATTCTTCTTATTGATAAGAGTAAAGAGGGAGTTATAGGTAAACTTGAATTATGGAGGTCAACCTTAGAGTCTAAAGGATTTCTCTTAAGTAGATCTAAAACATGAATATATGGAGTGTAATTTTAGTAGTAATACACTTAGTGAGGGGATTGTGACTTTGGGCAATCAAGTCATTAATAAGAGTACACATTTTATATATATTGGATCTCTTATTCAGAGAGAATGTGAAATAGATGGGGAATTGATCAACATAAATCAAGTTGGATGATTGAAGTGGAGGAATGCATCGACCTTGTTGTGTGATAGAAAAGTCCCCCTCAAACTTAAGGGAAAATTCTATAAGATGGTGGTGAGACCTGCAATGCTTTATGGTGTCGAATGGTGGCCATTGAAAGAGAAGCATAATACTAAGTTAAGTTTTGCAGAGATAATTCACCTTAGATGGTTTAGTCACTTACGGTGACCTTCTGATGACTCGGTTAGGAAAGTAGAGGTGTTAGATTTGGCTTAATATTAAGAAAGGTAGAGGTAGGGCTAAAAAGACTTGGCTAAAAATGTTAGAAATGATATTTCCTTATTAGATTTAAATAAAATTTAAGGCTGCATCTTTTCTAATAATTCATTTCATAACCATATAAGGAATGTTTGCTTTAACATCCAAATGACTATCAAAGAAGAGAGATATTGGATGTATAATAGATTGTTACCTGGTCGAAGAGGATTGATAGTTGAATTTATAGTGGGAGTTGAGATTTTTATTTAAGTTGCATCTCAACTACCTTCATTTATGTCCGATGGAATGTTTAGATGTCCATGCTCAAAGCATAAAAATCAAGCATTCCTTAAGCACGATGATGTAAAGGTTGATTTATATCATAGGGGATTTATTCCAGGATACTAGATTTGGACCTCACATGACGAGTACGAGCCACACAGAGATACTCATGCCTATCCATCTGTAACTTTTGAAATAGTTGATGAAGATCAAATGAGTAGATATGAAGAACTTATTTTTGATGCAGTAAGTCCTAATTTAAGTGCCAGCATGGAAGAGCCACCAAATGTAGAAACCGAAAAATTCTTTGAATTATTACATGCTGCTTAAAAACTAATTTAGGATGGTTGCATAACTTATTTATAATTAACGGTTGTTGTTAGGATGCTAAGTATTGAATCAGAATATAATATTCCTCATGACTATTTCAATGACTTCATTATTCATCTTATGGAAACAAATCTAACAGATAATTTTATCCCCATAGATTTATATCAAACAAAGAAATTAGTATCCAAGTTGAGTCTCAACACTACAAAAATTATTTGTTATATAAATGGATGTATGTTATACTACAAGGATGATGCTATAGAAGTTTATTGCCGCACCTGCAATGCACCTCAGTTTAAACTAAACTTGGGAAAATAACTTTGTCAAAAGAAAGATGTTCCATATTCCTTATTCTAAGACTTCAGTGGCTCTACACAGCAATGAGTTCAGCAAGTCATATGCGATCGAATAAGGAGAAATTAGAACACTATGGTGTTCTTTCTCATCCATCAGATGCTAAAGCGTGGAAATATTTTGATTGAATGCATGTTTCATTTATTGTTGAGCTACGTAACATAAGATTGGAATTATGTGATGATGGTTTTACTCCATACAATCAGGCAGCTTCACCATATTCTTGTTGGCCAGTTATATATATACCATATAACCTTCCACCAGAGATGTGTATGACTACCCCGTACATGTTTTTAACACTTATAATACATATACCACATAATCCAAAAGTAAAAATTGATATTTTTTTGCAACCATTAATTGATGATATGAAGTTCTTATAGGAAAAAGGTGTCTTCACACATGACATCTCAACCAAACAAAATTTTGTCCATAGAGCTGCATTGCTTTGGACCATTGACAACTTTCTAACTTATGGTATGTTATCTGGCTAGAGCACAGTAAGAAAATTAGCTTGTCCTTACTGCATGGAGAATACTAAATCTATCACACTAAAATATAGAGGAAAAAATACTTGGTTTGATTATCATCGTATGTTCCTACTTGCTGATCACCCATTTAGGAGAAATAAGGAAGCATTGGTTAAGAATAGAGTTGAGAGGTCACCTCTTTCACTAAGATTAAGTGGTGATGATGTACTACAAAGACTTTCTAGAATTTTATCAATTATTGATTTTCTAACATTATTAGAGTGTAAATTTTTAGGATATGGTGTTCAACATAATTAGATTAAATAATTATTTTCTAGACATTACCATATTAGAGAATAAATTTTATAAGGCATAATCTGGATGTTATGCAAATTGAGAAGAATTTTCTTGACAATATTTTTAATACAATTATGGATGTTAAAGGCAAGAGCAAGGATAATGTGAAAGCTAGAATGGATATTAAAGAGTACTGCCAGTGAATAAATCTAGAGTTAGTAACAACCAGTGATGGCAAAGTAATGAATCCTAAAGCACCTTACTCTTTCATGTTAGAACAAAAAGATTAATATGTCAGTGGTTTCAAGGTTTAAAAATGCTTGATGGCTATGGATCAAATTTAAGTCGATGTGTAGACCTAAAAAATATGATATTATTTGGATTAAAAAATCATAATTGTCATATAATTATGAAGGTTCTCCTTCCAATTATAGTATGTTTGTTACCAGATTAAATATCAAATCCGTTGACAAAGCTTAGAATTTTCTTAAAGGATCGAAATATGAAACATATTTGTCTCAAAAAAAGCCATCCACTTCTTCTCATACTACTTCGAGCCCCACGTGAGGAGTACAAGAATAAAGATTAGTTGTAACATGGACTTTGATGTCGAAGAATAATCACGATCTACACTATTAGTCTTTAGAAGTCATGAAAAGCCTAGTGACAAATATGTTGAAAGATTCCTCTATGATTTAAAATTTAAAAAAGTAATTTTATATGTGCTACTGAACTATCAGGAAGTCCAACCAATCTTAGAGTAAGTGTTTCTATAATGTGAAAAAGGAATCATGTTAATTTTTAATACTGAAGTCTTGCTTAGATAATTTGTCACCAAGTATTTTGTAAGCAATTTATCTCTAACAGATATTATAAATGTTAAGCAACTTATTATAAATGATTCTCAACTTGGTTTAGATCTTACATGAGCCCTTAAATTTTAAAATTTTTATTGATTTACATCTTATTTAATATTAGAAGCCCTAACATTTAAAAATTTTCTTAGGTATATAACCCTTGTAATAAGGTTTTTGATAAAGCGTTACAAGCACTAGCATGCGGCCCAATAAAAAAAGTAAACACCTGGCCAATATATATAGTTAATGGGTTCAGATTTCATTCCATGTCATGGAGTGAAGGAAGAAAAACTGAAAATTATGGAGTTTGTGTTAGAGGAAATACTCATAAAGAAGATGAGTGTGATTATTATAGTATTCTAAATAAGGTTCTTGAGTTACAGTACCCAAGAGAAGATGAGAATCTTATATGTTTATTCAACTATAAATGGTACAATCTAATACATAATAGAGGTACAAGGATTCATCCTCTATATAGTTTAGTAGAAGTAAAAAATAGTAGAAGATACGGGAAGTTTGATCCATTTGTACTAACAAGTCAAGCTGTTCAAGTTTATTTCAACAAATATCCCAGTGATCGCAAAGATAAGCAAGATTAGTTGGCTATTATAAAAATAAAAGCACGGGGGAGAATTGACCAATAATACATCATAGCAATTGCACATTAAAAGGATGAGATGTCAGATAGTAGGTCTGTTGAAATTGATGAGATGTTAACTACAACACATAATATTGCATTGCAGTTAGAAGATATGAATAGTTTGACAAGCTCCTCAAGTGAGAACGAGGAAGAAAATGAAGATATCTTGGAGAGCAATGAAAATATTTTTGATTCTGAATAGTTCTTGTAATTTAAGTGACTAAATTTTTTGTAATGTACTTATTATTTTATAGTTTTTGAAAATAAAGTTAGTAAGCAAATTTTGGTAAATATCTCTTATTAAATCATGTTTGTATGTAAATCATTATATATTTTATAATAATATTTATGTAATTCTTCATATTTGTTATAACTAAACAGTTTACATTATGTATTTTTTTTTACTTATGCAAATGTTCATAATTGTTACAATTTATTTTTTTATATATTACAATGATTTACTAATTACTTATTTTACTACAAATGGCTTCAGGTGATAATCCTCCTCATAGATTCTTCACTTCAAAGTTTTCTTGTAAGAAATAGCTAAGCACTATACTAAGTAGGTCTACATAGGGTGATGAAGGTTAGGGGCAGAGATCAGTTCCACCAGGGATACCATCACCACCACTAGGGAGTCAACAAAAGTCCCCTATTGAGCAGGGTCATGGATAAATAGATCCAGCTGTGGTTGGAATACCACCCCTTCTTGGGTATTTCCCTCCTCCTATGTCTACGAGTTCTTGATTTCTCTCTCCAAATCAGACACAATCAGCTCCATTCTATCCATATTACCCCCCACCAACATCATAAATAGCTATATCAACTTACCCTTACCCTCCTTACTATCACCCCTATTATTACCCACCGCATGTACAGCCAGAATAGGGTGGAGCCTCAACACAAGTTGAGGTTGGTGCTGGGAAGTCTACAATAGTAGCAAATAAGTGTGTATATATCAAGCCTAAGGGCGATACATAAGTTCAGATTATTTTATAAAGTTGTTATAATTTGATCTATTATATGTTATTGAAAAACAATTTTACCGGCAGCTTCAATCCCTCAAGGTAGCCTACCCACAAGATTCGTCACATCATACGGAGAAAATATGATGCTCCTTACTTATCGTGGAAGAAGATCTCAAAAAAAGTTAGGGATATGTGGTTAAGAGAATTTTAGGTATATTTATTTGGTATTTCTTAAAAAAATTTTATTTCATTTGTATTAATATTATTTATTATGCCTATGTTTTACAGAAAGATTTTAGGTGGTTTCTTGAGTATGGTATGAGGATTAGAATAAATTTTGAGAGGAGAGGATTGACTCATCTTAGGGATATGTTCATGGACATTAGAAAGTTTGGGTAGCATAGCGAGGGTATATGGGCTAATTTGAGTAGAGTTTGGGCAAGCATTGAGTTCACCAAATTGAGAGAGTAGAATAAGCAAAATAGAGCATCTGACGGTAGGGGTTTAGGAAGCTCTCTTCGTACTGGTGGATCAGTGCCTCATATTGAACATAGACGATGACAAGTAAAAGATTATTTTAATTAGTTTAATAAATATATGTATATTATTTTAACTATATTTTCTATTTATAGAAAGAGTTTCTTGGTCTGGAGCCGACTCCATTGGAGCTTCATACGAGGACTCACCAACATCAAGCTGATCATCAGTGGGTTGGTGAGAAGGAAAAAAAATCTTACGTGAGTATAATTTTTTGAGTAATAATATAAAATAAATAAAAATTATTTTTTATGGATTTATTCTTGTAGGATGATTTTATACGATTTCGGGAAAGTCAGTAGTCTACTAGTGAGGGATCATCTTAAGGATAGACCCAGTATTTTGAGTATCACAGGTGGTCAGATGTTGTTGGAGGAAGGTAGAGGGGGAGAATTTATGACTTAGGTTCGTAGGGATATGCTTATAAGGGCAGTTCATCTACTTCAGCATTTTATGATTTTAGTGAAGCTAAAGAAAATGTTAGCCTAAGGGTTGCTGTCCTGACAAGAGAGATTGAGGAGATGAGAAAGATTCAAAATGAGATGCAGGTAGAGCTACGATCATATTGAGCTAAAAATCAAAAGAAAAAAAGGGCAAGAGCCTACATCTGAATCACATGGTAGTGACGACACGGATGATGATTCATGTTGTTGTTATTTGTTTGAAGAATTGTTTGGTGTAATTGGAACATCTGACTATGAATTTCATATGTTATGTTTATTGTGGAACATATGCATTATTATTTATTTAAAGAACTATTTCTAGTTATTATGGATTGTGTAAATATATCTGTTGATTGATGATTATGCATTATTATTTCAAGTGAACTGTTCTGTTGATTTTGGAATATCAAAGGTATTTTATATATGTTTTGAACTGTGTGTAGGTAATTATAAAAATTTGTGTAAATAGAGGGGGCTGTCAACTTTTTTTGTAAATGTTTTAGGTCTCGTGCAGCTAACTAGCAATTTAGCCACCAAAAACTTTGATACCATACAGTGTAAAGTAGCCGCCAGTTTTTTTGTTTTACCAGGGGAAATAATTGGCGGCTAACTGATGGTTTGGCCACCGGTCTTACTGCTTACTGGTGGTCGTTAGTTTACCTGCGATTTTGGATTCATTAATTTTTGACTAATCGAGCCACCGATAAATTTTGTCACCAAAAAATTTTGCTGCCGGAAATTGGCCGCCTGTTTTCATTTCTTATGTAGTTTATTTAGACAGTTTATAAACTGTCGAAAAATCCCTGAAAATTTTTTAAACCACCAAAAAATATATGAAAACCTCCAAAAACTACCACCGGTAATGGACAATTTTTCTATAGTGTTGGCTATCTTGGTAGACCATTTAAGTGTGTGAAGGAGGCTATGTGATTTTGGTATATCCTATAAGGATTTAAAATTTATGTTACTTGCATTTCAGATGTTTTTTTTATTAAGGTTGAAAGGGTTTATTCAATTAAAGTTTACCTTGTATGAATCTAGATTTTATTTTTTGAATTTTAGATGTTGAAGTTATAATTTAATTTTGAAGAATTTGTAAGTCAGTGAAATTTCAAAGTGTAGAAGCCACCAACCTACAAATCCTAAGGCTTATAATCACAATTCTACCATCCTCTATATAAGATAAATGCCTACATAAAGCCCTTGAATATTCATTAATGATTTATTAAGGGAAAGAAAAGGGACCCTTCAATCCAATATACATGCCCTCCAAGTGGAGTCAAGCATGATGTATAAGGTCAAATGATTTATTAAGGTTTGAAGATCCCCGTATCTAATGTGTTAGTGCCTTCCTACAAGGAGTTGTGCACAACACATAGAGGTCTTTTGTTTATTTAAAATGTATTAAAGGCCTTGAAACCAAGTGCCAAAATACCCTCCAAATGGAGATAAACATGAAGCTTAGAGGCCTTCATTTATTTAACTAATATTAATTATCAAATTTATTTGATTAAAATAAATTTTAATAATATAAATTCTGAAATTAATATGGTTTAAATGATTTAAAATTTATTTGTGATTTTTTTATATGGAAATTTTAATAAATTATAAAAATTTTTGTTAACTATTAATTAATTAATATTAAATTTTATTCAAAAAGTTTATTTAAATTCAAATTAATGGTCTCTAAATTTTAATTGTTTTTTCTAATTATTTATGTGTATTTGAATAATTTTCATCATATTTATTTATTATATTTGAACTGAAGTATTTAGTTAATTATTTAAATGAATTATTTTTTCATAAATTTAACTTATTTAATTTTGGCATCAAATTAATTCTAAAAATTAGGAAATTGATAAAATTGAATAACGATGAAAAATGGATAAAACCTTGAAAATTTGGGATTAATTTGATTTGTATTTTATTTTTAATGAATTTATTTAATTAATATTTAATTAAAGGTTTATTAATTATTAATTTAATGTTAATGATAATTAGTTTCAGATTTTAATTTTCCTTAATTGTAGATGTAATTTGGAATTGAATAAGAATTATTTGGATTTTTATGTATTTTCTTTGATTTATTATGCTTTATTAAAGTTTTAACTCTTCATCAAGGGTTGATCTTGATTAATTTTATTTTAGGGTAAATTAATGTCAAATCAATGTGAATTTTATTCCTAGGATGTGTAATATGCCTAAATTTATTTTTTAAAATTTTCATTCGTCTTGGATGTGTGTATGAATTCCTAAAATTTTTCTAAGTTCACTAGACGCAAACCTTAATTAGCTGTTTCTAGTGTTCAAAGTGGTTTAAAAATCAAGGTCTCTAGCACTTGCATATGTATAAACATCTTATATCAATCTTGTGCCTTAAATCTAAGAGAGTTAGGTATACTAGATTTTTGAATATTTTGATCAAACCATGACCTAAATATTTAAAAGTCCAATCACCTAATGATCATGCATCAAATGTATTCAAAAAGCTATATGATTTCAATGATACATCACACTTCCACCTAGCCAGTTTAAACATTGATAGTTAGGTTTATAGTGAGTAATTAAAGGAAGTTTGGAAGCAATGATGATGCAATTGCTCACTAATTACTCAACCTACACCATTGGGTTCATTTTTAAATGTTGAAGCTATGTTTAATATTTCCATGATGGATTTGATTGCATGCAATGAAGTCAAATTTTGTTTATGAAGTGGATTGTCAAAAATATGAACTAAAGAATGCCATTTATTTTTGTAAAATTGATAATTATTAAAGTAAACCTTAACAAAATATAAGAAAAATACTAGATATTCCAAACATGCCCTAATTCAACCCAAAAAAGTTTGGACTTAATTAGATAAGTATTTAGAGATTAATGAAGGAGTTTAAGAAAATAATGTAACTAAAATTTCTCACAGAATACTTAACATTCTGATCCAATTTTATTTTTAAATGAAAGAGGGTTTAATTCTGATGAAAATGATATATTATATAAATTTTTTTGCTAAGTTTTTAATTTAATATAATTTTTTGAAGATTCCATGATTAAAATAGGTTTTAATTAATTAAAATTAAATCAAATCAACTGAATGATCAATTCTTGGACATTATTGCATAGCGGTGCATTTATTACTAATGTTTGTACCACTGATAATCATTTATAATAGATGTAGTGCGGCGGCAGTGAGTACGCAGTTTCAATTTATCCATGTTAGCGCTTATGTGGTGTCGTCTGATCTCCCACATTTTGTAATCAATGGTTGTGATGCCATTAGATATGATGTGAAATGACCATCTGATACGCGCGATTCAAATTTAAAGTGAAACGACAAAATCTGAGCCGTTTATTAAGAGATCAATAGCTCTAATTTTATATATGTTCTATTTAAGTTAACTTAAAACCTTATGATGAAGAAATGCTCAAATATGAAAATAACTAAACCAAAATCTATGAAACTTTAAACAGAGCTTGAGGGGACTCAAATGAAGAGTGGGAGTTGATTTTGCAGTTTGGAATGTGTTATTCGCAAAGTTATTTAAATCCAAATGATTTTAATTAAGGTTAGCTCATTACCTCAATTGGATCGATCAATTTGGATGCTTGAAGGCTTGTTTTACTGCTTATGACATCTAAAATAATCTCTCTAAAGAGCTCGAGTGATGGATGTTGCAAATCTGAATTTAAGGATTATAAATTTGATGATAACAAACATTTTTGGGTTCTATTTTGATTGGCTAACATTTCAAGTACAAAAGATCAAATGCAATTCAAGCCAACTCAAGATCGGGTCTGCAAGTGTTTAAATATAAATTTTCCCTTTCTTGAGTCAAACGTAATGTAATTGATCCCCTAGCTAAGTAACCTTATAAACACACACTCAAGGGGAGAGTTTTAATGAGTTAGAGTTTCTATTTCAAATTTTATTCGTATCATCCTAGACGATCCATTGAAAATAAAAACCCTAATTAGGGTAACCATATTAAGTCAATTTGATTAAGCATATCATCTTGGATGATATACCCATCGTACAAGATGATAGGCTCAAATCAAAAATTCTCAGTCGCTAGATTAGGTTAGGCAAATTTTTATTTTTAGAGATTTGGTCTGATCGTCCCAAACGATACGTGTATCATCCTGGACGATCCTTTACAATCATATCTAAATTAGTCTGGTGATTAAGGAAAGTAATTAATATTTGATTGATACGATTATAGCATCTTGGACGATCGCCATATCATCCGGGATGATACATGTAAAATCCTGACCATCCAGAGCACTTCACCTGGACAATTTGAGAAATGTGCTGGATGATATTCCTGATTTTAAACTAATCGTACGGGACGATCGAGATATCGATCTTGACGATCAAGTCATTTTGAGATCGTCCAGGATGTTTTTACCTGTACGACCTGAGCTGTGTGCAGGACGATATTGTTATTTTTGACCTAATCGTATAGGATGATATAGATATCATCCTGGACAATCAAGTCATTTTGAGATCATCCAGCATAAGTTGCCCTGGACAACCCGAGCTATCTTCTAGATGAAATTCTTGATTTACAATAATCATCCCGGACGATCGCAGAATTGTATAGGACGATCTGAATAATTTTGTTTCTACTAATCATCTAGAGAAACAAGATCATCCAAGCTTATTCATGTGATTTTGTACTGATCGTACAGGATGATCTACCAATCGTCCTGGACGATCTTTGATGACCAGTTAAGATTTAGGGTAATTTTTGAGCCCTCCTATTTAAGATCTTTTTCTTTTAACAAGAAAAATCTTTTGCCATATTCCTTTCTAGAGAGAACCTTGAGAGAGAGAGAGAGAGAGAGAGAGAGCTTGGGAGAGAGAGAGAGGATCTTATGAGAGGGAGTTTATGAGGGATTCGCAAAGGTTACTCCAAGTAAGGATCTGAGTCATCTTCTCTGATCATCATCTCTTATCTTGTTGGTGTCTCTATGAGAGGATCATCAACAAGAAGATCCAGGTTCTCTGCCTGCTTCAGGAGGAAGCGAAAGGAGTCCTGGTTCTCTGTCTGCTTCAGGAGGAAGCGAAAGGAGTCCGGGTTCTCTTCCTACTTCAGGAGGAAGCGAAAGGAGTCCAGGTTCTCTGCCTCACTGGGTTGGTGGAAATGAGTTTTTGTACAGGCTTCTCCACCTTGTTGTGGGAGCAAAAGGAGAGTCACTTAGTGTTAGTGCAATACCCGGAGGGGAGGCTCCGGGGAGTGGACGTAAGTCAAGTTGATCAAACCACTATAAAATTTGGTGTGTTCTTTCTAATTATCATCCATATTTATTTTTCTGATGATGATTGTGTGATTGTGATTATTTTTTTATTATTGTTGAACATCTGGATATCATCACAAAATTAAAATTATTTTAAAATCTTCAAAAAGATTTTTTTAAATTATTATTGCTCGTGAATTTTTAAAATAACTAATTCACCCCCCTCTTGGTTAGCCTCGGAACTAGTTCACAAGGGCTTAACATCCCTAACGAACTTTCAAGTGGTAACAGAGCGGGATTCATAAAATCTAGTTTTAAAAAACTTTTAAATTTAATCCATGGCTAACTTTGGTAATCTTAATACTGGTGAAGGTTATTCAATTACACGACCACCATTGTTTGATAACATACCTTTTGATTTTTGGAAAACTCGTATGTCCACCTTTTTATAATCTGTAGATCATCACATGTAGATGCTTGTCTAAGATGGTTATGAAGCACCATTTAGACTTGTTAATGGCGTTAAAAATGAACTTCCTTTTACTTAATGGACATTTGATGATCGTGATTTAGCACAACTGAATGCAAAATGCTTTAACTTTTTTTTAGTGCACAGAAATCTGAGGATTACATGCGTGTCTCTACTTATATTACTGATAAAGAAATCTGGGATAGATTATGTATTACTTATGAAGGTATATCTGAGGTTAAGTAATCTAGATTGAACATCTTGCTTCACGACTATGAACTTTTTTGCATGAAATCTACTGAATCAATTTCTGAAATATATATTAAGTTGACTCAAATTATCACCTCCCTGCATAACTTAGGAAGAGAACTTATGAATTATGAGAAAGTTAATAAAATTCTTAGATGTTTGCCTTCTTCTTATGATGCCAAGATAACTACAATTATTGAATCCAAAGATTTGAACACTTATTCTATTGATAACTTACTTGGGTCACTCATTGCTTACGAGCAAGGAGTGAACCAACGAAAAATTGATGTAAGTGAGAATAAGAAGGAGAAAACTATGGCGCTGAAGGCCAATGATACTGACACTGATTCTTTCGGGTCTGATAGCGATGATGTTGCCTTAATCACTAGGCAATTCAAAACCTTTCTAAGGAAGAAGCACAAGAACTTTTAGAAGTGGAACAAATGTAAGAGTAACAGAAATCTTAAAGGTTCATCTGATGTTGTTTGTTTTAAATGCAGGAAGCCTGGACATATAAAGGTTGATTGTCCTGCACTTAAGACTCACCCAATCAAGGAGAAGGGTGAGGAGAAACCCAAGTTTAGAAAGGACAAGAAGAAGATTCAAAAGGTTTTTAGGGCGGATTTAGCATCCGACTCCTCTGAGACTGAAGCTGAAGAGGAGACTATGAACTTGTGTTTGATGACAGATGATCATCATGGTCAGTCTGACCAAGAAGAGGTATGTGAGTTAACCTATGATCAATTACTTGAAGTTTCTGAAAAAATCCATTCATCATATAGGAAACTTAAGAAAATGCATGCTAGCCTGAAATTGGAATTCTTAAACTTAAAAAAAGTACATAAAATTTTGATTAAGGATCATTCTACACTTGATAGCAATCAGATATCATTACTTGATGAATTTGATGAGTTGAATAAAAAGTATTTTGATTTTATTATTGAGCATGATTCATTAAAAGCATCACATGTTGAATTAGAAACTGTATTTATGGAATTAGAAACTCATGCATCTGATTTAGATAGTAGTGAGCATTATTTAAAATTTGAAATTACAAGTCTCAAGAAAAAAAAATAAATTTCTAAGTGTGAAAGTTAGTGCATATGAGAATAATGAAACACCTCCTACTTTTGCATAATTTTATGCACCTCCACCTTTTGAAGAATCTCATTCAAAATCATCAAAGTATATTTCATTCAAATCTAGGAAGAGGTACTATCACTCACATAGATTAGTTAACCATTTTCCTTGTGTTAAATGTTTTTCCAGTGGCATGTTAGGACATATCTCTCACACATGCACTGTTCATCGTAGTACACATTGTGTGTGGAGTCCCAAAGTGCATGCTTCATAGCACAACACACCTACATTGCACTCTTCTTTTCATAAGAAGGAACCCAAACTTATTTGGGTTCCTAAATCTGATGTTTGATGATTTTGTAGGGTTGCTCTCACATAAGACCTTGTGAGAGTATATGGTACCTGGAAAGCAGATGTTCAAGACATATGACTATAGATGTAAATTAATTTATATCACTGGAGGTCAGGGCTGGAGGCAAGGTCACTCTTGGAGATAATACCACCAGGAAAGTGGTAGCTGAAAGTATAATCAAAAACTCTAAGAATCTTTTGATTAAAAAAGATTTACTTGAGATGGACTGAAGCATAACTTGCTTAGCATCAATCAGCTCTGTGACAAAGTGTTCAGCATCAAGTTCCTGGCAAATACTTGCATCATAAGCTTAAATAATAAAACTAATTTACAGGGCAAGAGGATCAACAATGTCTATATGCTTGATTTAAATAATATTTAATGTGCTGCTTTATTTTGCTTAAAAACTACTGCTGATGAGTCTTGGTTGTGGCACAGGAGATTATGTCATGCTAGTATGAAAACCCTTAGATGAGTCGCCCAAAAGGACTTTGTTAGAGGTGTCCCTAAGCTTAAGTTTACTAAGCACCACCTGTATGATACCTGTAAATTAGAGAAGCATGTCCAATCCTCTTTTTACTCCATTAAGAATATTAGCACATCTAGACCTTTAGAAGTCCTTTACATGGATCTCTTTAGACCCATTAGCACTGTTAGCTTACAGGGGAAAGTCTATGAATTTGTGATTATTTATGATTACTCGAGATTCACTTGGATTAGATTTCTGTCACATAAATCTGAGTCATTTGATGAATTTAAATTTTTCTCTACGTAGATTCATAAGAAGTTAGGTTGTGAGATCTTGACTATTTATAATGATCATGGTGGAGAGTTTAAAAATATGAGATTTGGAATATTCTGTGAGGATCAAGGGATTAGCCATAATTTTTTAGCTCCTAGAACCCCTCAACAGAATGAGGTAGCTGAAAGAAAGAACAGGACTTTAGTGAAAGCCGCTAGAGCCATGCTTGCTGAGTATTCACTTCCAAAATACTTTTGGGCTGAAGTGGTGAACACTACTTATTATGTGCTGAATAGGGTGAATGTTAGATCCAATCTGAATAAGACACCTTATGAGATCATTAAGGGTAGAAATCTAAACCTTTCCCACCTCCATGTCTTTGGCTATATGGTTTGCATTATGAACAATCAGAAATTATCCTTAGGAAAATTTGACCCCAAATCTGATGAAGGAGTGTTCTTAGGCTATTCTAGTGTGGGGAAATCCTTTAGGGTGTTTAATAAGAGGACTTTGGTGGTGGAGGAGATAACTCATGTGGTGTTTGATGAATCTAATCCTAAGGAGACTAGAGTTGAGAAAGAAGAAGAAGATGTAGGAGAGATTACCCAAGGAGTTAAAAATATAAATCTGGAATAAAGGGTAGAACCTCAAAATACTTTGCCTAGAGATTGGATATATTCTTTGAGTCATTCTAAAGAACTAATCTTAGGAGACCCTTCTGAAGGTGTTAGAACTAGGCATTGACTTAGGAAGGAAGTAAACCATTTTGCCTTCATCTCAACGACTGAACCCACAAACATCAATCAAGCTCTTTCTGATGAATTTTGGATCTTAGCTATGCAAGAGGAATTGAACCAATTTGTAAGGAATGATGTTTGGGAGTTAATAGAAAGACCTAAGAATTAAAGTGTTGTGGGAACCAAATGGGTCTTTAAGAATAAGATGAATGATTCTAGTGTGGTGGTTAGAAATAAGGCAAGATTAGTTGCTAAGGGGTACAATCAAATAGATGGAATTGATTTTGAGGATGCCTTTACCCCTGTAGCTAGATTGGAAGCCATTAGAGTTCTACTAGCCTTTATCTGTTATAAGGGATTTAAGCTTTTTTAAGTGGATGTCAAGAGTGCCTTTTTAAATGGGATAATAAAGGAGAAAGTTTTTGTAGAGAAACCCCCAGGCTTTGAGAGTTTCCAATATCCTAATCATATTTATCAATTAGAATAGACCTTATATGATTTGAAACAAGTACCCAGAGCTTGTTATGAGGGGCTTAGCACATTCCTATTAGAAAGAAAGTTTGTTAAGGGGAGCGTAGACACCACCCTTTTTTTGAGAAAAATAGGAGATGATTTACTCATTGTCCAGATCTATGTTGAGGATATACTTTTTGGATCTTCTAATAAAAACTTATGCGATGATTTTTTTAAAATAATGAGTAAGGAGTTTGAGATGAGTATGATGGGAGAATTATCCTACTTTTTGGGGTTTAGCATCAAGTAGATGGATGACGGAACCTTTCTGAATCAATCAAAATACACTAAGGACATTTTGAAAAAATATGAAATGGATAAAGCCAAGCCAATCAACACTCCCATGAGTTCATCTGTTCAGTTAGATAAGGATTCAAATGGAAAATCTGGTGATCAGAAAAAGTACAGAGGAATTATAAGATCACTACTTTACCTGACTGCTAGCCGACCTGATATCATGTTTAGTATTTATCTTTGTGCTTGATTTCAAGCTGATCCTAAAGAGTCCCACCTGACTGCTGTTAAGAGAATTCTTAGATGTCTCTTAGGGACCCCAAACTTAGGAATCTAGTATCCCAGACATAACACTTCTTTTGAGATTATTGAATATTCTAATTTTGACTTTATAAGATGAAGGGTGTATAGAAAAAGCACTTCTGGAACTTGCCAATTCATAGAATATTCTTTGGTCTCTTGGTCTAGTATGAAATAGAACTCAGTTGCAGTCTCCACTACTGAAGCTGAGTACATTGCCTTAGGAAGTTGTGTGGCCCAAGTCCTTCAGTTGAAGCAACAAATTTTGGATTTAGGATTACCTGTTGGCACAATTTCAGTTCTATATGATAACATCAGTGCCATCTGCATTTCTAAGAATCCAATCCCACATTCTAGAACCAAACACATTGACATAAGGCATCACTTCATTAGGGACCATGTTACAAAAGGGGACATTGAGCTATACCATGTAGAAACTGAAAATCAATTGGCTGACATCTTTACTAAACCACTGGCCTTTGACTCATTCAGTATTTTAATGACCAGATTGGGTGTGATTGACATAAATGCATGAATCTGATGATTGCTGATTTTTGAATTTTTTGGTTTTGATTTTTTTTCATTTAGTTTGTGTTTGATTTAATTATCTATTTCCCGTTTGTTTTTATTCTCTGCTAATTTTCTTATTATTATTTTTCTGATTTGAGTATTTATTTTGATGCAATTTCCTACCTATTCTTGCTTTATTACTTTTCTTATAAATCATATCACTGCTCATTATTGCTGTAAACAAGATTTCTGACTGAGAGTTTTATCTTATTTTTGTTTGGAATCTTGTAAGCAGTGATTGACTCCTCTGAATCTGTTAAAGGGAACAAACGTTAATGATTGTTTCTCTTCCTCTAACTCCTTTAATGGTGTATTCTTTCTTTTGGATAAAAATCTTCTTCAAAATTAAAAAGTTAGTTTTTAAAATAGAGATATATTTTATCTTTCTACAGTAATCTACCTCATATGAATAGTATTTCAAAGTTTTGGATCACTATTATGTTTTTCTTAATCAAGTGATTGCACTTATCATATGATATATAGTTTTTATTTTGTGAATTACTCCTCCTTATTATAGAGAGTGAGTTTTGTCCTCTCTTATATCTGGAAGGTAATTTTACAACTGAGAGTCTTTAACGATTATAAAAGGAAGCAAGCTTATAAAAGTTGTGCAAAGAGCACTAAAAAAAGAAAGGCAAAATAAGCTTAAAAGCTGAAATGATGTGCAATGTCACCAAATTAGAAAAATACATAAAGTGTATCAAAAATTAAAAGATGCACAAATTGCGCCAAATAAATTGAAAAAGAGGCATAAAATGAGCCCACAATGAAACAAGCTTTCTTCCCTTTCAGATCCTTAAATTTCTTAGAAAAATCTATGCTCCACTTAATATTTTCAAAAGCTTGAGATGAAAAATTATGATTTCTGATTCTTTACTTTGTAATACTATTCTATCAGATATTTTTTTGGAACGAGGCTTAAAAGGATCTCTTTTCAAATCTAATTTTTTTTTCTTCTAAATTAGAATTTTATTTGAAAGAAACTTAAACCTGTAAGGTGTCCAAGGAAGAAGTTATGAAAGTTGATTTTCTAACTTTTTCTGGATTTCAGTGTGGTCGATTTTCTTCTTATTGGCTTTTGAATTAAAAATCAAGGAAAATTCTATTTCACTAGAGCTGATCGGTTCAAAAAAAATCATTATTTTTACTATTATTTTTTCTCATTTATATTTTTTAGTTTATTTGATTTTGAATTTTTCTTTTTTTCTATGTGTTTTTGGGATCCCTGATCTTTCCTCTCCATCCTTCATTTTTTTCACTTTTTCTTCACATCATCTTGGACGACCAGGACATGGCCTGGTTTGGTGAGTAGTTCGCCACCATTCACAGCTACTTTCATCCACCACCACCTCCTCCTCCATCTAATCAGGATCTGCCTCTCTATTAGTTTGGTGTGTTATGATGTTTTAGATTATTATTATTTTGTCTTTTTTTTCTCTCCTTTTTGTGATGTCAAAAGGGGGAGTTATTTCTGTGGTACTAGTAGTTTTTTTTTGTTGCTTTTGTGTTGTAGTAGTTTCTTTTGTGTTGTGAATGTCACTATTTGTCAATGATTAGTAAAATTTATAATAACAAATCTTCTCACGTATGTGCTTTAATTACTGCAATCTGCTTGATTTGAAACTACTAAATAAATATTTTCCATCATCAAAAAGGGGGAGATTATTGCAAACCTGGATTTAAGGATTATAATTTTGATGATAATAAATATTTCTGTGTTCTATTTTGATTTTCTAATATTTCAGGTACAAAAGATTAAATGTAATTCAATCCAACTCAAGATCGGGTCCACATGTGTTTAAATGTAATTTTTCCCTTTCTTGAGTCAAATGTAATGTAATTGATCCCCTAGCTAAGTAACCTTGCACACACACACTCAGGGGGAGAGTTTTAGTGAGTTAGAGTTTATATTTCAAATTTTGTTCATATCAACCTGGATGATATTCATATCGTTCTGGAAAATCCAGTGAAAATAGAAACCCTAATTAGGGTGATCATATTAAGTCAGTTTGATTAAGCAGATCATCTTGGATAATATACCCATCATATAGGATGATAGGCTCAAATTAAAAATTCTCAGCCACCAGATTAAGTTAGGCAAGTTTTTATTTTTAGAGATTTGGTCTGATCATCCCGGACGATACGTGTATCATCCTAGATGATCATTTACAATCTTGCCTAAATTATTCTGGTGATTAAAGAAAGTAATTAATATTCAATTGATATGATCATCTCATCCTGGATGATCGCCATATCATCTAAGATGATACATGTAAAATCCTGACCATCCAGAGCACTTCACCTGGACGATTCGAGAAATGTGCAAGACGATATTCCTAATTTTGAACTAATCGTACGAGACGATCGAGATATCAGCCCGAACGATCAAGTCATTTTGAGATCGTCCAACATATTTTTGGCTGTACGACCCGAGCTGTGTGCAGGATAATATTATCATTTTTGAACTAATCGTATAGAATGATATAGATATCATCCTGGAAGATCAAGTCATTTTGAGATCGTCCAATATAAGTTTCCCAAGACAACCCTTAATATCTTCTGGATGAAATTCCTGATTTACACTAATCGTCTCGGACGATCGCAGAATCATACAGGATGATCTGAATAAATTTTGTCTACTAATCATCCAGAGAAACCAGATCGTCTAGGCTGATTCATGTGATTTTGTACTGATCGTACAGCACGATCTACCGATCGTCCTGGACCATTTTTGATGACCAGTTGAGATTTAGGACAATTTTTGAACCCCCCCCCCCCCACCTCTTGGTTAGCCTTAGGACTAGTTAAGAAGGGCTTAACATCCCTAACAAACTTTCAATAGAGACCTTTAGATCAAGAGATATAAGACTTTGAAGAAGTTGGAGCTCGATGTGGCTGGAATCCTATTATCGGTGATATGCAAATGGTTTTTTGAGACTTGGAAAGTGTAGAGGATGCCTACAGAAGCTCAAATGAATAAAGAGATGGGGCTTGAGGGCTGAGAGTCATAAGATAGATGGTAATGAGTGTATTTTCTCATTTAACCAGTTATACTCCTAGGGGCCTTTTGGATGGCTAGGATTTATTTGGAAACATTTTAGGATGAGTGACACATGTCCCTCAGGCGGCTAAAGGCAGAATAAGGAACATAGTAAGGTACAATGAGGTGGCGATCCATTTTTATCCTTATGTGAGCACATAGGATGGTTTGCTTTCTTAGGTCTAAACCAAGGCTTAGAATCTATTTTGGTGATGATTAGGAAAGTTCTAGAAGAACTTTGAATAGCTGACGTAGATTTGCATAAAGAGAAATGAGGGGCTTGATATAATTTGGCCATTTAAAGGTTATTTTACCAATTATTTACTATTTCACTAATAAGTGGGTATTATCCTGCTGAGGCGTATGGGAGATTATAAATGTTGCTGAGGTGAAATGGAATGAATTTATAACCATGCATTTTTTATTTAAATTGAAGTTGACCATGCATGTGTGGATTTGACCTTTTCTAGTGAGTTGAATAAATAAATCAAATCCATTAGATATGACTCATAAAGAATTTCATTAGGATTGAGTCATATAACGGCATGAAATTGATGAATTAAACGTTCTGAATTGGATGTATGTAATGATTTGACCCAATTAGGTCCATTTTGACCAGACTTGGGCTCTGTAGACCAAGTCAACTGTTGGCTGGGCCAGAGTGACCAATCATTTCTTATCTACTAGGAGTGGTGTTCAAAGTAATTTGATGAAGATTAGAGGTGATTTGAAGTTAAATTGGTGGTGATTTAGCTGTATGATAAATTTGGCTAGCTTGAGTTTACCCAACTAGGTCAAATTGGTCAATCACTAGCCCAAATAACTAGTGATGCATGGTTTGTTATGTGGAGCTCCTAATGAAGTGGTTTGGACTATAATTGGATCAAGGAAGTTAGTACACTGTGCAAGGCAGTTCACTGGGTTAATTGACTGTAGAAGGGTTATTAATTGATTAGGGATGATTTAGTGTAGATTGAAGTTTGATTAGATGTAGATTGTATGATCAATTGTAATGTATTTAAATGTGAATTGATTGAGTGTAGATTGATAATAGCCAACTGATTGATGATGAGTCAAAGAGGTGTAAATCTAGTGGTTGTAGATCATGGAGATGTGGGTCAAATGACCTCAGCTAAAAGTGAGGCCAACACCAGCTATAGCACTATCACATATATATGTCCTTTCTTAATTATTGAATTAATAGTATGATTGAAAAAATACCAAATTTCTATACAATATAAATCATACAAAATTCAATAACATCTATTTTACCTGATACAATTCATAAATACTGTAGTTAAAATATTTAGGATAACTAGTATGATAACATACAAGAAGTTGTGCAATAAAAGTTCAATAAATCTAACAAAACATAGTAAAATTAGTTTTGAGTAGAAGTCAATGGTCAAAATCAAAATCTTTGAAAATAAAGATAGGATTAGAATCAGCTATTTTGATCTAAATAATTATTATAAAAGCAGTAAAGCAATCCAGAGACAAAAAATCCATATTTCTCATTCTTTCTCCTCCATCATTGAAAAAAAATAATTATTATTGTTTACAAGTATTGAAAAAAAAATAATGCACTCTAGGCCTAACGTAGCAGTGCTCAAAAGATTAGCATCATTGTGCTCCAATTCAAATAGAAATTTAGAATTTTTTTATTTTTAATTATTTTAAAAAAATTTGGGTTTTTTCAATATATTAGGAGGAATAAGGGTTAGATTTATTGAGCTCTGTTTGTTGGGAGAAAAATATAAAGGGCTTGGGTACTTTGCCTAAAGTTTTGATAACTGCATTTATATCTCTGCTATTTTAGCTTACTATGATTTTGTATTTTATTTTCAAGATCTGGGAAAGGTAAGAATCCGATTGAGCAGTAGTTTCAGGAATTTAATTTTTAATCTATGGGTATTTCTTTTTTTTTTGGCATAGTTAGGACTAATTTTATTACTCTTTTTTATAGCTTTTATTTATAGCTATTCCTGGTGGTTGTATATTCCATTTTGATGATGAAGAAAAAGCAAATCTTATTGATGAGTTTATTTTAATCCATTAGATGTTTTAATAACTTTAAAATATGTTGTTATTTTGAAATTTTAAATTGGAAGATGAAATCTAATTTTTTTTAAAATAGATCTTGAGATTGCTTGTTATAGCCCAGCATGATAAAACTTATCCCATCAATGGATCTTATTGGGTTGGTTTGTGATAAGCCATTTATTTTATCACAGAAGTAATTTTGGAAATCGATCATAAAATAGAGTTATAGGAATTGATCTTTAGTTTGAGTGAGATAATTTTTTAGTTTTTTGGACATTTTATTTTTTATTGTTTCATATGTATGTGTGTCCAATTATATAATCTATATAATTATGGGTTTGCCAGTCCCAGATGTCATTAATAGATAGAGTGCCAATCAGACAGCTCCTATACATAATACTACTCAAGCAATAAGTTCTGATATAGTTACTCAATTTGCTAATCTTATAGATTAGATGATGGGCAAGGAATAGAACAAAGTTCTACAACTAAATTTTATGATGTAGAAAAACATCTGCATATATTTCTAAGATTGAAGCCCTTGAGGTTTGAGGGCACTATTGGGCCCAGAGAAGTGGAGGAATGGTTGAGGATGTTGTAGAAGACATTTGATGGTATATAGTATCCTCTTGAGAGGAAAATATCATTGGTTATTTTTTTATTAAATGGCGAGGAAAAGTTTTGGTGTAGGAGACAATAGGAGGAAAAGTATCAGGGGAGGTTGAACTCTTTAATTAGCTTAGATGAGTTTTTTTGATATATTTGAGCCTAGTTTATAACACCCTCTGTATGATAACAGATACAAGAAACATTTTTTAGATTGGTACAGAGGAGCAGGATAATTATATAGTATGAAGTAGAGGTTAATGCTTTAGCTAGAAAAGATTTACAGCTCGTTAGCACTCACATAGAGAAGTGCTATAAATTTTTGAGAGGACTTCAAGTTAGTTTGAGATAGGCCTTTCTTTCATTCTATATTTATGATATTTCTAAGTTAGTAGGTGAGCATATCTAATAGAGAATGATATGATAACTACTAATTAGGGGTGGACTACTAGTAGGAAAAAGGTTCAATGGAAAGACATTTATTAGTGAGTTTTTTTTTGGAAAGAAGAGTGGATTTGGACAGAGAGAGTCTATGAGAGGATGATAATATGCAGAAGTTTTTGGTATTGGATAGTGCTTTAGGTGCAGGTAGATTGCACATAGGGTAGCTGAGTGTCCACAGGCAGAATTTGACCGATGATCTGAGCCCAAATTTAAGAGTTCTGTTAAATAGGAAGGCAGACTGAGGATAATTCTACATCAAACATTTGTTTAGAGTTCTTCTAGTAGAAGTAGTAGTTTTAGTTCTTAGGAAAGGCGGTCATCTCATAGTAGTTAGAGAGATACTAGTTACTATGTTTCTCTAGCTCCAATTAAGGAATGTGTATATAATTTGACTCAGGAGGAGGCTCTAGATGCTCCAAAATATTGTGACAGGTATTATTTATATTTCTTAACACCCATGTTGTGATTGATTTTATTCTGAAGTAAGTTATTCATTTATTTTTTAGTGTTTCATTTATTTATTGCACTTGCCTTCAATTTTATTACCCTTTGTCTTTCTTTTACCTTACCACATGGAGATAGTGTGATAGTTATTAGAGTTTATTTTATGATATTGAGATATTTGATAAGCAATAGAGGTTTAGTTTGATTTTATATGATGTTACTTTGGATATGAGTTGGTTGAGTTAGTATGAGGCTCAAATTGATTATTTGAGTAAACGAGTCACTTTATTTTTGGGTAATGAGTGTTATTTATTTCAGGGAGATAGAGGTGTTTTTTTCTGCCTATTTTTTACTGTGAAAATAAATAGCTTGTCAAAGAAGGGTTGTATGGTATTTCTACCATCCGTTCGAGATAGCAAGGTGGATTCTTGTTCTATTTTTGATGTCCAGCAATATTAGAATTTTCGAATATATTTTTTAAGGAGTTAGTTAGTTTGCCTGTAAATAGAAAAATAAAGTTCTATATTGATATATTTTTAGGTTTGGCTCTGCTATCTAAAGCTCTATATAAGATGGCACCTAAAGTGTTTCAGAAGTTAAAAGTATAGCTTTAGGAGTTAGTTGAGAAGAGATTCACTACATGAAAATTGCATGATACCAGTGGCCCAAATTTGCCAAAAATCATAAATTAAGACAAAAAATGTGCATTTTTTATGAATTTCCAGCAAAACTATAGTCAACAGTAAAATGCACGTTAGAAACCTTATTCGGTGGAAAATTCCATCTAAAATATTTTTGGTAGATTTAATGGCAAAATTTTTGCGGAATATAGTGTCGATATTCAACATTTACGAGTCACTATTATAAATAGTTCATCCATCAAAATTTTGGCAGAAAAATTCTATCAGAAGTTTTGGTGGATAACCCATTAGAAAAGTCTAATGGATACAGACCGACAAAATTTTTTGATGGTTTATCTACCAAAACTTCTGGCAAAAATTTTGCCATAAATACTACACATTTTCATCGTATCTCTATTTTTTATGGATATTCCACTTGAAATCTGTTAGAAATCTATAGCAAAAAATAGCAGTACTCTTATGTATTTTGCAATACATCAAACGTGCATAAAAATATACATATATCATACTCATTCGGACATTGAACATAAAGATATGCTATATGTATGCATGTAATAACAGATTTGATCATTCCAAGTTCATCGAACGTTCACCAAATAGTTTAAACTTAAACATAAAGTTCATTCATTGTACAATTAAAAATGGACAATAAAATTAACAAACATACAAATAGAATGTATAACATATAAATACAATGTTCAATAATAAAAAAAATCTAATCAGAATCAATCTCCTCCTCTGCTATGCTGCCTGCTTTCCATTGAACTGTTCTCTTAATTTTATAGCTTATCCAACAATTGAGTTTGCTACATCTGCATCTGCATCTTCATGCCATCTTGTGATTTCCTGGCTTGATCTAGCTTGGTTGTATGAGAAGATACTTGTTATCTATATAATGACACCTAACAACTTGCTAAGAACTGGAGCCACCAGATGTCTGCCCCACATATGTATAGGCTTGCGAGCCTATACTATAAACCCAACCTTTCTACATTTCTCCTACCACTTTTTACCATTTACGGTAGTCAAAATAATCTGTTGATCCACCAGAAGATCACTCACTTACTCCTGGCTGGCTCTCTGAAAGCCGTGTATACTCATCGTATAAAAGTTAATACAAGATTAAGCAATTTACATATGACACCTAAAATATTAAACTTATGTACTCATGTAGGCTCTCCTTACTCGCTCATCAACCCATTATTGGTCCTCATGCCGCTTGTGGGTATGACTATGCACTCAGTAGCTGTCGGTTCTTTACCTATTATCATGAGAAGTCTAATACTAATATTCTGGCATAAACCCTTTGTGATATAGATCAGCAATTATATCATTTGGTCTTAGGTGCACTTGATTTTTATTTTTACGATATGAGCATCAAAACCTTTCATCTAAGATGAAGCTAGGCAGTCGATAGGCTGTTTAAATAAAAAACTTCTCTCCATTAATGAACTCATCTGTTAATGCCTTTCATCCTTATGCCAATCTGTCATACATCCAACTTCTTAATTTCTAATATCCATCATATGAAGAATTTAGCCTATATATAATATGAAGATATTACAGATTGAAGTAACATCTGTTGAAGGAAAATAGATTGAATTCAAATTGATTTGTAAATCAAATGGTGTTATTTAACACAGGTCCCCTATCAACAAAAATCTGATAGCTTCCCAACACCTCCCCCATTTAAAAGAAATTTAAGGAGTCTTAGCCTACCCACCACATCAAGAAATACGTGCAAGATCAGTGTAGTCTTCAATCCTATCATGCCAAAAAAGGTGTGCATTAGTCTTCAATCTTCAATCCTATCATGCCAAGAAAGGCCTGGATTGGTCTTTAAAGGAGTACCTGTGTGAAAATGCAGTTCATGCCAAAGATATTTTTGACAGATTTACCGACATAATTCCAGCAAAATTGGGCAGAAATATTCATCTTTTGTAAAGCACTCATTTTCTGGCAGTTTTAAAGCACTCTACTCGTGCCACAAACATCTAAGACTTTTTATACCTCTACCTTTCTTAACATAAGCCAAATATAATACCTCTACTTTCCTAACTAGGTTATCAGGAGGCCGCCATTTTATGTGACCAAACCATCTAAGGTGACTTTCTCCCTCTCTATAATCTTATCTTTCATAGGAGCTTCTCCAACCTTTCATGTATATGCTCATTTTTATCCAACTTGATTTCTACTAACAGTATCCACATCTATTTCACCATGAACTCCCTCCTTAGTATTATCAATAAGAATAATATAATCAATTAAAAGCATACACCATGGTGCAATCTCTCGCAAATGTCTACTAAGAACATCTATAAGCAAAGTAAAAAAAAGGGCTACTTACAGTGGATTTTTGGCTTTTGAAGCGATGAACATCGGTGACTGAGGTGGAGAACGTCGGTAACTGAGCGGTGCACATGAAGTTGTAGAGATGGGATTCGGCTGGTGGAGACTGACGTGATCAGTTGTGAAACAAAATGAGTAGGAGTGAAATGAGAATGAGATGGTCACAGAAGGAAAATAGTGCCTTTTTCAGCAGAATTTTTGCTAGAAACATTTAGACAGGTTTAAGTAAGCTGGCGGATTTTCTGTCAGAAGTTCCACTGATAATTTCCAGCACATTTTTTGCCAGAAGTTACCATCAATTTTACAAAAATTGAAGGCCTTTTCAGTGGGTTTTCTGCCAGTTTATCCACAATAAAATATGTTACTAAGTTACTGGCGAAGTAGCTGCCAGTTACACCGCTGCTTCTACCAACGGATATATTTCCATCAAAAATTATGTCGGTATACCAAAGTTTTCCTGTATTGATTTGTCCAATCTAGTGTGTCTTTGTGGGGAGCACCCATTCTATCTATAAAAAAGAAAGAATGGAACAATAGGCATGTATATTAATTAAATAGAATTTAATAAAGTCACTATCAAGAATAAGTATCCTCTGTGACAAATTGTTTATTTATTTGATTAGCTTGTTAGATCTTTTATATTTTCTAATGTTGATCTACAATCTGGATATTATAAGGTGAACATGAGAGAAATAGATGTGATGAAGACTGCATTTAATATCTATACAGACACTATGATTTCTTAGTCATACCTTTTGAGGTGACTAATGTATCTATAGTTTTCATGGATTTTATTAACAAAGTATTCATAAAGTATTTAGATAAATTTATAATTATGTTCAAAAATGATATTCTAGTTTATTCTGATTCTATGGAAGACCATGCCATACATCTGAGGATTGTTTTGGAGACACTGAGGTAGCATCAACTATATGTAAAATTCCCTAAATATGAATTGTAGTTGAAGAGTATTTCTTTTTTGGGGCATGTGATGAATATTATATATATTTCTTTAGATCCCCAAAAGGTTTAAGCTATTATTGAGTGGCCTAGGCCTATTACTGTATTTGAGTTATGTAATTTCTTAGGTATGCTTGAATATTATAGGAAGTTTGTGAAAGAATATTCTCAGATCTCTACACCTATGAAGAGATTAACCCAAAAGTCAGTAGCTTTTATTTGGATAATTTAGTGTGAGGCAAGCTTTTAGTGATTAAAGGATTCTTTTACTTTTGTTCCAATTTTGACTCTTTCATCTAGTACAGAAGGATTTAAGGTGTTCAATTATAGTTTACTGAAAGATTTGGGATGTAAATTGATATAACATGGAAAGGTGATTGCATATGCTTCTAGATAATTGAAGCCACATAAGAGTAGTTACCTGAAACATGATCTAAAACTTGCTACTATGGTCTTTGTTCTGAAGATCTGGAGACACTAACTATATGGTGTCAAGTGTGAGATTTTGACTGATCATTATAGTTTGAAGTATATATTTACTCAGAAGGATTTGAATCTAAGATAAAGAAGATGGCTTGAGTTAATAAAAGAATATGATTGTCTATTCAGTACTAGCTTGATAAGACTAATATAGTGGTAGATGCTATGTATATGAATCTTCTAAATTATCACATCTTCATCTTACTTATGAAAAGCATTTGATACGAGATTTGAAAAAGCTTTAGTTAGATGTGATTGCACGTATTGATCTTGATTCTGATATAATGGCTCAAATGATTATTTAGCCTTCTATACCAGAAAATATTCAGAAAGCTTAGAAGTCAGATGTAGAATATTTGAAGTTAATTGATTAGATCATGTCTGATAAGAAATCTTAGCCACAAGTGTTTTGTTTGGTATTATCTTTTATAAGAACTAATTGTTGATTCTTATATCTGAAGATCTGAGGTGGTAGATTCTACACGAGGCTCATTATATAGACTATACTATCCACCTGGAAGCAAAAAAGAAGGTATACGATTTGAAAGATATATTCTAGTGGCCTTGATTGAAGAAGGATATTACAAAATTTATTTCAAAATATAAAGCCTTTCAGTTAGTGACAATAGAGAATCATCGATTAAAAGATTTTTTATAGTTGTTACCCATTCTTAAATGAAATGGTAGGACATGACTATGGATTTTTCTAGGTCAAGATAATGACATGATGCTGTTTGGGTTGTATTGAATCATTTGATAAAATATACTAATTTCATTCTGATCTGATAGTTTGATTTAGTGGATAAATGACATATGTATCTATGCATGAAATTATCAGATTAAATAGGTTACTAAAGATTATAGTTTCTAATAGAGATGACAAGTTTACCTCTAGACTGTAGAGGGGTATTCAATAAGGTTTTGGGTACTAAACTGTATTTTTTGTATGATATTTCATCCTAAGATAGATGGATAGTTTGAGAGGAATATACATGCACTAGAAGATCTTTTGATACTTTCTATTTTAGATTGTGGTGGTAGTTGGGGAGACCACATTTCTCGGATTGAATTGGCTTACAAAAACAACTTTCAGTCCAGCATATGTATGGCATCATATGAAGCATTGTATGGTAGAAAATGTTGGACTCCTCAATCTTAGACATAAGTGGGGGAAAAACATTTGATTTGGCCAACTTTAGTAGATAATGGTATTGAAAATATCCATTTAATCAAAGATAGATTGAAAGTTGATCATGATAAGAAGTAATAGTATTTTGATGTTAAACATTAGGTTGTGGAGTTTTAAGTGAGATATTTTGTATATGTAAAGATCAGATCGATGAAGGCATTAGGGGGATTGGTATGGAAGGAAAGTTGAGACAAGTTATGTACAATTGGACCATTTGATTCTATTGAAAGAATAAAAAAAATCTGCCTACAGTTTATAGTTGTTAGATCACATATTTGAATTTTATAACGTATTCCATGTCTCTCTTCTTAGGAAATGATTATGTGATTCTACAAAGCGTATATCTATAGAAAACATTGAAGTATATCCAAATCTGAGTTACAAAGAAGAATCAGAGAGGTCTCTATCTTATGTTGTTAGAAGGTTAAGACATAAATAGATTCTAATGGTTAAAGTCCAATGGATGAACAAAACTGAAAGAGAAGCTACTTGGGAGAAGAAGTCTGAGATGAGACAACTATATCTAGATTTATTCAACTTATTATAGTTTGGAAATATCGAGGATAATATTTTTTAAGGTGAGTGGATTGTAAAAACTCTTAAATTTTAAAAGATATGTTTTGAGCTACAAGTGTCAAAGTTTTTTTTAGGAGTCATTATGAGTCCAAATTACAAACCATCTTCACCATAACATAGATATTATTATGCTCTACTTATAATAAATTTGCCCTAATTTTTGGGCATTACGATAATTCTTTAAGACATTGATACATATTGGTACAAGTGATATTTTTGGGACCGCTAGGTCTGTTTTATAAACCAAATTCACTTGATCATTTTAGAGATACTTATTTAATTTATGAATATTTTTGTATAATTTTTTAATCCTCATATTTGAAGATGTAAAATGCTTTATATTTATTTTTGCTTAAAAATTAAATAATTGGTATAATTATATTTGTGCCCTCAAGATATTTTATTATAAAGATATCTTTTAAAAAGTCATTACCCTTTTCATTTGTTTAATAGAGAAGCAGAAAAAATATATAGGAAAAAAGAAGAAAAATAGAGGAGAGAGAATAAAAAGTTAGAGTTTGGAGGTCGTAGAGTCATTTTTTCCAGACGGCCTGGTTGGAAAGTTTATTCGTCTTGAGCTAGGTATGTCACATTATGTCTATCTTAGTTTCCAAAAATACATTTTTGTCTAGATTTATAATTAAATTTTTGTTTCCATTACAAAAAAATAGTGATAACTTTAAACTAGTTAAACTTTAAACACGTAACTTTTTATATGTTTATAGAGATTGAGATATTGAATATTTTGAATATTTTTTAAAAATTTTATACCAGGGGTTTTGGAATTAATATGGTTTTTATCTATTAGAAAATAATTTAGACTCTAAAAAAAAGCTGTAATACAATTAAAGTCTTAAAATAGTATTTTGAACAATCTTTGATAATTTGGTTATTTTATAAAAATGTGCAATTTTGTTTTGTAGGATTTTTTGTTGCCTACTATTAAGGCATTTTAGCAAATTATGAAATGTTTTTATTTATATATCAGTACTATTATTCATTGAAATATGTGATTATATAGTTGAAATAAGTGATTCTCATCAAACAACCCATCAAACCCGAGGGTTTCCATCATTAGTGCTTAAGGTCTCATCATCATCCTTTTGTATCTTTGAATGTTGACACCTTTGGGTGCCCTTACTCCATTACTAATGCTAAAGATCTCCTTATCATCCCTTTCTCTCTTTGAAGTGCCTATGTACTGACATCTACTTATTCTACAGATATCTTAGATCTTGGGCCCCATGATTAGCGCTTAATTATTGCCTCAACCAATTATGTGTTGGGGGAGAAGTTCATGGCTATTAAATATATTCAATTATTAGAACCTAACATCAAGCTTTCCACATTATTAAGAATTTCCTCATATACTTGTTTAGCTACCAAAATGCTTTTTTGAACTTCTTCAAGATTGAAGACTAAACATCCTTTTTCTATCAATCAGAGTAGATTTATTAAAGGTAGGAACATTGTAGGCGATATTTTATTGCCCCAAGAGTTGCTTCATGAAATTAATAGAAATGTTCATGGTCACAATCTTATTTTGAAACTAGACATCTCTAAAGCTTATGATAATATTTGTTGGAATTTCCTATTCAACATTTGAAACTTTTTGGATTTAATGACAATGTGATTAATTTGTTTAAAAGCATGGTTAGCAATTGTTGGTATTTTTTTATTATTAATGTAAGAATCATGGTTTTTTAAAGGTGAGTGTGGCATCAGACAAGGTGGTCCCTTATCTCGGGTTCTCCATATTATTACTGTTGATTATTTATTTAGGGGTCTATCTCATTTTTTTTCATAAACAAAAATTGCTCTTATAAAAATTTTAGTGACTCTGGCCTTTCTCACCTCTACTTTGCTGATGATATTATTATTTTCTGTAATGGATCCATTAGATATGTCAAAAAAAGTAGGAAATTCCTGTCTAATTTTGAAAAGGAGAGTGGGATTCATTTTAACAACAGCAAGTGTTCTTTTATTGGTAGTAAGAGTATGACCTTGGTCCATTATAACAATATTTTCACCCACACTGGCTTTTGCAAACAAGTTCTGCCTTTTTACTATCTTGGTACTCCTCTTTTTAAAGGTCAGAAACATTCTTTCTTATTTGACAAACTTCTTTCTTATATACTGCAAAAATCTTTTTATGGGAGTTAAAAAATGCTTTCTATGGGGGCTAGATTTATTCTCATTAAAAGTGTCTTGTATTCAATGCCTATTTATATTTTTCAATCTATTAACCCTACTATTTCTATTTGTAATAAATTGGAAAAAATTATCAATAAGATTTTTTGGGGCACCAGTGTTGTTCTCAAAAAAATTCATTGGTCTAATTGGGGTGACTGCTCTAGTCCCTACTTAGAAGGTGGCTTAGGTTGTAAGTATGTTCTTGAATTAATTAAAGTCTTCTCTATTAAACTTTGGTGGAAATTCAGGAAAAAATGAGTCTTTGTAGGTCAATTTCATGCATCTCAAATACTGTACAGACATTCATCCTTCTCTGGGTTTTTTTAAGTAAGGGGAGTCCCCATGGTGGAAAAGATTATATCAGATCAAATGGTTTACCAAATCTATTATTCAATGTGGAATTGGCAATGGTTCTTCCCATTTCTGGTAGGTTGATTGATTAGACACAGGGTCAATTGACTCTCACCTTAACACTTATTCTACCTCGTCATTGAAAGTCTATTATTGATGGTAGCTGGTCCCCTAATCGGCTAAGGGAGGTTATCCCCCAATCTCTTGCTAATGAAATATGTAAGATTCCATTAAAACTTAATTCTAAGGATCAAATTCTGTGTAAGCTGTCCGATGATGGTGATTTCAATTGTAAAAAAGCTAGGGTTTTTTTGAGAAACAACAACCCTGTAAATGCTACTTTTGGTAAACTTTGGAAGTCAACTATTTCCATTAAGTATTATCTGTTAGCTCGGAGAATTCGGAGAGGTTTTAACCCTGTTGATTCAAAGTTTTATTTGAAAGGGATCTTTCTTGCTTCTAAATGCCAATGTTATTTTAGCTTTGAAACTATTAATCATGTTTTTCTTCATAATTCGATATTTGTGAAGGTTTGGATTGATATTCAAAATGCTTTAAATATTAATCTTTGCATTTCTACTTGCAATGTGGTGGTTTTTTTAAATAACTTGCATTAATACAATGTTTTTGGCAGCTCTTTAATGGTCATTCTGTTAGTTGCTTTATGGCTTTTTTAACCTCACCAGTGGTTTGGGTGGGTTGATTCGGAATGCTAATGGCAACTTAGTTTTTGGGTATTGCTCTGCTTATCCTTCTTCCAGTATTGTCACTGCCAATCTCACTACTCTGGAAATCAGCTTAAAGGATTGCTCTAATCAAAATTTTCAATCCCTTTGGATTGAAGTGGATGATCAGGTTGTTTCTGATATTATGAACAACACATCTACTGTAAACATGTCTTGTTATTACATTAATTGTAGAGTTAAGTCTATTCTGCTTAATTTGAATCACAATTTTTCCACCATTTTTAAAGTGGGGAGCTCTTGTGTCGTCAATTTAGCGAAGTTTGGCTCCACTATTTTCTTTTAATCATCTGAATGTTCCTAAGTTTATCGAAGGTTGTATTATTTTGGATGCATGGGGTTTACTTATATCTGCTAGTTTGGTTTTCTTCTGCAGTTTGGGTCTAGCTTTCTATAGTTCTCTTGCTCTGCTTTTTCATTTCTTGTTGTTCCCATTTCTATGAAGAAATGCTTTTCTCTACTCTGTTCTCGCTCGTTGTCCGGTTGTCTCCCGTACAGGGCCTGGTTGGTTGTTTGGCTGCTTATCCAGCTTTTGGCTGGACGTTATTTCTTTGGTTGGTCGGGTTATGAGTTCGTTTGTTTCTGTGGGCTGTTTTTGTTAGCCTGTAGTGGCTCTTCTACTGTTCTTGTCTTCTGGGTTTGCCTCAGGTAATGTTTTCTATTCACCTGTTGGGATGGTGATTGTTTGCTTCTAGGGTCAACCATGCATTTCTTTGGATCCGTGTTGTTATTTTTTTAATTCACTAGTATGGCTGTCTGTCTTTTAATGCAGATTATTGAGTTCGTATTAGCTTTGTGCTATTTGGATTTCTTTGTTGGTGGGGTGTTGCTAAGCATTCCAACTGTTGAATTTCTTGAACGGTTGGTTTCCATAGGTTGCTCTTTTTGGAGTTGTTTGGTTATCTGTCATCATCTTCTTCAGCAATTGTATCTTTTGCAGGTGTTTTTAACTTTTTTTTCTTTGCTTCCCTTTATTTTTTGGGGTTGGTTCCTAGCCTCCCGTAAATTTGCATAGTTTTTTTTTTTTTTGACTTTTGTAATTAGTTGAGACCAATGACTCAAAGGTTTTTTATTTCTTTTAATATAGCTCTCTCGAACATAGTGAGTAATTGTTCTTTTTTCAAGACCTGATTTTTATATCAACGTGTAGATTTCTCTGTGGGTTTTATCAAAAAAAATTTGAAAAGCTTAATTTATTTTGATGATTTTTAATGGATATAAAATATCATTGCACTTTAGCTTTTCAAATAAACAACTCATCGCTACTATTTGGATTGCTTTTTCATACTTAGGAGTTCAACTGTTTGAAATATCTATTATTTACTTATCAAGCTTCATCTTTGAAATCCAGTGATAGAGCTAATAAGTCTAAACATTTACGAGAATAAACCATTGGGGATACACTCACTAGTTCAAAATCAACGCCAAGCTTTTTAAGTACTCATGGAGATTGATATTCCTGAAAGCTTCTTAGATGCCATTTGGATTAGTTTCCAATGCAGTGGGTCTTAACAAAAAGTAATTTTAAGAGGAAACTAAACAGTTTCTTTTAATGTTGATTATTTATGCATGGCATTAACATTTACGAGAATAAACCATTGGGGGACTTCTATAATCATTATCCAATTGGTTTTTTTCTTGAACATTATTCCACACTACAAACAAAAGCCACCTCCAGGTTCAATTGAATATTGAGGCTCATTTAACATCAACCCTTTTGATTATTATCCTTTCACCATATGATAGAGCTAATAAGTCTAAAATCCTTACTAATCTAGCCGTTCTCCTCAAAGTTATTCTAAAGGATTCTCAATATAAGAATTCTCATACCTCTTCAAAAATTAAAATAAATGTTTCATCTAACTTCAAAAGCTGTTTGATTTTATATTGTAGAATTGGCTTTAGTGGCTATTAAAATTGGCCTGACAATTATTGACCTTAACCTTTCTTCAACTTCACCTGGGAAGAAAAATGTAATGTAAAATAAATGTAGTGCATTTCGAATATTTTGAGATGGTTTGGTTGTCTGTAAAGTAAACTCAAGAGAATTGTTTCCCTTGTTTGATTAGGTATATCCAGAGTAAAGTAAAACGGTATATTTGTAATAATTTTTTTTGGCATTATAACTAGTGTATTTATAAAAACAGTTTATTTAAAATAATTAGTATTATTTGATTTTATAAAATAAAACTAGTGTATTTATTAATTGCACTATCTGATTATAAATTTTTTTGAGATTATAATATATAATATTCTACTGTGTATTAATTTAGCCAACGGTGGTGGCCGGCGGTGGCGGAGGTGGTGGTCGACGGTGGCGATCAAAGGTGGTGGTCGACGGTGGTTGCCGGTGGTGGCGAAGGTGGTGGTCGACGGTGGTGGCCGGCGGTGGCCAGAGGTGGTGGCCGGCGGTGGCGGTCAAAGGTGGTGGTCGACGGTGGCCAGAGGTGATTGCCGGTGGTGGCCGACGGTGGTGGCCGGCAGTGGTGGCCGGCGGTGGCGATCAAAGATGGTAGTCGACAGTGGCCAGAGGTGGTTGTCGGTGGTGGCGAAGGTGGTGGCCGACGGTGGTGGCCGGCGGTGGTGGTCAAAGGTGGTGGTCGACGGTGGCCAGAGGTGGTTGCCGGTGGTGGCGGAGGTGGTGGCCGGCGGTGGCGGTCAATGGTGATGGTCGATGGTGGCCAGAGGTGGTTGTCGGTGGTGGCGGAGGTGGTGGCCGGCGGTGGTGGCCGGCGGTGGTGGTCAAAGGTGGTGGTCGACGGTGGTCAGAGGTGGTTGCCGGTGGTGGCGAAGGTGGTGGCCGGCAGTCGGAGGTGGCCGACAAGGGGTTGCAATGCCCTTGAGTTTGCAATGTATTTAGAAGTCACCCAAATCGGAGGAATTCTAAATGCACCAAAAATGAACTAGAACAGAATACACTGCATTTGTTTTACTTTACGTTGATTTACTTTTCATCCAATCAAACATCAAAATTCTCAAAACACCTGCATTTGGATTACTTTACACTCTAAATGCAGCAAACCAAACAGGCTCTTAATGTCCATAATGTGAAGCCCTTCACTGTCTCGACTGGTAGAAGCTCACTTCTTTGTCATTTGTGCTCATTATCTTGACATTTGATTTAAGGATTCGTGGTGCTAAGACATTACCTTAGTCATGCATGAGCCCTTCCTCTCCAGTCACTAATCCTCTTTCTCCTGCATTGAATTTCCAAAGCATTGTGCCTTCTTCGTTTATCTTCTCTGTGTGACTATGTAAGATAAATTTAGTTTTGTATAAAATTTATATTAGACTATTTTTTTTTCATTTATTTTATTTTATTTTATTTTTATTATTATTATTATTATTTTTATATTAGACTAATTGTTCTATAGTTATCTACTGCTTAGGTCAGATTATGTTAGTTGAGACTGTATTTAGGTGTTAATATTTTGTGTTTAATTCTTTGAATAAATTAATTCACAAAATAAAAAAACCATTTGAGGTCGATAACATTGACATATTTTTATTTATTGCATAATTTTTTGAAAATTTGAAAAAAATTATGTGATAGCAAACTTTATTTTCATGTACATTATTATGATCATAGACGAATATAATATATCTTAAAATTTTTTCCTAGAAATTTTTCCTGGACAAGTGACATGATTTCCAATGGATTTTTTGTTGTGAATATTTTTGACAGAAAATCTACAGGTAACACATTATGAAGCATTTTTTGTCGAAAAAGCTTTCGATTAACCTGATAAAGTTTCAATTGGGCATGCATCCATTTTGAATATTTTAAATTTGTTTTGATATTGATACTTGAAGGTTGCCTTCAACAGATATTCCATCAAAAATCTGCCAAAAATGTTTATCGACAGATTTTTTTGTTTGATATAGAAAGCATTTCTAATGAGACTTTACCAATGGATAAATATCTCCTAGAATCATGAATTTTCAATGTATTTTGCACAGTTTTAAATTTTTTATTTTCTGCTAGAAAATAACTAATTTGCTATATTATAGTTTTTTTCATGTTATATGGGCGAAATCTCTTAGATATATCTTGATTCATCTATTTAACCATTACTAAAAAGAGAATAGTCACCTTTTATATCTGGAAGTAATATGTTGAATTTCTCAATGATCTGCTTGAAGGAAAAAAGCATCATCTGTTTATATTTGGGGCTTACCAGGGATTTATTTCCCTTTTTGGAGATGAACAATTTATCCTCATAATATTCCCCCTTCACTCCCAAAATTGAAACCCACATATCCCTAACTTAGAAGGAGAGTTATCTTTGTTTTCCATATGGGGAAATTATTATGTCCGAGATACGTCCGGATGTCCATTGAAAAGTTGACACGTGGACTGCGCTTTTATTGCACTTTTTCACTGCGTTTTACCTGCACTGTGGCTGCGCTGCACTTTACCTGCGCTTTACCTACGCTTTGACTGTACTTTGACTACGCTTTTGACTGCGCTTTGACTGCACTTTACCTGCGCTTTGGCTTAAAGTACCACGGACAGATTAAATAGATAAAGTAAAAAAATAAATCTACATGTCAACTTCATGTCCGGATGTATCTCTACGTCTGGTGTCCGGACCTAATAATTTTCCTTCCATACGAGGGATACTCGCTTATGTTCCCCTTCTGTGTTGTCATATATGATTTTATGTTTTGAATTTTTATACACAATTTTTCCTCTTATGGTTGTTTCCCGGATTGTTTCTAATTTTGAAGTTGCTTCCATGTGAATCATAGAAGGTTGTAATTTTTATTTCCTCAAGCACTTGATTCTTTCGCACCCTTTGTTAATTTCGTTTGAAAGGCTATCAAAGGTGATAGATTCCTTAGTTGTGATATTATTTTGACTTGATTTTAGAGGAATTGGAACCTTATTTAAGCTCTCCGTTTGTCCTCTTCTCTCGGTTGCTCTGTTTCCATCAGTTGTTCTTTTGTCTGTTTGATTCGCTGCAGTTACATAATTTTTTTTTATTGTTGTGCTTTTGGCTTTAACCGGAAGATTGCAACAGTGCACTCAAAAAAATATTTTGGGATATATATATATATATATATGTTTTTTTTTTGAAAAACTGAGGGTATTTGTGTATATGTCATTTTTCATCTACAGATCACAGCCATTCTGTCATAATGAAAGTTTGAAAACATGGAGAACCAATTCTATCCTCTCAAAAGACCACTCGACCCCAATCAATTGGCATCATTCACATACCTACAATTCTCCCTAATCTCCCCATCACTACCCGTAAGCGGACTCAAACTCCCCATCTTAACCATAGCAGCCCCAAAATCCTCCCAAAACGCTTCCCTCTTCTCACTATAATAACTCACCAGCGAGTCCGCCTCGCCACCATCTCCACTAAAGAGCTGCTGGTCCGAATGCAAAACCCCCCGACTCTGCCGCAAGGCGTCGAAGTAATCTGCGTCGAAGCGGGCGGGAGAGTCGTCGAACGATGCGAGAATGTCGTCGCCTCCTCCGTTGGATGGCGGGCACTGCGCTTGTAAGTATCGGGCGAAGGTAGGATCGATGGTGGAGGTTTCGTTGTAGATGCGGGATCGGAAGATGAGACAACGGGCGAAGCCGAGGGTGTGGGCACCGGAGAGGACAACGAGGTCTTGGAGGCTGAGGCCATGGGAGTCAAAGTTCGAGATGAGGGCGGGTAGGTCGAAGAAGGGGGCGGGGAGGTCTTTGTTGGCGGCGGCTTGGCTTGCAGTTGTGGCGTCGCGACGGCCGAGTAGAACTTCGTAAGGAGCTCCACCTAGCTGTTCAAGATAAAAAAACGAAGGGAATTTAAAAATTTTGCATTCTTACCATTATTTATTTTTATATTTACATTTTTAATGTCAAAATTTTTATATTTAATTATATATCATTTTAATGTTACATAATGTCAAAGTTTACATATAAAAATATTTTTATTTTAAAAAATTAATATTTAAAAAACTAGAATATAATATGAATTATTAATAACATGGGCAAAAGCCTAGTTATAAGTGGAGCCTTCTTTTAAGTATATTGGCTTACAGAAAATAAAATATTTTGTAATAAATATGATCTCATTTGTCTTCAAAAATTTATTAATTGTTGTGCGTCTATGATTACTAAGTTAATCACATTGAATTTTTAGGGTTATTAATCACTCTTCAGTACACGGTCTTAAATTCCCCTTTTAAAATAAACTTTTTGTTTTAATTTTGGTTTATGTTTGGCCTATGACAAACCGTTATAATTAATTCATTCGCCTCAAATGATTCCTCAGAATGTTTGCCTAAAAATAACATTGAAAGAGATCTAATTGGCATTCAGATTGCTATTACAAGAAATCAAATTAATGAGGTGTCTCCCAATAAAATAATTTAGAGTAGGGGTGTCAAAATTTGACCGACTCGGAGTTGACCCGGAAAAATCTTGGTTCGGGTCAACCTATTTGTCATATAGGTTAGGTTCGGGTTCGAGTTTTCGACTCGTTTTTAAAATCGGGTCGGGTACAGGTGTACAGTGTACGCGTAGACAAAGACGAGTTCGAGGATTAAAGCTTTGCTGGTTGGATCGGTTCAACCTGGTAACCTGCTCGAGTCGGGTTCGGGTTGGAATTTTGGACTTTTTTGTAAAATTGGGTCGGGTTCGGTTGACCCGTTTGAACCTGGGTAAAGCCTGGTTGGACCCAAACTGACCCGTTAACTCATTTTGACACCCCTAGTCAAAGTCATCTTACAGGGGCTGATGATTTCCTTGTTAATAATATTAATCATAATTTAAATATTTTTATTGTGATTAACTCCAGTATTTTCAGAATCTTGATTAATCAAATTCTGAGTTTTTCTTACTTAATGATCAAGAAACTCAATGTTCGGAGAAATCTTGTTTTACTTGGCATTCAATAAAGAAAACTCACTCAAATATATTTGTTATACTTTTGTGTGAAATATGTTTTGTTGGAGAATTTGATTTTTAATAGTCAATTTAGGGTGTTGTAGTTGTTTGTAAAGATAATTTTAAAATTATTATAAAAAATAATTTTTAAAAAATTTGTAATAAAATAGTTATTTTTGAGTATAAAAATGTCTTTAAAATAGTTTAAAAAAATCAAATAGAGACTACAATTATGATGCAAAATAAAAGAGTAAGAAAATTATTCCAAACAGATTTTAAGCCTCAAAGGTCGTATAGTGCAAATGTAATGGAGGCCCATATTAATAAATAAGGCTTTCCACATTTAAGATTGCTCGATTTCGAAAAAGAATAGCTTATGGCAAGACGAAGTACGTTGAGGAGCTGTAAGATCTGGAATTTTAATAATTTAAACTTATTTTGAAATTGCTTTGACATTTTAATGAATTTAAATTTTACTAACTTTTAAAACTACTGCAATTTAAATTTTGATTGATTACAAATATATATCTTTTATCATTAAATAAATTTAATAATTTCAAGATTTACACAATCAATTTTTGAGTTATAGATATTTTTGACACAGAAATTTTCAATTTAGAAACGGCACGTGTGATAGAAAGGCTTGAGCTCTCGTACATGCATATATTAAATTTGTTTAGAATATATCGGAAAATTATTAAATTTGTTGTTTAAATGAAGATCATAAGAGGACAATTAATCTAAATATATATTTATTTATGTCAAATAAAAATTATGCAATTGTGAGTGTCAATGAACCAAAATTTCCCCATTTTACATATGCATAAAAGCTTATGAATACTAATTAAGAGTTTCAGTGAATTTCTGTGGCCAATGTTTTATGTGCTACATTAACAAATAAAAATAAAATAAAATGGAAAATTTTTTACTACGATAGAAACAAATAAATCCTTCAGTATGGCAGATGCTAAAATTACATTAAGGCTCGGTTTAGGTTTTGTTTAGGATAATTTTCTTACTTTTTCTTAAATCATCTTTTCAGTACAAAAATTATTAAAAAAATTTTTTTAAGAAACAATAAGAAAGCCGTCCCAAAGGTAACTTTAATATTAGCTAAAAAAAGTGTCGACTTTTAATCTATTAATTTATCACAATTTTAAATTCTTAAAAAAAATTAACTTGTAAGAAACTTACGGCAACTATAGAATCACGAGCAGCAACGGCAAGAATATCAGCACAGGAGACTATATTTCCAAAACATGCCAAGTTAACAGCAGCTTTGATCTCATCAATAACATCAAAGCCTCTCAATGAATTGTTATTAGGACCCGCTGTCTTCTCTCCTGTGAAACTCTGTGTGTCATCCAGCAGTACTGAAGCGTCGCAACCCTATAAAATTTTCATGAAGATTTACTCAGAAGAATAGTGGTCCAGTGGACCAATTATTTATCGAAGAAAAAACTTAGCTCATCTTCATAAAAGATTATCTCACATTAAATAATGCTTAATATGCAAGATTACAATGTTTTAGGCAGCAAAAAATTTTAAGTAAAGAAATCTGAAATTAATATTTGGAAGCTCACATTAACAAAGCAATCATGGAAGTGTAGCCGAAGAAGCGATGCGCCCATTCTCGGTTCTTTAACAATGGCAGCGTAGACAACAAGCCGAATGGTAGGCAGTGCCTGTGGGCAAATATCGCTATAGAAATCCGGCGAAAGCTGTGATATGGCCATAAAAAACAAGCAAGAGAACGCTGTAATTTGAATGAAGCAGAAGCTCAAGACCTTTCGAGATCTCGCCATTTGATTCTATGTATGAACTCTGTTTATTTTTAACAACAGTGAGTTATTAGCACAGTAATATATAGTTGATTTTATTCACCAACCTTCATTGTTTATCCTATCTTTTATTGAATTGGACATTCTCTTTCTTATGTAAGACGAATGGGCAAAGGTGTTCTTGTTTCTTAAGGATCGATTTCATTGCTATGAAGTTGGTGATGTCACGTTTTAATTTGGATTGAATCGTTGAGTTAGTTTAATCTTGTTAGCAAAGTTTTTCTATTAGGATATGGATGGCAAGTGATGGGTGGGAACATAAGAAAGTTATCTACAGTTCTGTATATTGTTCCATATTTATTATTATTTTTGTATGTTTTTAAAGTAGCTATTAATACTTTGGTTAATTTTTAATATTTAGGTTTTGTTTGGGACGGCTGTTTTATTGTTTTTTAAAACAACGTTTTAGAACAAAAATTTTAATTTTTTTACTAAAATTCTATTTTAAGAAACAATGAAAAATCATCCTAAATGAAGCCTTAATCAAAATTGAAATATCTTGAAAATCTAATCAATTTATGAATAACAAGATTCATACACATCTTGTTGTTAAAAAGGAAAAATAACTATGGCAATAATTATACTCAGATTTTCAAGAAATTAAAATTTCTTTGTCATGAGATGCTTAAATAATTGATTATGTATACTTGTTATTACAAGGGAGGATTCAACTTCTTTTTTCAGGGTGGACAAAATTTTAAATAATTAGACAACAATAACAATAATAACAAAAATAAAATAAAATAAAATAATTAAAATAATAATAATAATAAAATAATAACATCAAATAGTAGTAATAATAAAATAAAATTTAAAAAAAAATTTAACCAACATAATGCTATCAAATTTATAAGAGAAAATTTTTATCATTTATCTTCTAATTTAATATTGATTTTAGTAATAATATAAGTTGGAGTATAATCATATACATTATGCTAAAGCTAGACCCTAACTTAGAGAAAAAGAATAATAAATGAGCTTAAAGTTATCTAGCTTAACAAAAAAAAGGATAATTAAATCATAAAGTATGCATAATATTTAATGGATTTAAGAATAGCTCCCTCACAAATCATAAATCACTAAAAAATAATTTGAAAAATAGTTATCTCTCGGACTTCAATGCAATCAAAAATAAGATTTATTTGAATAGAAATTATATACTTCAGAGTTTAATGAATTTCAATGTAATGCAATAAAAAATGATTGAAAAAATAGCCAACAAAAAATAAAATTTATTTGTATAAAAATTACATATTTTTTCTTTTATTTCTTAGAATTCTTTTTAAACCCAACTTATAAACCATTAGACACTTTTTTCTATTGGATAAAATTTCACTCCCACTTGATATAAACTAAAAAGTAAGTACCATACCTTTTTGTAGTGTTTTCAACCAATGCTTCTTCCTCTCCCTAAAAGATGGGCAAAATATTTTTTTTAAGGGAGTCAAATTTCTAAATTTGTCATCCATATAGACTTTTTTTTTTTTTTTTTTTTTTTGAGGGTGGGCAATGCCACCCTAGACTACATGTGGATCCGCCCATGATTGTTAATCAAATTCATATACATGTATTTATAATGATCCCATCATCCTATCTTTGAATGTGGGTTTTCTCTATGAAATACAATGGTATTAATGAGGTCCCATTGCTGGAAGAACAATTATCTATGAGGGCTATAGTACGCTGTCAAAATAGGGTCACAGGTTGCGTTCGGGTCAAACTGGAAATTGACATGGCATTTTTCGTCCTGACCTGAATCCGAACCGGTCTTAAAAACAAGTCATTTTTTTGGACCCGAACCCGACCCACTTCGGATTGTGGTCAACCCGACCCGTAACTCAGTAAATCTGCCGTTGGCCAAATCCGGTAAATCTGACCGACGCAACTCAACGCGACCGGCCACGCGAAATCGAACGCGGGCACTCTACGGCGACGGCGACGAGACTCTAGGAAGATAGATCCTCAGCTGCATTCCTGCTCCTCTTCACCAGATTCAATCTCCTCCGCGCCTCTTCCCATTCCATCTATTTCCCCAAATCATCAGAAAACTTTAAAACACATAGACGAAGAAATAATCGAACACCTGTTTCTTCTTTCGAGCAAGATGCCAAATTCTCCAGCAGATGTTCTCCATCCTAGTGCTCCGTTCCTGGCTGTTGCGCTTTGCCACAACCTGAAAAGCCAAAGGCAAAATTTTTATGTGATTTATTACAGTTCATAAAGGAATTAAAATTAGATTTTTGATGAGTTGATCTTTAGGGATTGGCGATTGGGTAATGGAGTCAAAGCAACTTGATCCAGGTCTTATGAAAGTCAGCATCATCGAAGCGGCTGACGACCTCCTCCACGAAGTAGCGGGCGGGGCTGAACCGGGGAGCCGGAGAGCCTTCGCCAGAGGTCAATTCCACGGCGTCAGGAGATGAGAGAGAAAAAAGAGTTGAAGGAGGAGGAAGAGGAAGACTGGGGGTTTTTGGTTTAGAGGCTGCAGCCACGATTTTTCTCCCTAATTCTTCCCCAGCGAAATCCTGGGTCGCGGGTCATTCCGGGCCGGTTTCGGATCAACCCAAATCCGGATTTATAAATAGATTGAAATTCTAAATCTGAATCCGATCCATTTCTCAAACGAGTTGTTCTTAACCTAAAATTTTTGGATCGAATTCGAATCAAATCTTCGACTAATATTAAATATTGACACGCCACCAGCGCAAATCTCATGGCAATACTACACTGGTGTCTGTGCTCAATGATTTTTAGATTTGGTCGCTAATATGCTCAATAAAAGATATTTTTGGATCTGCGTTTGTGGTCATTTACTTCTCTTAAGAAAGTTGTTTGTGGCCATTTACTTCTCTTAAGAAAGCTGTTACAAACAGCTCAAACTGCTATAGGAACTTGTAACTCTAGTTTGAATTTGTGTCCAGAACTCGTGGCAAGTCTCTTTTACAAATGCTTATAAATCAGTAATCTTTTTTTTTATATTTGCTCATATATCTTTTTATTAAAAATTTTATAATAACATTTTATACATACAAAATAAAATAATACAATTACATGCATACTAACTTATGCAACCAACAATTGTTATGACCAACATCATATATAGTAGTTTTAACTAGTGCTTGTTGACTCTAACTTTAATCCACGTAAGATTCCAGCTCCCGACCGACTCCACCTCAGCCACGATCGGACAAACCGCTCCCCACGATCTCCTCTATGGCACAAAATAATGAAACCTCCCTCATTCGCTCACGCGCACATGGACATATGCTCTGAGAATCGTAAGAAATCACAAGCAAGGAAAGAAATTCAGTGACTTACCTCTTCCGGGTCCGAACCGCACTTGTCGTCTCTGCCGCCGACTGCGACCGACTGCGACTCCTCCGAAAACGAGCCAACCACCTACCGAACCAGACGAACCCTAGAGCCGCTGCCTCCGATCGCTGCTTCCTGCTCCTGCCTTCGATGTCGAACTCATCGGCCTCCTTCGTCGCTCTTGATCTTCGACCCGACACCCTCTGTCGAGCACACCGGCCGCCTCTTCCTCTGGATCCGCCGGCCAGATCTTGCTCTTCGTCGCCGACGTCTTGAATCCACTGAAGCCCGCCGACTTCCGCCTTTGTCTTCGACAAGACCAGGCTCGCCGATCCTACTTCATGCTCCGGACAGAGCCCGACTCGCCGACCTCCTGCCTGAGCCGCCGCCGCCTGCAGACCCGAAGTCCTCCGCCCGCGCCCTAGCCGCGGTCTCCGCCTCCTTCCCGATCGGACTTCTCCTCCTCTGCTATACTTTATATGTATATAATATAAAATTATATATAATATAATATTATATTATATGTATTTACATGATATTATATAATGTAATATTATATGTATGTATAATATAAGAATATATATAATAAACTCTGTTATATTATATATATTTATATAATATATTATATTATATATATATTTACATAATATTATATAATGTAATATAATATATATATACACACACTTAGGGAGAGAAATTTGGTGATTTTGAGAGTTCCTTTATTTTTGATCATATCGTACAGGATGATCCTAAATTGTCCCGAATAATCAGTTCAAAATAGAAACCTTAATTAGGACTTATGTGTCAAATAGCCAATCATCCTGGATGATACTATCATCGTAGTGGACGATATGCATCAATCAAAAATCCAGCCGCTAGATAAGATTTAGGCAAGATTTGATAATTAAAATTTTATTCTAATCATACAGGACGATTCCGATCATCCTGGATGATATGTAGCAATCATGCCTAAAATAGCCATATAATTAGGGATCTAAGTATGGTTAGATTATACGATTATATCATACAGGACGATCCTTTAAGATCGTCGGGGACGATCAGCACATTTTTATTCTAATCATCCTAGACATCTCGAACGATCTGTAGGATGATAAACCATATTTTGAACTACTCATATAGGACGATTGTAAGATCATCCAGGATGATAAGTGCATTTTTCTTCTAATCATCTTGGACATCCCGAACAATTTTTCAGATAATAAATATTATTTTGAACTAATCATACATGATGATTAGTATAAATTTGTTGCTCTAATCGTACAGGCAACTCAGATCATCCTAACTAGACGGTCTGATTTATACTAATCGTACAGGATGATATTGTCAGTAAGTTAAAAATTAGGGCACTTTTTGAGGCCTCCTATTTAAGCTCTCTTAATTACTGATGATAAAATATCTTTTGCTATTTTTTTTACCAGAGAGAGCTTAGAGGAGAGGGAGAGTTTGGGAGAGAGAGAGGATCTTGTGAGGGGGAGTTTATGTGGGGATTCACAAAGGTTGCTCTAAGAAAGGATTTGATGGTCTTCTTCCTTCTTCATCCTTGGTGGCTCTGAGGTGACGATCATCAGCATCAGATCTAGGTTCTGTACCTACTCTAGGAGGGAGTAAAAGGATTGTTAGGTTCTCTGCCTACTCTAGGAGGGAGTAAAAAGATTTTGGATTCTCTGCCTTCACCAGGAGGGTGAAAAGAGATTTAAGGTTCTCTGCCTCATCGGGTCGGTGGAAAGATTCTGTAAGGACTTCTCTGCCTTGCATTGGGAGCAAAAGTAAAGACACTAACTTATTAGTGAAATACTTGGGACGGGATGATATGGGGAGTGGATGTAGGTCAACTTGTCCGAACCATAATAAATTTATTGTATTCTTTCTACTTTTTTTTGTATTTGTTTTCACATATTTCTGTGATCTGATCTGTGATTGAAATATCTAATTTTAGTTATCTGCTTCTGCTTAATTTGTTTGTGTTTAAAATATTTAAAAAGATAAATTTTTTTTCCTTTTTCTTAAAGAATTTTTAAAACACTAATTCACCCCCCTCTTAGTTAGCCTCGAGCTTGTTCTGTAGGGTTTAACACCCCTCACGAACTTTCAAGTGGTATCAGAGAGGGATTTATAAATTAAGTTTTATAAAACTTTTAAATTTCGATCAATGGCTAACTTTGGTAATCATAATACTGCGGAAGGTTGTTCAATCACACGACCACATCTATTTGATAATATACCTTTTGATTTTTGGAAAACTCGCATGTTCACCTTTTTACAATCAATTGATTATTATATGTGGATGCTAGTTAAGGAAGGTTATTTTGCACCTTTTGGATTAATTGACCGCATCAAAATAGAATTACCTTTTGCTGAATGGACTTTAGCTGATAGAGATTTAACACAAATAAATACAAAATGTCTGAACTATTTCTTTTATACATTAAAATTTGAAGATTACATGCATGTATGTACTTGTTCTACTAGAAAAGAAATTTGGGGCAGATTATGTATAACTTATGAAGAAACAATTGAAGTTAAACAATCTAGGCTGAACATTTTACTTCATGACTACGAGCCCTTTCACATGAAATCTAATGAATTAATTTCTTAAATGTATACTAGGTTTACTCAGATTGTTACTTCTTTGTATGCCTTAGGAACATAACTTACGAACTATGAAAAAGTGAATAAAATTTTGAGATGTTTACCTTCTTCCTTGGATGCAAAAATTACTGCTATTACTTGATCTAAAGACTTGAATATTTATTTAATTTATAACTTACTTGGATCACTAATTGCTTACGAGCAAGGAGTGAACCAAAGGTAGCTTGATGCAGGTGACAAGAAAAAGGAGAAAAGTGTAGCCTTGAAGGCTAGTGATTCTGATGCTGATCTCTTTGGTTCTGATGATGATGGCTTTGCTTTAATAACAAGATAATTTAAAAGCTTCTTAATGAAGAAATAAAAGCATCATCAGAAGTGGAATAAAGGTATGAATAATAAAAATTCTAAAGTTTTCTCTGATGTTATTTATTTTGAATACAAGAAGCCAAGGCATCTGAAGTCTGATTTCCTAACTCTGAAGGCTCACCCAAGCAAGGAGAAGGGTGAGGAAAAATCTAAGTTCAAGAAGGCTTAGAAAAGATCCAAAAGGCTTTCCGGGCGGACTCAGCATCAGACTCCTCTGAAACTGAAGCAGAAGAGGGGATAATAAACCTGTCTTTAATGGCTGATGATCATCTTGATCACTCTGATCAAGAAGAGGTATGTGAGCTTACATATGATCAATTATTTGAAGTTTTTGAAAGAATTCCCTCTTCATATAGGAAGATCAAGAAAGCACATGCTAGCCTCAAAGTTGAATTGTTAAATATGCAGAAAGAACATGAAATTCTAAGGAAAGATCATTCCACTTTGGATAGCAATCAGATGGATTTACTAGATGAATTTGATTCTTTAAACAAAAATCATCTTGATTTAACTACTAAACATGATTCCTTGAAAATATCGCATGTTAATTTAGAAAAAGTTTTTAAAGAATTAGAAACTATTGTATAGAATTTAGATTATAGTGAGAATAAATTGAAATTGGAAGTGTCATGCTATTAAAAGGAAAATGAATTTCTAAGAGAAAAAATTCTTGCATTAGAATAAAATAAAACACCACCTTTACTTGAAGAATTTAATAACCCATCAACAAAGCATGCATCAATCAAACCTAGGAAGAGGCACCATAACCCAAATAGATTAGTAAACCCTTTTCTTGGTGTTAGATATTTTTCTTGTGGCATGCTAGGACATATCTCCTATACTTGCACCATTCACCATAGAAAACATTTGGTGTGGAGACCAAAATTACAAAATTAATAGCATATCATGTATGTATCTCATTCTTCTATTCATAATAAGGGACCCAAACCTTTTTGGGTTCCCAAATCTAGCATCTAATAATTTTGTAGGTGTGCTCTCAAAAAAGGCCTCGTGAGAGCATGTGGTACCTAGACAACAAATGTTCAAGGCATATGGTTGGAGATGCAAATAAATTTGTTTCGCTGGAGGCCAGGACAGGAGGCAAGGTAATAGTTGGAGATAATACCACTAGGAGAGTGGTGGGATCAAGTATGATTGGTGATTCAAAAAATTTCATTATTGATAATGTTCTGCTTATAGATGGACTAAAACACAACTGCTCAGCATCAGTCAGCTCTGTGATAAAGGCTACAGCATAAACTTTTTTCCAACTTGCTGCATTATAAGCTTAAATGACAAAATTATTTTGCAAAAAAAAGGATCAACAATATTTATATGCTGGATCTAAATTGCTTTAAAATTGATATTGATATTTGCTTAAAAACAATTGCTAATGAATCATGATTGTGGCATAGGAGATTATGTCAAGCAAGCATGAAAAGCCTTAGGAAGATCACCCTGTTGACCTCAACTCAGATAACCAAATGAGAACAAAAAAAAGGGTAATCTCGCATACATACCTCTTGCCCGTTGGATCCTGGAATCCCGCTGAGATCCCGCTGATTCGGCGCCGTTGCAGTCGCGTCTCGCGTACGAGGTCTACCTCGATCGCTACCCTTACGGTCTTTAAAATGAGAGCGATGCTCTCATTCGTTCGCACCTCGCTCTCATTCGTTCGCACCGGCTCCGACTCATTCCCACATTCCACGAACTCCTCTACTCAACCCCACGCAAGACTCCTCCTCCACTTCATCCTCCCATTCACAAGCTTCTCTGCCGAACTCTTCCACAGACACGGCCCCCTACCCAGTTCCGATTCTACCTACAGGCAACCGCCGAGACCTCTACTTCTCCGACCTCGCCCCTTCCTCCCTCTACATCTTCTGCAAGCTGCGCCAAATAACCCCATTCAGATCTTACTGTGCCGAAGCCACCCATACGACTAAGCTTTTGCTTCAGCTCTTGTCTGACCTCCAACCCTGTCTCTACTTCCTCTACCCATAGCCTCAAGCTGCTCTCGGTCCTTAGAGCCCTGTCATCTCCAGCCGACCTCCCTATCTACCTAGTCGCAATAAGCACAGAGAGAGAGAGAGAGAAAGAAAGAGAGAGAGAGAGAGAGAGAGAGAGAGAGAGAGAGAGAGAGAGAGAGAGAGAGAGAGAGAGAGAGAGAGAGAGAGAGGTTTTCTCTCTAACCTAACCGAAGCAGTCGTCGGAGCTTCCACCTGAAGCTGCAAAATCTGTCACAATTTATTCCTTCTCCTCTACTTTGAGACAAAGCTAAAGATTATTTGTCTTTATCTCATAAAGAAGGGAATCAAATCTTCCATCTGCACCTCCCCTCAGCCCGTCCACGTGAAGTTCTGTCAGGAGTTCTGTTTTCCTTTTTTCCTTTTGCTGGAGTGAATTGAAAGAATGCATACAGCAAACTGCTTGCTGTAATTAAAAACCCAGTAGTCCATTTTCTAAATTTCAGCCCACTTGGCCACATTCAGCCCACAAAGGTCTACTCCAAAGCCCCTCTCCTAAAGTCCACCATACTAAATCTTAGCTCCATCTTTACTTTTACCCTTTCAGAACATAAACGGCCCACTTTACTCCATCCTAGCTCCATCTAAATCCTACATCCATGTATTTCTAAATCAGCCCAAGTCACAATCTTCCTATTACTTCAAATCAACTTCATAATTTGGCAGTAAGCTCCTACACCTTTTTGCTAATTATTAGAGCTGATTCGAGCTGAGGTTATTAACTAATCATATTAGCATGATATTATAGTTGGTTGAGCTTATGTTATTTAGTGTTTATATTAACATTTTGAGCTGATTTTCTTAGCAGTTTATATTAGTGTTATAGTGTAGCTAAATTGTTTACATTTGCATTGTAATCAGATTGATGCCTTTAAACTTTTGTATTAGTAGGATCTCGTTAATTTTACTAATACATGAGGTTCCAAAGAGAAGAAGTCAAAAAAGAAAAGAAAAGAAAAGAAATGTTCCAAAAATAAAAAGAGAAAAAAGAAAGAAAAGCAAGAGTGCTCCTATTGCCTCGATCCTCACCGGCACCGTCGACCGACCCCGCGCAGGTATAACTCCTAAACCCTAAAACTTCGAGAGCCTACTTCGTTGTCTGCGGTGGACCGGAAAACCGCCTATACACGCTTTCTTAAGCGTGGTGGGATGGGACCCCGGTGCGGCGCCTACAACGAGGTGGGTGATCACCTGAAAATCCTATCCTCGGCGTTCGTGTCGAGCCGGCAAACCGCCTATACACGCTTTCTTAAGCATGGTGGGAAGGGAACCCGGTGCGACACCTACGGCGAGGCGGGTAGGCCCTATACACGCTTTTCTTAGCGTGGTGGGGAACAATCCTAAGTACCCGTATGCGGCTCCGTACCTGCGGGGAAACAATTGCTCTTCCTTTTCAGGTACATTTGAAGACCCATACACGCTTTCTTAAGCGTGGTGGGGGATTGAAGACTTTACACGGCCGCGGTGTCCTCGAAAGAGGGCACCTACCATACACGCTTTCCTAAGCGTGGTGGGAAAGGCCCAGTTTTCCGTAGTTTCCCCTAAACGGGGGAGACGCCGGAATGCTGCCGAAATTTCGGGTGAATAAAAGACCACTTGGATCTGACTTGAATGAAATTTGGACAAACCAAGGACTCAATTTGAAGGATGAACTGAACTCAAATGAACATAAATTCAAACCTAAATCAAGCTTAACCAAATGAGATTGAAAAGAAGACAAAACATGAACTATAATTTGAAGCTTGAAATGAGAGCTTGGACGTTTGAACTCAAGTCAAAATTTGATTTGGATCAAAAGAGGCTTGGACTTGACATGAACATCAAATGAATAGAAGTTGAAGAGAACTCGAACTCAAATTTGAATCAAGTGCAGATGAATTTGAGTTTATTTGATTCAATTCTAAACAACAAGGAGCTTGAACTTTACATTGGAAAAATGAAATCAAGTCGGACTAGAACTTGGGCACCAAGTAAATAATCAAGAAACGTGAACCATTCAAGTGAATGTCAGCAATCAAACATAACTCATGATGAATGAACTCTTAACGCATGCAAGTGATATCTTTGTTAATCATGCAATCAAATATGACCAAAAAAGATTCGGCATGTAATCGGAGTGCAAACAAATATCAACAAGTGGTAGTGAGGTACTATGCGGTTGAATGATATGAAGCTCGTGATGTCTGCATTAATAAACTTGCGAGTCTAGGCAAGGAATCTGAAATCACTAATGTGGGAGACTCCTAATGAATGTGTTGACTCACTAGAAAATTCTCGGAGGATGTAGTGATGATACGAGCAATGGACTTATGATGATACAGTCTCTCTACAACTAATGTCAACTAGTTTCTCCCACAAGTATTGAAATAAATGCAAGCAAATGCAGCAATTCTCCAATCTACATCCGAATAGAGAGGATAATAGTCCCTACGACAATCATGCAAGTACACGAGTCCACTTGTAGAAAACGACGATAAATAAGACGCAAGAGCAACAATCTCTTTACAACTAGCATCAAGTGTCTTCTCACTACAAGCAGTGATAGTCAACATGTGATGATTTGTAGAGCAAAATGCATGAAGAGATCATCAGTGAATGTAGCTCAACCGTCAACCAACATCAAGCTACGAATGAGCGTATTACTCTGCACAACAGACAATAGTGAAGGGTACGATGTAGGGAAGAGGAATCCTCTATGAACATGAGCGTGTAACATGTCACTTTCAGGTGAAGGCTGAAGGTCATAACAAATGTGGAAGATATAACTCCCTTTCAATCGATGATGACTAATTTGCAAATGAATACACAGTATTCTATCCATAAGAAATCATGCCTGATGCAGTCTATTGGAAAATAGCAACCACTGAATTGCTATGAATACGAAAGGTCACTAGCAAAACATAGAGGAGATTGTGACAAATGAAAGCATTTGCAAACTATGTAGCAAGGGGAAGTGAGTATGGTAGGATCCTACAGTCAACACTTGTCAAATCATAAATGAATGCATCAGTCTTCTACAATACGAGGCCGATGTACATCAAGTGTAATAGTGTTATATAACTGGCTTCAAAGCACAAGTGGATACATCCCAAAAGCAGCAAAGTCAGAATTGATGACATTCTTCGTAACAGTCGTGCAAGAAGATGAAACAGTTCCTATTGCATTCATATGAGAATATTGGTGAAAGGGTTATAAAGGCCTGAAGATATTATAACTTGCCCACAAATGAATGTGGAGAGATTATCCAACATCAGCCGAATACACTAATCCCCGGCAAGTAAAGGCAGGTGGGAGGCAACAAATGTGAGTACTCACGAGCTTCTATAGGAAATCCGCTACATACTTAACATGCTGTCTACAAGAAGGATACAAAAGGACTACAGTAGGTAACAACATCTACAATGAAAGCAGGAGATTCGTCAGTGTACTGCAATCCCCATGTAGTAAGCAACTAGTGCACGACAGTCTGCCTGTACAAAGCAACAAACAGCTCAGTCCACGAGCTGCTGCACCACGCCACCGGATCCGCAACTTTCATGCGAGCGGATAGAAGGCGTGTACAAATATTCCAAGAATACCCTCGCTCGTGTGCACTTTAATTTGTATACACATAGGTACACTAAAAGGGGAAAATATAATCATAACCCGCATGGGCCCCGGCGAGCGTGTTATTGGTTCACACGTGACGTCCAGGGAAGCTGCGCGGGTTGACAAATCTGAACCTGATCCTCCTAAGTAGGTGAATAGGAGTCGACAAGGTTCAGTAAATAATTATAAAATGCCCCCAAACACCCGCATGGGCCCCGGCGAGCGTGTTATTGGTACACACGTAACGTCTAGGGATGCTGCGCGGGTCAACGAGTGAATTCAGGTTCGAACCCGATCATTCTATAAAGGTCAATAGGAGTCGACAGGGTTCGAACCATCAAACAAATATATAGTTGTGGCAACCTATATATTTGTTTTAATGCATTCATATTAGGCCTTCAAGGCCTATAATTATAAAAATTCACTAACAAAGGCACAACACTTACGAAACCTGATCCTCTATCAACATCCCGGTAGAGTCGACAAGGTTCAATCCATAAATGTGAATAATCTCAAACACCCCGATGATGGCCGCGTTGACTGAAGATCTCAACAGGAGGGTTCCACACCAATCTCAAACAAATGCCCTCAAACTTCCACAAAAATTCAAATCTTTTTTCAAGTGACCCCATACACCCCGATGATGGCCGTGTTGAACGTAGATCTCAACCGGAGGGGCCCATTCCAAATATCTTAAAATGCTTCCCAAATTCCCAAATTTTCCACACAAATCTCAAACAAATATCTCTCAAACTCCACAAAACTCAAAAAAAATCCCAAATTCCCTACAAAACCCAATCTTCTGAAAAATCCCAAAATCCAAAAAATCTTTTCAACTCCAGATATTTAAAAATTGAAATCCAACTATCAAACCGCTTAAAGCAAATCCATCCACCCTCCGCAACAGTTTGCCGAGGTGGATAAATTGAAGAACACTTCAGCTTACATAGAGCTAACGCCTAGTCAAAAATATCACTAGGATCCATTCTCAAACAATCTCCTGCCAGCAAGGACGTGGTACGAGTCCTCTAACCGGCAGTTTCGCCGCCAAATGGCACTGCAGGATAAACGGTTATGACTCGGGGCCCTCTGAACCAGGTGGTCGCCGCCAAATGGCACCATTATATTATGGTTATGGCCAGAGCCCGTATGCTCCCCAATGACATCAAATCCTTGAGACATGAATCAATAGGATATGATTGATAGGGCATAAAGCCCTCTGTTAGCTAAGGTGGATTCAAATTTGTCCCCTTAGACAAATACCAACCCCGGGTCTACAAGGTACCCTTGGACGAAGCAACCCATGGCTGCCGACACGGATCCTTCTGTCAGGTTGGGTCGACTACCTCCTCTGACTAAGTAGACCAGGGACCACGATGGCCCGGGATGACGGAACCATGGGATCTTGATCGGGTCTATCATCCATTCCCCCACCATCTGCTTTAAGTGCAAGATGGTGAAACTTTCTATTTTAAATATCAAATCCCTCAATTTTCCAATACCCTAAACCCATTGCTGCTACTATATGCCAGATCCACGTATCTATACGTATCTGATCGACGACTAGCCTTAATCGAAAGTTCTCTCTCGTTACCGGGAGGGGTAATTAACTATAGGGGCTTGCGCCTATAGGAAACCAGAACTCAGATCATAAAGTCCTTGTAAAATGAGGGCGAAATCTCTGGATAGTGTCTAATCTACAAACTCATCTGCCTTCCAAAATTTACCTCGGAACTTAACTTCGTTAAAACTCCCCCTCGAAAAGCACAAAATGCAGGCGGAGGCCGGGGCTGAATTTTTGGAGCCCACACACCCACAAAGACTTAGTGAGAGGTGTCCTCAAACTAGAGTTAACTAAGGAGCTCCTATATGATGCCTGTCATTTAGGAAAGCAAGTCAAATCCTCCTTCCACTCAATCAAAGACCTTACCACTACCAAACCCTTAGAAGTCCTTCACATGGATCTTTTTGGACCTGTTAACACATCAAGCCTAGGAGGCCATCTATAGGTATGTGATAGTTGATGATTATTCGAGATTTATTTGGGTTAGGTTTCGACCTCATAAAAGTGAAACATTCCAGGAGTTTAGATCTTTTTCCATTTAAATTCAGAGGAAGCTAGGTTGTGAGAATGTAACAATTTATAGTGACCATGGTGGAGAATTTGATAATGAAAAATTTGAATCTTTTATAAGGAGTAAGGGATAGATCATAATATTTCAACTCCTAGGACCCCTTAGTAGAACGCGGTAGTTAAAAGGAAGAACCAGACCTTAGTAGAAGCTGCTAGAGCCATGTTAGATGAATACTCACTTCCTAAATACTTTTGGATAGAAGCGATGAATACAATCTATTATGTTCTGAATAGGGTAAATCTTAGATCTAAGCTGAACAAGACATCCTATAAAATTCTAAATGGTAGGACACCCAACCTCTCTCACCTTCGTGTCTTTGGATGTAAAGTGTTCAATCTGAAAATGGGAAGTCTCAATTAGGGAAGTTTGATCCAAAATCTGATGAAAGAGTGTTCCTAGGTTACTCAAGTGTTGGGAAATCCTATAGAGTTTTCAATAAAAAAATATTGGTAGTTAAGGAGACCAATCATGTTGTATTTGATGAATCTGATAATCATACAGGATGATCGGAAGATCATCCAAGATGATCAGTATAAATTTATTTCTCTAATTATACAGGCAACTCAGATCATCCTGACTGGATGGGTTGATTTACACTGATCGTACAGGATGATATACATTTCATCCTATACAATATTATCAGCAAGTTGAAAATTAGGCCAATTTTTTAGGCCTCTTATTTAAGCTCTCTTAATTGCTGATGATAAAATATCTTTTATTATTTTTTTAACCAGAGAGAGCTTAGAGGACGGGGAGAGTTTGGGAGAGAGAGAGGATCTTGTGAGGGGGAGTTTGTGAGGGGATTCATAAAGGTTGCTCCAAGTAAGGATTCGATGGTCTTCTTCCTTCTGTATCCTTGGTTCCTTGGTGGCTCTAGGTGACGATCATCAGCATCAGATCTAGGTTCTCTACCTACTTCAGGTGGGAGTAAAAGGATTGTCAGGTTCTCTGCCAACTCTAGGAGGGAGTAAAAGGATTTCATGTTCTCTGCCTTCACTTGAAGGGTGAAAAAGGATTCAAGGTTCTCTGCATCACCTAGTCGGTGGAAAGATTTTGTAAGGGCTTCTTCGACTTATATTGGGAGCAAAAGGAGAGACACTAACTGATTAGTGTAATACCTGGAATGAGAGGTTCTGGGGAGTGGATGTAGGTCAAGTTGACCGAACCACTATAAATCTGTTGTGTACTTTCTACTTATTTTTTCTACATTTATTTTCATATATTTCTGTGATCTGATCTGTGATTGAAATATCTTATTTTGGTTATCAGCTTCCATTTAATTTGTTTATGTTTAAAATATATAAAAAGATAAAAATATTTTTCCTTTTGCTTAAAGAATTTTTAAAACACCAATTCACCCCCCACCCCTCTTGGTTAGGCGCGGGCAAGTTCTATAGGGTTTAACACCCCTCATAAACTTTTAATGTGGAGGTCATTCAGGGGGTAGAAATCATTGCCAAAGAAGATAGAGGAGAACCTCAGGAGCAATTGCCTAGAGATTAAAGATATTCTTCGAGCCATCCTATAGAATTAATCTTAGGAGACCCATCTCAAGGTGTAAGAACTAAGCATGGGCTAAGGAAGGAGGTTAGTCATTCTATATTTATATCCATGATAGAATCCACCAACATAGAACAAGCCCTCAAAGATGATTTATGGATTATAATAATGTAAGAAGAGATAAATCAGTTTGTTAGGAATGATGTTTGAGAGTTGGTGAGTAGACCTCAAGACCAGAGTGTTGTAGGAACCAAATTGGTTTTCAAGAATAAAATGAATGACTCTGGAATTGTACTAAGGAATAAGGCTAGAATAGTAGCTAAGGGGTATGATCATATTAAAGGGATTAACTTTGAAGAAACTTTTTCCCCTGTACCTATATTAGAAGTCATTAGGGTGCCTTTAGCCTTTTCTTGCTTTAAAGGGTTTAAGCTATATGAAATGGATGTAAAAAGTGCCTTCTTAAATGGTGTAATTAAAGAGGACATGTATGTTGATCAACCCCTAGGTTTTGAGAACTCAAAATTTTCAAATCATGTATTCAAACTAAAGAAGGCCTTATATGGACTAAATCAAGAACATAGAGCTTGATATGTAATATTTAGTTCATTTCATCTAGATAGAGGCTTTATTAAGGATAGTGTAGACACCACCCTCTTCCTAAAGAAAAAAGGAGAAGAGTTGCTCATTTGTCAAATCTATATTGATGACATTTTATTTCGATCATCAAATAAAAATTTTTGTGATGAATTTTCAAAAATCATGAGCAAAGAGTTTGAAATGAGCATGATGGGAGAACATAATTATTTTCTTGGATTTAGTGTAAAGTAATTGGATGATGGAACCTTCCTTAGCCAAAGTAAATACATCAAGGACATTCTTAAAAAATATGAAATGTACAATGTTAAGGCTATGAACACTCCCATGAGCTCCACTTTTCAATTAGATAAGGACCAAAATGGAAAATTAGTAAATTAGAAAAAGTATAGGAGAATAATTGGATCACTTCTTTACTTAACTGCTAGCAGACCATATATAATGTTCAGTATTTACCTTTATGGTAGATTTTAAGCTGATCCAAAAGAATCCCACATGACTGCTGTTAAGAGAATCCTTAGATATTTATTAGGCACTCAAAACCTAAGAATTTGGTATCCTAGATACAGCACTTATTTTGAAATTTTAGGATATTCGAATTTTGATTTTATAGGATGTAGGGTAGATGTGAAAAGAGTTTCTGGAACTTGTAAATTCATAGGACAATCCTTAATTTCTTAGTCTAGTAGAAAATAAATTTCATTAGCCCTTTTCACAGCTGAGGCAGAATATATAGCAATAAGGAGTGATGTTGCTCAAGTTTTATGGTTAAAGTAACAACTCTTAGATATTGGACTACCTCTAGGAACCATCTCAATTATATGTGATAACACTAACGTAATTTGCATATCCAAAAATCTAATTCAACACTCCCACCCAAAACATATAGACATTAGGCATCACTTTAAAAGAGATCAATTGGCAGACATATTCACAAAACCACTAGCCTATGACACCTTTAGCATCTTGAGGAAAAAACTAAGAGTTATATACATTCATGCTTAATCTAAGAAAAAAAATTAAAAAAAATTATTTGAAAGCATTCCTTCATATGACTGTTTAAATTGCATGTGTTTATTCATGTACCCATTTTTATTTTATTTGTTGTAATTTGTTAAAAAAAAATAGATGTTTCATGATCATCGCACACTCACCTCACTAAATCACAAAAAATGTTTAAAATTCTTTCCTGATTATACTATACGAATCACATTCGTACCGTACGATATTTAAAGATGCACACATCACTGCCCTTTGTTACATCAATGGTCTAGATTAGGTTACTGATATTCACATCATACTGTACGAACCTCTACTCTCACTACATGATCCACATGTTAGTAACCATTGAGAAATTCAATCCATTTGGTATGAATTTATTTCCATTCATACAATACGATACCTTCCTTTGTACGATACGATTCACGTGTTAAAATGGAATGGGATGAATTCAATTCAGCCGTTATGATAATAATTATAGTTTGTACTGTATGACCACCTATTCATACTATACAATACTTTTGGTCAAATGTTGTACCAATGAATCCTCAAGATGAACAAAATTTATTCAGATTGTCCAGTATGATACTTATCATACTGTATAATTTGACCTTTTTTCTGACAGGTCATTCAGACAAATTAAATCCCTTGATCGTACTGTACGAACATATATTGTACTGTACGATCAGTAAAAAATTCATAAATTGGAGGGATAGCTAGTTCAATTCACTCAACTTCTTTCACACTCCAATGTTTTACACCTTTCCTGATCAAATGGCCAATGGAAGCAAACATGGATAAATGACGCAAGGGAGATCCTCCTCCTCTCATCATTGTGACGATCACTTCCTCTATATCATAGATGAAGACACATATTACAAATATAAAGAGGCTAAAATCACAACCTCTTGAATGCTAAACCAGCCTACACTTAACTTCAAGATGATGAGCCTCTTCGCCTCCACTAATCTTCAATTCCAACTTTCCCTTGCCTTTTGTTACAATTCTGAACTTCTATATGAATTCTTAGCAAATCTTAGGATGAATCTAGAAGTCTCCACCATGACCTCATTTGTCTGCCGCCAAAATGTAGTAATCACTAAAGCTGATTTAGAAGAACAGATAGGTCTTTCTACTAAAGGACCTCGCCCTCAATCCTTGATCCCCCATGATTTTGACTGGACTACTGTTAACTTACTCATTCGAAATGTGTCTTAAAATCAACACCAACCCCTAGTCCAAAACTTAAATCAAAATGCTCGTATAATCCAGCCTATAATTCACACCTCTACTATACCCAAAGATGGAGATCGAGTTAACATAACAGCACTCCTTCCTGTTGTCACTTATCTTATAATATTGAATACTCAATTCGATGAAGCTCAAATAATTTTTGATTACTTTCACAATATGACTCATATTCGACATCCAAACACCCGTAGAAAATAAAATGTTGCCTTAGGACACATCATAGGTGATGTTCTACACCATAAATACCAACTAACCTTTCATACTGAACTCGTTAATGTCCCTATTTTCTAAATGGGTGCCTCTTTTCGTATCATATTTCATCAGGGGCAAGAGCACACTGGGCTAAATTTTGATGAATAAGGGGAAGTTACTCCTACAGGAGGACCTCTACAACCATCAATAGCACCACTTGCACCTGCCTACTCGGCTTACCATCAACATGATATTATTTAGCAGCTCGAGAGACTAAAAACTCGACTAGACTATCTTATCCAACTACAGCACTGGCAGAATGAGGATGAAATGTGATGGTTTTGCTAAGGAATTACCTGGATAGATACTCAGTTTGCCTCCCTCCATCAGTTCTTTCAGCCAACACCTCCACTACCTGATCGGGATCCACCTTTCCAGTAGTCTGTGTCTACTTTATCTTTTTGTTTCTTATCCTGCCTTGTTGGTTTTTGTTAACCTCCTATTTTTGGTGATGTCAAAAGGGGGAGAAAATGTATGTTTTGTTGATTGTATGTTTTGTTCTTTTTAATAGAATTTTTTGTTTAAGTTTCTTTGTATTCTATTTTTATCTATTAAAAAATAAAAAAAATGTTTGCAACACCCCCAATTTTTTTTAAATCCATCATCTAGTGAGGGGGAGCTTAGGAAGAAGAAATATTTATCTTTCCTATCAACTAACATTATTTGACATCATCAAAAAGGGGATATTGTTGCATTTTAGGAGCCCTAATCTGTGATTTTGATGATGACAAATAATATTAATTGAATTATTACATTCTTCCTTAAATATTTTAGATGTTATATTTTTCGGTGAGCACAAACATTTTAGGTAAAGTATACACTGCTCAAGACTATTGAAGACTAAAAATTGGGTAGAATAGGATGTAGAAGAGTCTATAATTTTTATTTTCTTTATTTTTCATTTCTTGAGTCTAGCCACATAAGAATGTATGCAAATTGGGTGATCATGCACACACACAAGGGGAGAATTTTTTTAAAAAGGTACATTTTTTTTTAATAAATTATGCTATATGATTTTCAATCATACTGTATGATCTATTATCCAAAAATAGGCTTAACAACTAATTAGGAAAATTAGTTTCTGAGAACTAATCATGCTGTACTATCATGATCGTACTATACGATTCATTTTCGATCTCAATACCCTAGACATCAGAATAAATTAAGTAAGATTTTGAAAACTAATTTTTGAACTAATCATACTATACAATATCAATCATAGAGTACGAATATTTGAAATATTGCTAAAATTAACCCTCGTGATTAGTCAACCAAATCATGGTTTAATTAATGATAGTCGATCACACAGTGTGATGTCAATCATACCAGATGTCTAATAGAGATAAAATTTGGTCATCCCGAAGATCATACCAAATGAAACTGTGATTTTTGAACTAATCATACTATACGATGTCGATCGTACCAAATAACTAGCAGAGATGATTTTTATCATCTCGGAGATCGTATCAGATGAAGCTATAATTTTTGAACTAATCATACTATATTATATTCATATCATACTCGATGATTTGCCTAAAAATAACTAATAGTACTGTACGATGAGAACATCACGGGATGAGTGACAGAGATGACTTTCAGTCATCCCATGAATCATCCCACATAAATAGAGGAAATTAAACATATCGAACTGGACAATCTTTGGATCGTACTATATGATGTGTTCATAAAATTTAAATAGTTCATTTGAACAACTATGTGCATCTTACTAGACGGGACAAGTTTTGAACATATCATACTATACAATCTTGGATTATACTATATGAACAGTAACAACCATCTTGAATTTTTAGGGTTTCTTAAAGCCTATTATAAAAACTATATTTTAATTTTTTTCTCCCAATGTTGAGAGAGGAATTTGGCTGAAGAAGAAACTCTAAGAAGGAGCTTTTGAGAAGAAAAATAGGGCTTGGGAGAGGAAGGAGAAGGTGAGCTTGAGTGTGAGGGGATCACACGGATGCTCCAGGCTAGCTATACCCTTGCTCCTCCTATGGCCTTAGTGAGTTTTTATTAGCTCTCTAGGGAGAGAGGCTTCTTAGTCCAGTCTAAAAGTCCGTGAGGGGTGTTAAACCCTAAAAAACTAGTTCTGAGGCTAACAAAGCGGGGGGGGGGGGGGGTGGGGGTGGGGGGTGAATTGGATATTTAAAAACTTCTTCAACCAAATGAAAAATCTTTTTATATCTCGCACCAAAAATAAATTAAATCAATATTAAAAAGATAAATTAGAGATTTCACCCATTTAATTAATCACAGTTAAAATAAAGTGTGAAAAATAATCAGAAAGAACACACCAGAATTTATAGTGGTTAAGTCCAACCTGACCTATGTCCACTTCCCAGAACCTCCCATTCTAAGTATTACATTAAACCTCTAGTGACTCTCCTTTAGCCCCCAAAGTTAGGCAGAGAAGCCCTTACAAAATCTCTTCCACCTCCTCTGGTGCGGTAGAGAACCTAAAATCCTTTTTTGCCCTCTTGGTGAAGGAAAAGAACTTGGTCCTTTGACACCAAAAAGATATTCTTTTTCCTAAAACTTCCCTCAAGATAAACCTTTAATCTGATGGTACCATGGTGCAAGCTTACCGGTGCAATAGAGTGAAACCCCCTCCACACTCCCTTCGAATCCCCTCCAAGGATCTTCTTCCTCTCTTAAACTCTACCCTTTTCTCTATCCCTTTCAAGGCTCTCTGTTCAAGTTTTCTCTAGAAAAAATGAAGTCTCAATGATTACCAAAGACACTTACCAAATGCCTTGAGAAAGCTTAAATAGAGGGCTTCATAAACCCTAAAAAATCAATTCTTATGACAAAGGTCATATAGGACGATCGCAGGATTGTACAGCATGATGTCCTTAAAAAGTGGGCTTAAAAAATCCTAAAAACTCAATTCAGTCACCAAGAATTATCCAGTATGATTGCAGGATCGTCCAGGATTATGTGTAGAATTTGACCTGATTGTCTAGGACGATCACTTGGATGATATGTTCAAATTTGTACTGATCATCTAGGACGATTCTAAGATCATCCAGGATGATTCTGAGATCATCTAGTAAGATTAGAATATCAAATTAAGTAGATTTAACTGACTAATCACAAAATTAATTTAGGCATAATTTTTATAGATCATCCAGGACGATCAAGATTGTCCAGGATGATTATAACAAAATTTGAATCTTAAATACATGCCTAAATTATCATTGGCGGTTATTTTTTTAGATCATAAAGGATCATCCTAGATGATATAAATCTTCTAGTATGATTAGTTCAAGGAGCTAATCATCCTAGATGATAGAAATCATCCTTTATGATTTGTTTAAAAATTAAACTACTAGTTTTAATTCAGTCTCACTCCCCCTGAGTGTGTGTGTGCATGGTCACCAAGCTAACATACACTCTTATAGGAATTGACTCAAAAAATTAAAAATACATCAATGAATATTACAAACTCTTTACGTCATAACCTATTCTGCCTAATCTTGAGCTTTGATTCTTCATTGGATGGTGCATGGTATTCCTGAAATGTTAGTATACACACAAATAAGTATATAATGAAAATACTAGGAGACATAAAGATATAAGCCATAATATTATTTATCATAAAAATTATAAACTCGTGAGCTCGAGTTACAATAATCTCTCCCTTTTTAATGATGGTAAATATTACTGGTTAAATTTGCAAGTTAAAAGTATTTTCTCCTAATCTGTCCCTCACTAAGATAATTTTTTTTTAATTTAGGGAAAACACAATTTTCTTTCATTTTATTTTTTATTTTTAAATCAAAATAAATAAAATAAAATAAATAGCTAGATAAAAAGATAAACTAAATAAATAAAATAAAAAAATAATAGTATGTTCAAATATAACACAAATACAACAGTATGTTATGCCCCTTTGACATTATAAAAAAGAAGAGCTTAGAAAAAAAAAAGACTAAAAGATCTATCGATCCCTGATCTGGTGAAGGTGATGCTTTTTAAGAATTAGTTTGAAATATCAAAATTTTTTTTGGAATGAGAAAGATACATCTTGATTTTATTCAAAAACTTAGTAAGACACGTATTGACCATGCATAATCTCAGAAAGGTTAGAGATTCAGAAATTATTAATATAAGCTCAAGTTTCTTAAGGGCTAAAAAACTTTTTAAAGCAAATATCTAAATCAAGGAATAAATTAGAGAAGGAAATAATAATCTTTTCATAACTCCTTGCATGAAATATATCTAATAGAAGATTAATGTAAAAAGGTGAATCACAAGTCATGATTTTCAAACTCAAGTATAAAAAATATCAATAGATATAAGGGTTTCCTTAAGATTTAAGAATTACAAGAAAGGTAAGATAACTCATTGTGGGCTCATTTTGTGCCTGAAAGCTCGATAGGGATGTTAAGCCCTTATGAACTAGTCCTAAGGCTAACCAAGAGGGGGGGGGGGGGGGGGGGGTGAATTGGTAGTTTTAAAATTTTGTGAGCAAACAATGATTTAGGAAATCTTTTTGATTGTCTTAAAAAATATTTACAGTTATGCGATGATTTGCAGATGTTGAATGATAACAGAATAATAATCACAATCATATAATCATCAACAGAAAAGTAAGTGCAAAAAATAATAAGAAAGAACACACCAGATTTTATAATGGTTCGGTCAACTTGACCTACGTTCACTCCCCGGAGCCTCCCCTCTAGGTATTGCACTAACACTAAGTGACTCTCCTTCTGCTCCCACAACAAGGTGGAGAAGCTTGTATAAAAACTCCTTTCCACCAACCTGGTGAGGCAGAGAACCTGAACTCTTTTCGCTTCCTCCTGAAGCTGGCAGAGAACCTAGACTCCTTTCACTTCCTCTTAAAGTAGGAAGAGAACCTGGACTCTTTTTGCTTCCTCCTGAAGCAGGCAGAGAACCTAGACTCCTTTTGCTTCCTCCTAAAGTAGTTAGAGAACCTGGACTCCTTTCGCTTCCTCCTAAAGCAGGCAAAGAACCCGGATCTTTTTACAAATGATCCTCTGACAGAGACACTGATAAGATAGGAGATGACGAATGGAGAAGACGACTTAGATCTTTGCTTGGAGCAACCTTTATGAATCCCTCACAAGATCCTCTCTCTCTCTCCCAAGCTCTCTCTCTCTCTCTCTCAAGGTTTTCTCTGGAAAGGAAAGTAGCAAAAGATTTTACTTGTTGGAAAAAAAAGATCTTAAATTAGAGGGCTAAAAAATTGTCCTAAATCTTAACTAGTCGTCAAAGATCATCCAGGAAGATCGATCGATCATCCTATACGATCAGTTCAAAAACACATTTATCAGCCTGGATGATCTGATTCCTCTAGATGATTAGTAGACAAAATTTGTTCAGATCATCCCATATGATTTTGTGATCATCCAGGATGATTAGTGTAAATCAGAAATTTTGTCCAGAAGACAGCTCTGGTTGTCTAGGGGAACTTGTGCTGGATGATCTCAAAATTTAATTGATCGTTCGGGATGATATGGGTATCGTCCCGTACAATTAGTTCAAAATCACCCAAAATTGTCCGGTACATAGTTCAAAATTACACTGGACGGTCAGGGTTTATAACACATCATCCTGTACGATATTGCGATCGTTAAGGATGATATGATCAAATCAGTCAAAACTTAATTACTTTCCTTAATCACCTGACTAATTTAGGCATGATTATAATGGATCCTCCAGGATGATACACGTATCATCCGTGATGATCAGATCAAAAATCCAAAAATAAGAACTTCCCTAAATCATTCTAGTGGCTGAGAATTTTTTATTTGAGCATATTATCCTGTATGATGGGTCTATTATCTAGGATGATCTGCTTAATCAAACCAACTTAACATGATCACCCTAAGTAGGGTTTTTATTTTCATTGGATCGTCCAGGATGATATGAATATCGTCCAGGATGATATGAATAAAAATTGAAAATAGAAATTCTAACTCACTAAAACTCTCCCCTTGAGTGTGTGTGTGTGTGCAAGGTTACTTAACTAGGGGATCAATTACATTACATTTGACTCAAGAAAGGGAATAAGTATAATTAAACACATGCAGACCTGATCTTGAGTTATCTTGGATTGCATTTGATTTTTTGTACCTGAAATGTTAGCCAATCAAAGCAGAACACAGAAATATTTGTTATCATCAAAATTATAATCCCTAAATCCAAGTTTGTAATAATCTTCCCCTTTTTGATGATGGTAAATATTTATTTAGTAGTTTCAAATCAACCAGATTACATTAATTAAAGCACAGGTGAGAGAAGATAAATTTTCCTAATCATTGATAACCAGTGCCATTCAATACAATAAGAGACAACACTAAAAATAATAAATGAAACTATTACAACACAAAAATAACTCCCCCTTTTGACATCACAAAAAGGAGGAACAGTAAAGATAAAAAAAAATAACAGCAAACTAAAACATCATAATAAATTGAAACAAAACAACCTAATAGAGAGGAAAGATCAGCGAACCCAAAAACACATAAAACAATCCAAAATCAAATCAAATAAAAAATAGAAAATGAGAAAAATAAAAATGAAAATAATGATTTTGATTCTTCCTTAATCTTCGCTAGCCTTCTAGTGAGCTCCCTACCCAAAACAGAGTGAGATCCAAAGACCCCTTTCCATCAAATTCTCAACTTCTGATCAACTACTCCCTCGGCTCTTCCACGAGAAGGAGAATTATTCTCTAAGACCACATGAACTTGAATCAACCAAAATCCCTCTCAATTGCCCATTACATAGTGGTAATTATCTATCTCAAGCCTTCATTAGAATATGTCTGGTTAATTATGAAGGAAACATTCAATCCATGACTATCAAACTATTAGATTGAAGGTTCCCTTTCATTTGATCCTTCAGGATCAATTTGATCAAAATCCATAGATTGGACACAATAGATATTTCTAAATAAGTTATACAGCTAAAAATCTGAATGGGAGGCTAAAGAAAAAATCACAACCTTTCATATCATTTAAATCCAAAGAAGTACGATGATTTTGTAGGATTGAATACCTTACTTTGATCTTACACTTTAACGTCTTTAGATGTCTAATCAAATGGCTAAGAATCAAGTTTCACTATCAAATGGGCCCACCATAATTTAAATGGATTTTAAGATAATGTCGCACATAAAAGCACAATGAAAGTCAACTAGGCAAATTGGGTAATTGATTATTCCAATGGATTTAATTTAGGGAAGTTGATCAAACTATGAAAAATCATAAATCCTCACATAATTGACCAAATTGCATGAGTGGACCCTCTATGGATTAACCTTAAGTAGATATTTCAAATGCATATAGAATTAAGGTCAAGTGTGATGTATGTTCTAAGTAATTTGGCAAAAATAAATGGTTATATTTATTTAATTACTTCATGTTGAAAAACTCAACTGCATTCAAATTTTTAGAGAATTTTTTGTGGGATGATATACACATTCTCAAAATTCCCTTGGTGATTTGAATCCTAGTTTGATCTTAATTGAATTTTCAAACTCCAAGGTCAAAAATTGACATAGACGTTTAAAAAAATTCATAAAGAAGAATAGAGAGATTTTTTTATGTATTCTTCAATGGATTGTTAGATATATTATTGAGGGTTAGTTAGCCACTGATTCTAATGAAAGCTTTTATATAGTATGTTTGAATTAAAATTTCAAATTATATATAGATTTATGTTAAAAATTTAATAAAAATCTTAGGAAGAATTTGATGAGCTAAAATTTTAATGGTTTAATCCTTTGGTCAAAATTGACCCTTGGTTTAAATTTCTTGTTAATTGGAGCCCATTTGGACTCTCAGTTTGATAACCCTAATTTCAATTGCATTATTAACTTAGGAAATTCAATAAATAATCACCCCCTTACGGTAAATACCTTTTATCGTTGGCTGCAAAATGGAGCAGGTGCAAGAATGTGAGGCAGTGTAGCCCTTTGGGGGAATAATGGTGAGGAGGAGTGCCCATCGTTCTTCTCCTCGCTCTAGCAAGGAGAGTGGTGGTAGGAACGTTTATAGGCTTGGAAACTTTTGGAATGTTTTGGAAGGTAAAGATTCAGATGCTTGTGAATAGGCTTTGATGGCTGTCGATGCCTTATCTGATGAACCTGAGCAGCATTTCATTTCCATCGATGATGATCGTGAATCTTCATTGGTATCCGATCGTAAAGCATTTGCATCTGAAATGGTGTCGTGTGAGCCATTTCCTTCTGATTCTCCTTTAGTTTCAAATCTAGACTCTTTGTATGGTCGTCAATTCCTTGACCTCTCCCTTTGCGAGTTCAAGAAAGCTAGAGATCGTACCTCTACATGTGGGAAAGGTCTTGTGCAACCTCGATCTGGTCCATGGAAATTCACGTGTGTCGCCTGCCATTGCTGGACCAGTTGATGTTATTGCTTACAATTTGAGCAATTATGGTGATGTAATTGCAAAGGAATGTAGGGAGTTCATTTCTCCTTTGAATTTTATAGTTGGTTTTGTGTTAGATGCTAGGTGTGTGAATTAAAATGATACAGCCATTCATGATAATTCAAATTCTGCAAACTGTACTTCATGTGTTTCTTAAAATGCCTCTTCAAAAATTGCTTGTTGGAATGGCCAAACTGCTTCTCTCCAACAGCCCACCAAGCTACCTTTTGGTGCTAATCTTAGCCAAGACCTCCCCAACGCATGGATTAGGATGGACGTATTCATTATTGATGATATCTCTAAGGTGATAGTTATGTCTGAGGATGGTTATTCTGGAACATTGGATATGGAGTCCATCCATGCCAACTTAGCTAAGCTTGAAAGAGGGCTAGTTGGCAAGCTTATTGGACAAAGATTGCCTTTCTTGGCACTATGCAATGAATTGAAGCAAAAATGGTCAATGTTTGGATATTTTTAGCTTCTCTCCATCTCTCCGGACGCCTTTAATGGCCTCTTTGAATCTGTCGAGGCTCCTTATGTTGTCCTTATGGGGGGATCATGAATTCATTATTTTTTTAGATTGTTGGTCTTCTTCCTTCTCTACCTAATCAATGGTGGGCCTATTTTCTCCTATTTGAATTCGCTTGCCTCATATACCTCTTTTGTATTCGAACAACACCAACCTTGCTCGGATGGCTTCCTTCTTTGGACAACCTCTATGGTTTGATGCTTAAACAAACTCTTGGGGGAGAATTTCTTTTGCTCGTTTGTGCTTGTGGATAGATCTTGGTGTCAAGTTTCCTCCTAGAGTTTGGATCGTTGGGGGTCATGGCAAGTTCTTTCAAAGAGCAGAATATGAGGCGATAGCTCACCTTTACTTCCATTGTGGCTTTGTTGGGCATAACATAAGTCATTGTCCTAATGTTCCTCAATACTCAAAGCAACCCTCACAACAACCTCAAAGAAGATCTACAGATTAGCATAAAAAATTAATTTTCCACAAGACAACAATACCACCTCTTCTACTGACCCTATTATGAATGATAGCTGTCCTCCTATGGTGAATAATGCATCTTCCACGATCTAGGGACGGTGATCTCTCCAACATTCCATTCAAGTTCTCCACTGAGGCTTTCCTCTAGCATCCAAGGCATTTCGACCCAAGGAAAGATAGAGTCTCTATGACTCGATTTGCTGAGGAACTTCAATGCTTGGGGCCTATTATTGATCAACCAAGGAAGAAGAAGAAGGAGGGTGGTGGGGATGACTCTAGTTAAGGTGTTCTTTGCATGTATGAGAAGTTTTAGTGTGGTCTATGCTTTTCTCTTCCTAGTTTTGTTTTGTTGTCGAAGGCATCTTTTTGATGCCTCATCCTAATTAGTACTCATTGTACACTTTTTGTCTTTATATTAATGAATTTTCTTTTTTGTTCAAAAAAAATGAAATTCAATAAATGATAAAAAAATAAAAAAATATGAAAATTTAATAAATCATTTAAAAATAATTATAAATAAAAAATATTAACTAAATTACAAACATCAAAAATATAATATATCAATAAAAAATAAAACTTTTATTAGCAAATAGTAAAATAAAAGATATTAAAGCAAAAAAAATAAAAATCAATTATTAAATAAATAGAATAAAAGTCCAAGTGACTCCAAACTTCAAGGGATCTCAAATTAGGTTGCCTTTGACTTATGGTGAGGATTGCAAGAAGACTGGAGTTGATTTGCTTGAAAAATAAAAAAATACCATAAATCTTTAAGTAAATAAATACAAAATAAAGGCTAATTTTAGAAAACTCATTATTAAATAAATAAAATCATAAAAATAAAAGCTTTATTACATTGAACTTAAAATATATCTTAGAATTTATGAAAATATTAAACTCCTAAATTTTCAAGAAAATTTAAAGTCAAAGTTTGGTCAAACTTTCCATTAAAGGTTTAAATAAATAAATAAAAATAGGTAAATAAATTAATAATTTAATATAAATTCAAATAAAATGAAATAAAAATAAAACCAAATAAGAAAGTAAACAAAATAGAAAATAAAAATTTTAACAAAAAAATTAAATAATATCAATTAAAACGAAAATAAAAATAATTTCCACAAATAAATAATAAATATATAAAATGAAAAAATAAAACAAATATAAATAAATAAATTTAAAATTAAATAATTAAACGTAAATCAATTAAATAAATCCAAATGAAATAAATTAAAAAAACTATTTAAAAATTAAATTAAATTTAAAAAAAATTGAATAATTTAAAATTAACTAATTAAAATAAAAATATGGAATAATTAAATAAAAATGAATTAAATTTTATATAAAAATTAAAAAATCCAACGTAAATAAATGTAAAAAAGAAAAATTAAATAAAACTCATTTAAAATTCAAAATTAAATTAATAAAATAAAAATTAGAGAACAATAATTAAAAAAATAAATTATTCAATTCAAATAAAATTAAATAATAAATCAAACTCAATTCAATTCACTTAAATAAACCAATTTAAATAATAAAATCAAACTTCAATAAAAAATTAGTTAAAATTTTGTTTTATGTTTTTGCTTTTATTTTTTGGAATGAAATAAATGCATTCATCTTTAAGCCTAGAACTTTTTGATTAATAAGTTCAAGCACTATAAAGTTGTTAATTAACCTGATTCTTTAAAACCAAAACTAAATAAACATTAATTAAATGATGGATTTATGTGTTTGTTTTATCTTTTGAAATGAAATAAATTCTTTCATTTAAAAGTCTTAGGCTTGTTGATTAATGACTTCAAGCACATTGAAGTGGTTAATTAAAAAGGTTTATTAAAACATAAATAAAACAACATAAAAACTTAAAAGCTATAAATAAATTGTAAAGCAATAAAACTTAAACTTAAATTAAAACACTTTGGATTACAAATATAAACTTATGAAGATAATAAGATATGAGAGATTAGGTGCCCTACTCTTAAGCAACTCATAAGGTGTCTTATTTAATTTTGATATAATATTTACCCTATTCAAAACATAACAAGAAATATTCACTACTTCTGCCAAAAAATATTTATGGAGAGAATGTTCAGCTAACATAACCCTAGCAGCTTCAACTAATATTTTAATCTTTCTTTCCACTATCTCATTCAATTGAGGGGTTCTAGAAGAAGAGAAATTATGTTCAATCCCTAACTCCTTATAGAAATATTCAAACATATCATTCTCAAATTCTCCACCATGATCTTTATGGATAGTAGAGATCTCACATCATAATTTTCGTTGAATCCAAGTGGAGAATGATCTAAATTCCTCAAATGATTCATTTTTATGATTTAAAAATCTAACCTAGGTGAAGCTTGAGTAATCATAAACAACTATATAATCAAAGATTTTCACACCTAAATTGGTTGTACTAACAAGACCAAACAAATCCATTTGCAAGATTTCCAGAAGTCTACTAGTGGTGTTATCTTTAATGGAATGAAAAGATGAGTTAAATTATTTTTTTTATTGGCAGATATCATAACAGTGGTCCTTAGAAAGATTATCTTTGGTATGCCTCTAGATAGGCCTTTCTGAGTTATCTTCCTAAGGGATGCTTTCATGGCATAGTTTCCTATACCATAGCCACAATTCATCAGAATAATTAAGATAGAGAGTATTTAAATTATCAATACAAGACATATCAAGCATGTACACATTATTTATCCTTTTTTCCTTCTAAATTCATTTTTATTTTCAAACTAATCAGGCATTTAATAGAAAGAAATTTTATGTGAACACTCTTATAAAAAAATTTACTAATACTAAGCAAATTATGTTTTAATCCATCTACCCAAAGTAAATTTTTCAATGAAAAAGTTTTTGAATTTCCAATCAAACCTGAGCCCACTACTTTTCTAGTGGTGTTATCACCATGTGTTACCTTGCCTCCTAGCTTGGCCTCCATAATGATGAATTGCTTCATGTTTCCAGTCATATGTTTTGAATATCCTCTGTCTAGGTCTCACATGCTCTCATTATTGTGAGAACGTCCCTACAACAATAATAATTGGTTAGATTTGGGAACCCAAGTGAGTTTGGGTTCGACATTATGGTTTAATAAATGATTAAAATGCATATTATGTTGTGATGCAAATGATTTAGACCTCTACATAAGATGAGTTCTGTAGTATTAGTGCAAGTGCTAGTTATATATTCTTTCTGACCACATGAGTAACACCTAACCCCAGGGAATCGATTCACTAATCTATATAGGGTATTATGCCTCTTCCTAGGGATATGAGATGATGCATGCTATATCCTAGTGGGATCCTATTATGCTAGTGTATATTGAGGCTTTTATGCTAACACAGATAGTGATGCATTATTTCGATATGAAAATACTTTAATTTTAAAATATTCATAAGCACTTATGTAACTTTCAACCTTAAACTTTAATGCATGCTCACTATTATCTAGTTATATTGCTAGTGTTTCTAGTTCTTTGAATGACTCTTCTAATTCAACATGCTCAAATTTTAAGGATGTAAGTAATTTAGACAATTCAATATGCTTCTTGTTCAATTCATCTAGTAAAGAAGCATACGCCTTATCTATAGTAGAATGTTCATCTTTTAAACTATCATGCTCTTTAACCACAATGTCATACTCAATTTTCTAATTAGAAAATGCTTTTTCCAAAATAACATGTTGTTTCTTAAGCTTCTAATATGAGTGATGAATTTTTTAGAAATAAAAAAGAGCTCATCATAGGATAAATGACCAACCTTACCTTGATCAGAATTAGTAACATTTTCCCTAAAGCACATATTTATTTCCTCCTCCTTTGATTCTATTTTTAATGAATCCGAGGTGGAGTCTACCCAAAAAGCCTTCTACATCCTTTACTATCCATTATTGAAATTAGTCTTTTCCTCACCCTTCTCCTTGGTGGGGTGAGTTTTCAAATTGGGGCAATTAGATCTTACATGCTCTGGATTCATAAATTCAAAACAAGTTATATCAAATAAACTTTTATTTAATTTGCTTCCCTTACCTTTGCCCTTCTCAAAACGACTCTTCTTTTTTTGCTTTAGGAACTTTTTAATTGCTTCATCATAAGGGCTATATCATCATTGTCATCTAATTCTGAGTTATTACTGTATGAGTCATCGGCCTTCAGTGCCATAGTCTTCTCCTTCCTTTTCTCTTCTACATCCTATAATATTTGGCTTACATTTTGCTCATAGGCAATAAATGATCTAATTAGATTATCAATTGAATAAACATTTAAGCCTTTTGATTCATAAATATTAATGACCTTTTCATCAAAATTATTAGGTAAACAACATAATATTTTTGTAACCTTCTAGAATTAGATAGTTCTCTACCTAAAGCATGCAGGGATATCACCATCTTAATAAATCTTTTGTACATGTCAAAAATAAAATCATTTAGTTTTATGCAAAAAAGTTCATAATCATGCAATAGTAAATTTAAACAAGATTATTTGACTTCATTTGTACTCTCATAAGTAATGCATAATCTATCCTAGATTTCCTTTGAAGTAATAAAAGTAGAGACTCTCATATAGTCTTCTAATTTAAGTACACAGAAAAAATAGTTTAAAAATTTTACGTTCAATTATGTGTAGTCTTTATCCTCATTACTCCATTCATTTAAAGCTAATTTAATTTTGGCACCATCCACAAATCTAGTGGGTGTAGAACATCCATCTTGTATCTTATGCCACATGCGATAGTTGATTGATTGTTGAAATAATAACATATAATATTTCTAAAAATCAAAGGGAATATTGTCAAACAAGGATGGATGGGTTATTTAATAGCCCTCCAATATGTTTATATTCCCAAGGTGTGCCATGGATCGTTTTCTCAAAAATTTTTAAATCACTAATTTGAGACACGCTCTGATACCAATTGAAAGTTTAAATGTGTGTTGTTAGACCAACTTGAACTACAAGCACACACCAAGAGGGCCAGGGGGAGGGGGGTGAATTGGTGTTTTAAAAAATTCCCTCAAAAAATTATCCTTTTTGAAAAATTAAGATTTAGTGGAAAAATGATATGACAACATTGATCTCATAAAAACTTTATTTTGATTTTTATAAAAGAAACTTGCAAAGAAATATATTTTTATCATTTTTTATTTTTTATTTTTTTGTTATTTTCTTTTGGAACTAAATCAAAATATACTTATAATGCAAAGCGAAGCTCATAAAGCACAGATTTAGCTATAAGTAAAATGCAAGAAAGAAAGTGCAAAAAAGTAAAAGCAATGAAGAAAGAACAAATTCAATAGAGATTTAGATTGGGTCGGTCAACCCTAACCTACATCCACTCCCCGAAGTCTTCAACTCTAAGAATTGCACTAAAAACTTAGTGACTCTTTTTTTTACCCCATAGTATGGTGGAGAGGCCCTTACAAATTACTTCCTCCTCCTTGCCGTGACAGAGAAGTTACGTCCCATTCACCTCCTTGGTGTAGTGGTGTAACCGAATCCCTTTTACCTCCTCTATGCTGCAGATAATTCGATTACCTTTCACCTCCTCGTTGCAGTAGAAAAGCCAGATCCTTCCCATAAAGAAACTCTTCCAGGAGTTTTATTCAAGTAGGGACATTGACCTTGGTGGACGAAGGTGCAAGATCATAGAGCAACCATGTGTAGAAACTCCTCTCGCACACTCTCTTATTCCGAAAAGAATTTTCTCCCTCAATACCTCACATCTCTCTCTCTCTCTCAGAACAATGCTCCATCTTCACTCTTCTCATAAAAGCTCTCCCTTAGAAAAAATGACAAAATATTCCCTAAGATAGATTGGGGTTGATGTTTAAACACAAGCCCAAAATAACCCAAAAATTCAAGTTAGCTGACTCTACTCATACAGTATGACTATGGATCATATAGTATGGTTAGTTCAATGCATCCAGTTAGTACTGCACGATGATTAAGGGTTTGTATTTGAATTAATCATCAAGTATAGTATAAAGGGCCATGCAGTATGATGAGTTCAATTGAATAGGATTTTCATGCCATATAATGGCTGGCGGTTAAATATCGTCCCAGGAGCTAATCGGGTCGTACTATATGAATCATGACATTTTACAGAATAATTGAGATCTTAATTAATGCAAATTTAATTTCTTAATTATAAGGTTAAATTAGGCAAAATTGAACTACATCGTCCAACACGATTGTAATCATAGAGTATAATTAGTCCAACTTTTGAATTTCAAAATATAACCTATTTTTTGATTGGCGACTATAGTTTTAATTTAAACTGAACATCCTATATGATTTGGTTTGGATAGTATGACTAGTTCAAAGAGTTCTAATTAATCAATTAGCTATTTTAATCAATTTTTTTAAAAATTTTATCCTATATCATGATCTGGATCATATAGTACGAATTTTAAAAAAAATCTAAAATTCATATTTTCACTACCCCGTGTATGTGTGCATGATCGCTAAGCTAGCATACACCCTTACAAGACTTTGAATCAAAGAAATATATAAAAAATAATGAAATGAAATATACAGACTCTTGCAAACATCACCTTATTCTACTTAGTCTTGATCCTTGTATCTTCATTGCACGATGTATGATGTACTTGAAATGTTAGTGTGCACAAAAGAAAATATGCAATACAGGTACTAGGAGAAATAAAGTAGCAAAGAATAATAATTTCTATCATCAAAATTATAAGCTCGAGATCCCATATTGCAACATATATTTGTATATTATCTTTTAAGTAATGAACCTTAACAAAAACCTAGTTCCATAGCATAAAAAGCGGTCTACACCTAGATGTTAAGTCAATGAATGAGTTAAGGCTCTGATACCAGTTGAGAATTACTATGGCACCCAAGAGGGGGTGAATTGGATGAACATTTAATATTTTTTTACAAAATAAAAAGAGACAAGAAGTACCGTATTCTTACCCATACACCAAAATCGACATAAGTTTACGCATAGCAAACCACTGGCTAGAATTTCACTTAATAATCTCACCAAATTACAAACTTTTGTATTCTTCTACAGTTGGGCAAGAAAAACCCTTATAATAATCAAACCATGTACCCTACTATAATTAGTTTAATCCCAAAATTTTAGTGCAAACAAAAAAGAAAAGATATAATAAGAATATAGACCTTTTCAAGTTTTCAATATAACGTTTGTCTAACAACCCAGATTGCAATAAGATAGCAATTGAAATTTGCTCACAATGATTTCTTTATGAATATTTTAAAGCATAAATTGGTAATTAAAAATAAAAGTTTATGCAATATAATGATTTTAAAATAAAATTTTAAGTTCAAACAATGTATTTAATTTTTTTTTTGGGTGGGAAATTCTCTGTCGGGGTTCGTGTTAATTAAAAAAGGAGATTACAAGGTCCTTAAAGGGAACCTTTAGCTCGCTAATGCTCGAATGAGCTACAACAAAAATGAAAAGAAAACCTAAGAGCCGATGGTTCCCCAAAATTATAGATACAATATCACCTAATAACATTCTAGGTCTGCCAGATGACAGAACCCAAAAAAAGGGGAGAAAATGAGACCAAAACATCATCCCCAAGTATCAAACAATGTATTTAATATAGTTCAAATAAAGAATATTATAAATTAAATATGAGAATAATTTTATCAATTTAAATAAGCAAGAAAGAGGTTTTCTAAACTAACTACCAGTAATGTAATCATTGATTTCATAAGAGGTTATGAAATAAAAAACAAAGAATGGAATTGATTTGCCTTCAATTTATCATGAAAATGAAGTGATGATTCCAAAAAAATTCTTACTCAATATATAAAGATGAAGCCAAATAGCTTGAATCTATATATTCCAACCTTCGGAAAGATGAAAAAGATGATCCAAAAAAGATATTTCCACTTGATTTCCATGTGAACACTTTAAGATTGAATTTTGATTTTTGTTTTTTTTTTCTTTTTTGTTACAAAGAAGAATTTTTTCTAAAATTGTGAAAATTTTAAGCATGAGAGTCTATATTTGGGTTTTGTAAGAGACTAAAAGTTACTGTAAGAGAAAGAATTTGAGTCAAGAGAGATTTTGAGGGAGATATCTACCTATTTTCGAAAATTGAATTGCATGAATAATAATTCAAGAAAGGGATTTTGGAAAGTACTCAAAATGAAATTAATAATGAAATCAATCAAATTGATACAATATATTTAACATAGATTTTTTGAGAAAATTCAAATAGGATATATTGATTCAAATCCATGAAGGGAAGGATGGGCAAGTATTTCCAAATATGAATGAAAGGACATTGGAATGATGATAATTTGAGCTCTTTAACTAAATATTCAAACCCACTCAAATATGGCAGCATAAGTTTGAAGATTTAATTGAATTAAATAATAGTAACATCGAAATAAATAATGTGCAGTCAGCCATCCAAGGATCCAAGGAAAATAAATGCAATATGTAATTTGGAATATTTTCCTGACCATTTAAAATTTTAATTTTGCACAGAAGAGGAAGAACATAAGCATAAATTTTTATAAATAAATTTTGACTAATCATAAGAAAATACTCAAAGCAACAGTTATTCATTCCTGGTTTTCTAATAATGGAAATAATGAAAATAATATAGGAGAAGGAAAAAGAATAATGCAATGTTTGAAAAGAATAATTTTAGCATGTGCCATGAACTAAAGTAATAAATTAATCCTTGAAAAAATATTGATATATAACACGTAAATACTACAACTTGGATTAAATGAAGCTTGATTAAAATACGAAAAATTGGAGTTCATTTAATACTTGTAGTCCAATTATCTATTAAATGATAATTGCATGTTTTTAAATAAATAATATGTAAGGAATATTAAATAACTATTGCAAAATGTTTTAAATAATTTTGATAAATGATCAATTAAAAGATTAGACTTGTGAAATTAAAATACACAAGCAAGGATTGATACAAAGATGGGATACCACATTCAGAGAAACCACCAACACTATGATTATGTTGGTCAATTTAACTCCTCCAGATAGACATGTTTATGACATAAAATATGTACTCAAGAGATAACAATATTTCACCTCCATTATAGTACTTCAAGCATCTAGAATATGAGCACAAAAAGGATGATGAGCACAAAATCACAACTGGGGATGAATTATATCCTTTTAATATTTAAATTGCATCAAGGATAATGATTTTCATAAGTTTTGGATAACCTTGTATGGTAAACATTTTGTTATTTTATTTTAATTGAGTAATTTTTATTGTTTATTTTTCTTAAAATTGTAGGAGTACTTATAATTTATTTATTTATTTATTTTTTTTGGGGAAAACCCCTCGGTGGGGGCCTACGTGTTAATATAAAAAAACAGTTACAAGGTCCTTAAAGGGCCCTCAAGCTCACTAATGCTTGAAAGAGCTACAAAAAGAATTAAAAAAGAAAAACCTATGAGCTCGAGGTCCCTGCTAAAGAAAAATATATAATAGCCTAGGAACATTCTACGGTGCACAAGAGCGAGCACTCAAAAAGGAAAAGCAGACCAAAAAAGAGTAGTCAAAACCTGCTTCTCACCCAAAATCGGCTCATTACTAGCCCACGCTAAATTATAGAGCTTCAAAATGACCTTCTAGTCCAAAAAAGCAGTGGAACGATAGCCATTCATATAAGGGCCCTGCAAAAAAGGGACCACAACCTACAAAAAGAAAATCACAACATACCAAAATAGGCAAACAATCAACTGAAAAACAGGGTGGTGATTATCCAAAAAATGGGTCAAAAGATACTGAGCTAACCAATCAAGGGCATAGAAAACCTTAAGCTTCCAAAACCACAGACAATTAACAACATGAAAAAAACTAAAGAAGGAAGATGAAATCCTTACCAGCAGAGACCAAACAGTCAAACCAACAATCAATACAGCAGACATTCCAACTCAAAAAATAACAGTAATCATACATAACCAACCACACCACACAGAGACTACAACATAAAATTGGCACCAAATTGCTAAGTAAAGAGTGTGAACAAAATTCATCAGAAGGATTACCTTGATACTGCTCAATCCCAACAATCAGGCATACTTCAGTATAAAGACCAAAGTGAGACAACTCTAACCAACCAGCGAAAGGTAAGAGAATAGCAGCCATAGCCCTACCCAAAGAGAAGTTCAAATTAAAACTAAAGGTGCAGATAAACAGGTACCAGACCCAGAAGTCGAATAAAAAGGGACTCCCACAGGCAACCCCAAAGAGGAGAGCCAAAAGCTTCAAATCTAACAAGAAATAAATATCAACAAAGCAAAACCCGAGAGGACAAAAACACAAGCAGGAAATAGCCACCAACAAGTCAAGAATAGCACAGAAATACGTAGTCACCAACATAGGAGCCAAGAAAAGTAACAAAAAATCAATATACACTAAAACAGGAATAGACTCCACCAGAAAACCAAATAGAGTAGAGAGGCAACTGCACCAAAAATTAGAGAAGAAGGCCATAAATGCACCCAGAAGAAAACATAATAAATTAGGGAAGCACATAAGGGACTCCAATACCATCTAGCTTCAATAAACCACGCAGAGGAGCCGACACAGAAAAACCAACCAAATCAGTGAATAAATCAAGTTGACACCCCCAGTGAGCCAGCCAAGTAGCACATTCATTACCTTCTTTATAAATATTTTAAAATGAATGATTAAAATAACTCAGCATCTTATTAATATTACGAATTTGATAAAATAGCTTTGAACTACACAATGCATCCCTCCCAACCAATAAAGTGCTGAAATCAAAGCCAGAATTAGCCTCAATAACCAAATTATAAATCTTGAGGGACAAACAGAGATGAATGCCATAAAGGATGGCACTATTAACAGCTAAAGAAGCATTACCCCGATAAATCGGCCCCGCAAAAGCAATAATGAGATTATCATTACTATCTCTGATAGTACCACCACAACCTCCAGAATTACCAGAACAAATCCCATCCACATTAAGTTTAACAAAATCCTTAGGAGGCTTGGTCCAATAAACAAGAATGGTAGATGGCCTCCCCACAACAGAGAGGCCAAGATCATAACCAATATAGTGGTAATTCTTGAAATTCTTATAAGAAAGTAATTTAACAGCAATCAGAGAAGAGACCTTATCTTTGATCATTTGAATCACATTATTATGATTCATTTTTACATTATTAAAAAGTGAATTATTTCTTTCTAACCAGATGAACCAAAGAATCAGATAAGGGATGACATTCCGAATATGACCTTTAGACTTAATAAACCAAACATTAAGTAAAGACTTTAAAGACAGTTTATCGTTAAAGTAATTAACCTAAAATAAGTCATCAAAATAAACGCAAGTACGAACAGCCACCGGGCCAGAGATGAGGGCATCGTGCATACTTTCTAGATAACAGCAACATTGGCATTTAGAAGCCAATTGAAAACCTTTTTTGATTAGGTTGTCCTCAGTGGGTAAGTATCTATGAAGGACTCTCCAAACAAAAACAAAAATAGTAGAGGGAATGCTTTAATGCCGAATACAAGCAAAAGTAATATCAAAATTTTTTTTAGCACGAAAGGATTGTCAAGCATCCTTTAAGTGGAAGCCACCATCCTTAAAAAAATCACATATGATAACATCCTTAGACTCAGTGTTTATAGGCACGTTGAAAATACGGTTGGTTATACTTTGGGGAATAATATTAGAAAGCTTATCAACATCCCACAAATTATCTTTAAAGAAATACTTAACCTGAACCAAAGCAATAGAAGAAGTATTTAAAATAGAGTCAATAGAATGCTTACCAAGCCACCTATCTTGCCAGAAGAGGATATTCCCAACACCAAGACCCCAGGATATATAGGGTTCCATCTCCCATTTAACTTTATAGAGCCTTTTCCACACTTTAGAATCGCCTTGTTTAGTAACATAATTAGTCGGATGTTCGTCAACACAGTACTTAGACATCATAAAGTTAGCCCAAAAATTATCATTAGTGCGAAGTTTATGCCAAAGTTTAAAAATAAAAGCTTTAGAGAGATCATAAAAGGTCTTGCACCCAAGACCACCTTTAGCTAAAACACCACAACACTTATCCTAGGAAGCCCAAGTAATTTTAGAGCTTGAAGAAGTGCCTTTCCAAAAAAATTTATTAATCAGCTTATGGAGTCTATCACACACTGCTTGCATGGGAAAGATAGTTTGGAAACTGTAAATAGGTAAAGTAGTAAGAACATTTTTAATGAGAGTGATTCTACCTCCAAAACTCAAAAAATTTGTAACCCATGATAACAGTTTGTTGTGAACCGAATCAATGAGATTGTCAAAAAAAAAGGAATGCCTCCTCCCCTTAAAAAGAGGGACACCAAGATATTTGATGGGAAAAAACGCCTTAGTAAACCCAGTGATATTCTTAATGGATAAAATATGATTATTAGAAATTCTCTTTGAAGCAATAAAGCAACTTTTATTTTTATTAAAGGAAATACCACTCATCATCTCAAACCTAGACATAAAATCCATGAGTTTCTGAATATGGTTACGAGAACCGTTAGAGAACATAATAAAATCATCAGTAAAACATAAATGGGATATAGGTGTACCACCCAAGGTTCTAAAATAAAGACCATAATTAATATTAAAAAGATTGGATAAACCTCTAGAAAGGAATTCAATAGCTATATTGAAAAGGGCAGGAGAAATAGGATCTCCTTGTCTCAGGCCATGAGAAATTTTAAAAAAGCCATTAGAAGACCCATTAATAATGATAGGCATAAAAATATTCTCAATACAATTCTTAATGAGCTTAATAAAGGTAGAATCAAAACCAAACAAATCTAAGATAAAATATAAAAAATTCCAATTTAAGTTATCATATGCCTTAGCCATATCAAGCTTTAAAATAACATTACCACCTCTCACCTTAACATCCAAGTCTTGACACAATTTCTGGGCCAACAAAATGTTATCCGTAATAGCACTATCTTTCACAAAACCCATTTGATTAGGAGAAATAATAGAAGTAAGAATAGATGCAAGATAATTCGACAGGATTTTGGAAATCAGCTTATTAAAGAAAGTACAAAGACTAATCGGTCTAAAATCATTCCAAGTATTAGCACTATTATTCTTGGGAATAAGCACAATGGAAGTAGATGTAAAAACTTAAGTATAGGGTTACCATCAAAGAAATTCAACACAGCAAAAAAGATGTCCTGATCAGTAATATTCCAAGTTTTTTGAAAGAAAAGGGCAGTAAAACCATCAGGCCCTGCCAAAGAGTCACCATTCATATCAAAAACCATCTCCTTAACCTCCTCTAAAGAAGGTGGCCTAGAAAGGGCACCATTCAACTCAGTGGAGATAAGAGAAGGAATGAAAGAATGATCACCAAACAAGGCCGGATTAAAGTTTTTATTAAAACAGGATTTAAAATGATGCACAGCTAAATTAGCAATTTCCTCCGGATTATTAGCTAACGAACCATCATCTCTTCTAATGTTATTGTTACTGTTTTTAGCCCTTCTACGCTTAACCATCACATGAAAATATTTAGAATTATTATCCCCATCAACCAACTTTTTAGCCGAGGCTTTTTGTTTCCAAAAAGCTTCTTCTTGAGTTTGAAGAGTCAAAAGATCATCTTTGGCGTTCTTTAACAGAGATAAATTGACATCAGAAGGATCATTTTGATAAGTTGCCTCAAGAGAAAAAACATGTTGCTCAGAACATAAAATATTAGAGAAAATGTTTTTAAACACATAGTGATTCCACCAATTAGGAATCTGTTTCAATCTTTTGAGTTTCAGCCAAAGTCTCTTCATGCCACAAATAGAGTTATCAGGATGTAAAGGGGAGTGCCAATTAATTTTAACCACATCAAAAAGAGACTCACGGAGAAGCCACATGTTTTGAAATCTAATGGGGTATGGCCTTAGAACATCTACTATTAGTAGTAATAATTAACGGGGAATGATCAGACAAAGTTCTACTCAGGTGATGCACACTAGTAATAATAGGTGAATTAATCCACAAATTATTAAACAAAATGCGATCCAATCTTTTCCATAAATGACCCCTATTCCAAGTGAAATTGTCACCAATAAAGCCAATATCGATCAAACTGTAATTAAAAATTATATTATTAAAATCCTCCATAGAATAGGCAGAAGGGGGAGACCCACCCAGCCATTCATCAGGACTAGTAATGGCATTGAAATCCCCACCAACAAGCCAAGGAAAAACACTTATTTGATGAAAATTACTAATTTGATTCCAAAGCAATTTTCTATTGTAAAGAGAAGAAGCAGCATACACTAATAAAACACAACAATGAAAATAAAAACCTCCACTTTATAGTGTAAAACTTGAGTAAAGTCAGCAATCACATCAATTTTAATCGGATCTTTCCAGAAAACCCAAATCTTGTTATGAACATTCGCAATAACATGATTAAAACCTAAAAACTGAGAGGTACTCATAAGCCTGGATAAAGAAATAAGAGGTTCAAGTAACACAAGAATCTTAATATTGTGAATACGACATAAGTTTTTGACCTGAATTCTAGAGGAGGAACAACCAATACCCCTCACATTCCACACAATAGCATTAAACATAAAAACAAGCTTAATGGGAAGTATTTGATCTAGTATTTTAGGAGGTTGTAACGAAATGGTTTGAGGTTTCCTCCCTTTTTTACTACTAACCTTGATAAAACTTAAGTCATTATCATCCCTACTAAAGTTTTTGGCGGACAAATCCATATCTTCCGTATCAGTAAAGACATCATTAATATAATGAGACGAAGTTAAATTCTTACTGCAGTTTGGTTGTTCCCTTGTAGCCGTCATTTGAGGACATTGATCCTCCATAAAACAACCATCCTTTTCCTTATTTAATCCACCCACATTTTGCAAGCCAACATTCTCCCTTTCAATAGGTTCTATGTGGCACTCATCAGTAGAAGTGCAATGCACAACAACAGCTATTTCCCCATCCTCTAAGATCCTGCCACCTTCCTCAATAGGTAATTGAATGACAAGATTAGGACCAATATCAACTTCCTATTAAATCAGCGGAATTGAAGAATTATGAGTAAGTAAATTAATATCTTTAGCAACACAAACATTTTGCATGTTAGTAGAAGAAATAATAACATCAGCATTAGTATTATTTTGGTTAGCGATATTAGGAACAGGTGGCTCCTCATACTCATTAGGCAACATAGGAATTATAAGGACATCCCTTTCCTGGTTCGATGAAATATCAACATTACTATTGTGATCAGAGTCGTTAACATCAACAGCTAAATTTTCTCCAGTCGCAAGTAATGGGTTGGTATTATTGCCCTGTTGAGGAACCGGGGTAATGGAAGGCTGAATAACCACCCCATTTTTAGCATTCAGTGGTTCTTTATCTTTACGAAGGTGGGGATGCTTCCTAAAACAGTCATTCACACCATGTCCACGCATCTTACAAAAAGAACAAAATAAAGGTAAATTCTCAAAATTCACTTTTTGTAAATATCCCTTCACCTCTGAACCGAGCCAGATTTCACAAGGATGTTTCTTAGAAACATCCAGTTCAACTAAAACACGAGCCACGGACGGCCTAGAAACAGCAGCCGTCGCCTGGTCCGTTTGTAAGGGATGACCAAATATAGAAGCTAAACCAAATAGAATTTGCTGGTTAAAGAAATGTAGTCTTAGATTAGGAAAAGAAATCCAAACCGGAGCAATAGGAAATTCCACCCTAACATCAAAATGCGGGGTCCATTTAAGCAATCTCATTTGACTAGCTGTAATGTAATACGTTCTTCTAGCAAATATGAGACTATAGTCAAGATCATTAGACAGTTGAATAGCAACATGTCTTTGATCTAGTAAGCAAACATGGAAAGATCCGAAAAGTTTCAGATTTAAGAAAAATTTTCGTATAATATCTAAATTCGGATGTCTCAACATACATTTACCAACCAACGTCAACGCATAAGGTGCAGCTAACAGATCCACAACCGAATCCTCAAACAATAGAGCCGGACAACCCTTAAACGACGAATGAACAAATTTTAGTTTGAAAGCAGTAGAAGAACTAGCCAAAACCTCTTTAAAAGACCTAGATTTTCCCTCAACATGAGAGGAAGAAATCGGGACCGATGACGACGGGGTCGTCATCGCCCAGCGACGGAAAACCAAACAAACCGCAAAATCCAAACGAAAACACAAGGAAAGCGAAGAGAAACCAAACTTGGGAGCCGAGTGCAAAGGAAACCCTAGAATCGCCTAGGAGTCACCCGGAGCGGAGAAGGCCTCTCTGTTGTTTCAAGTAACGATAGCAGCAGTAATTATTATTTATGTTTTTTACAAATACAGGGAGGGGCATTATTGCGCTAAGTTATGGAAATCAATGATTATATTTAGTATGAATATATCATAGTGTTAAATGTCCTTTTATGCATCATTTTTGCAATAATTATTATGCATTATTGAAGTTTTTCTTCAAATGTATATATTATTAAATTATATAAGAGAATATAAAGTATGACATTAACTCAAGAATTTTTGTAAATTTTAGGTAACACTTATGAAGCTTTCAACACTAAAAGCTAGTTAGTAAATCATGAAAGGAAGAATGTAAGGCTGTTAAATGTTACATTCCAGGCATGATGTTTAAAAAAAAAAAAGATAATAATTATCATCTATTGCAAAAGAAAAAGAGTGTTTACGTACACCTAAAAAAATTTGTTATTTTGTAGGGTGTCCTCATTCACCTAAAAAGAAAAAAATTGTGTTACAGAAAGTTTCTTCACATTAAGTCCTATTACAAAGCCTAAGTCCTAATGTGTCATAGTGATTTTTTTAAATTATTGCTAGTGTTGATTTATGTACAAGCATATTGTTGAGTAGTAGTTTTTGCTTGAGGCCAAAAAAGGTGTTTTGTTTTGATCTAGCTAAATTTATGATTATGTATGGTTTCGTGATATTTGCAATCATGTTCGTGGTTTAAAATGTTATCTTATAGGATCATCTATCATGACTTTTATTGAATACTGTGATTTGTAGAAATATTTGTGTTCTCCTTATGTAGATAGTCTATGCTTTTACAGTAAGCAATGTTTGTATTTTATACTTTCAGCTTGAAGCATTTTAAAACTTTTGAACATCCTGTAGTTATGGGAAGAGAAAAAAGTTTTTGTTAGATCTTTTTTTAGTGAATTTGGAGTCAGGATTGCTCAATTTAATCTATCTATTTCTTCATGTTACTTTTGAATATTTCTAAAATCTCTTTGTACTAAGTTAAAAAAAAATTTCATGACAAAGAAAATGGAAATTTTGGTGCACAATCCCATTTTATTAGGATTTCTTGGATTTTGTGCATATATGATAAAAAATATGGTCTGGAGCTATTTGGAACTTGTGGCAATGCCTACATTATGATGCAAAAACTTTATCGAAATGTACCAATTTAAGAATTTTTAGCAATGAAGATGGTGCTAAGGTGCTAGAACCACAACAAACTTGCAGCAACCTGGAGCTAAGGTATTAACACCAGCACATAAGGCCCACTCACAAAGATTTTGCTCTAGCAAATTAACATCAACACCAAGGTGCCCATGCTTACCACCAATGCATTGATAACTAGTGTCAGGATATAACCTTAGAACTCTAAGTCAGCCAACCTAAATTTTTTGGCTAAAAGCATGGTGCTAAGCTCAACCCCCACCCTCCACCCCTAGCATATCTTCTTGGATAATGCCTACTCATCCATTGGGAAGTGCCACGATGATAGTCTTGGCACTCTAGCAGTAAAATAAGTATTAATTATAAATTTTGAGTACATTTTGAGAGGGATTTTGGAGGGACTCTTTTATGGGAATTTGTAATGATATATTTGGCAACTTTTGAGGAATTTTAGGCATCTTTAGTTAACGAGAACAATGATAAAGTCATGCATCATGGTGAGAGATTAAAAATATTAGTTTTATTCAATTTTTTTCTCTTCAAATTTGGATTTTTAAAATTTTTACCTTCAATTATTCTTTGACCACATAAAATAAATCTCATTTTTAGGGTTTGCATGTGGATATATCTTTAACATTTATTTCTTATTACATATTACAAAATCTTACCTATTGGTTTCTTATAATTTTAGTCTTTTGACATTTGTTCTTTCAATTCTTTATAAGAAATTGTAAGCTATTTTATTGTTCTTATGATTATTTGCCCGTTGATAACTAAAATTTAAGCCATATTATAAATCAAGGTGATAAAAAAGCTCATAATAGTAAAATTCAACAAGTATTTTTAGGATATACATATTTATGTACTAATTATTTAATCATTATTTTACTTTTTTATGTATATTAGTGACATTAAATTAATTTCATAGAAGAAGTTCGGTGGTTTTCAATATATTAGTCTATTAATGTTTTAAGAGAATAGTTTATATCGGCTTTGGATCTAATTATAACTATTTTATTTATGTAGATTGATTAAATAGTGATGATCATTTTATTTAATTATTATTTTTTATTTTAAATAAAATACTAAATGCAAAAATGGGTATTAAAGGTTGCTAGTAGCTTAGGGTTTTGGGTGTTCTCCTCTTCATCCTTCTCAAGCACTAAGGGCCCTAGTTCATAAGATTTTTTGAAGGGAATCATTCATCTATTTTAGGGAAGTAGTTTTTAACCTCTTAATAGTAATTCTTTTCTTTAATTGGCCTTTGGCCAGCTAGGGCTTTGTTCCTGTTTGAATTTAATTCCTTAATTTACATTACACTTGTTCAATCCTCAAGTTTTGCATGCTCTTGGTTCCAGCTTTCGTCGTCCATTGTAAATCGATCAAGAAACTACTTTGAGTGGCACATATTTTAATAAAACTAGACATTTTTAAAAAATATCCTAAAGAAATTTGATTGGGTTCTGAATTTGTTGGGTGTATAAAGAGAGTTAATTTCAAAAAATATTCCTAATTTTTGTAATCACTGTAAGGTTCACGGGCATGCTATTAATGATTATTTATTTTACACCCTTACTTGAGAAAATAAAATCCCAACCCTAAAATAGTTTACATGCAAAAATTGATTATGTCTATGAATAATGAAAATATTGATAACTTGGTTAATTTGGATCCCTATAATTTTGTTGTTGCAAATAATTCAATTAGCTTTAGGCATGTTGGTACTCCTATTACTTCGGTAATGTATTTAAATTTATAGGATGATAATCCTACCACTCATAATGGGGTGCCTAACCAGGACAAGCATGATGATCTTAATGAGGATATAAATGAGCTTATTTTTATTGATGTCATAAACACTGTTAAGGAAACTCATCTTCTTATTGATCCTTCTGTGGAGTCTACTAATAATTTGGGAAAGGATAACTTTTTTTGAAAGGTGATGGTATTATTATTTTTGTTCCTACATCTCAAGTTTGCAATCAATTGGCCCCTTTATTGGGGTTAGTCCCTTCTTCAAGTAGTGTAACATCTCCAATTTAATACCCCTAATTTACATTGCTATTTCCCCTATTTCTATTGGTGTGCCCCAGAATAATTTGTTGTGGTTGCTTCAATATGTTAAGCAATCTAGTATGGATCATGATAATTCCTCTAATAGATTTAGGACTTCTGGTCATTTTTATTCTATTTGGGAAGAGGGAGAGATTATTTCTGATGATGAAAGATATTTTCAAAAAGATGTTGATTTAAAGATTGTTCATGTTATCAAAGATGATTACAATCTAGTTACGAAGAAGAAAAATAGAAAAAATAGAAAGAAAAGTATGAATAATATTTCATCTGAAAGTAGAATCACTAGATCTAACGCTGCTCTTAGTATTCAAATGATTAGTGTTATTATATAGTATATTAGAGGTGTGGATAAGATTAGTAATCATTAACCTTTCGCTGGAGTTGGTGGTGCTTATTTCTATTATTTGGGGGCTTTTTGTAATGCTTCCAATGATTAATAATATTGCTGATTCTAATATTTTTATTCATTTTCTTTTCATTACAACGATTAGTTGGGCGTTATGTACAAACTATTTTCTTTGGGTGGGGAATGAAGAAGGTTGTGTCTATTTGACTAAATTCATTTACATACTTTAAGGTATGGGGCTTCTACTTTCTGGCTTTACCTTATGAGCCTTTGGTACTTTCTCTAACATGAGTTTTAATGCCTTCTTCACTAAAGGTTTTCTTAATAACAATTTATTAAGGGCTGCTAGTTTTATAATTTTTGGATTGGGTGGTTTTAGGACCATCATTCACACAATTTGATATATGTAATTTTAGGTGGACTTGTGTTGCTGATGGTACCCAATTGATCTAGCTAATTCTACTTGCTGATGGAATTTACTGGTGGAGAAGATCTAAGGGACGGTGCAGCTATTGGGTTATTGTTTTGCTAATTATGCTATTTGAATCCTTATGGTATGTGGCTATCTTTTGTGACTTGTAATTCTTTTGTAGGTATCTCATATGCTTTCAATGGGCCTTCAAGTTTATTTGACCTCTAAGCTTCTAGATTTTTTTGGTATTGGCTTCTTTCCGGCCTCTTTTGATATTGCTTTTTGTATCTAGGTTGGGTTCTTTCACTCTTTAGGTATTTTTCTATTTTGATTAAGCTCTTTGAGCCATAGTGAACTATCGATCCATTGTAGGATCTCAGGTAGAGACTATTACTCTTTAGTTTTTTTTCCTTTTTGATGTAGGTCATTAAGCATTAGTGAGTTTTGGACCCTTTAAGGACATTGTACCTTTTTTACTTTGATGAAATAAAATTTTCCATCATTAAAAAAAAAAAAAGATCTATGACCTTTTTGTGAGATATATGCACTATTTCTTAGCTCTATAGTGTTAAGTTTATTCATGTTAAATCATAAGTTATATAATGTACAAAATATTTATTTTTTGGTAACCTTTTTCGAAAAATAAATTTTCAATGTTTTTCTTCAAAATTAATTTTGTTTCTTTTGATTTTCCTTTAAGGCAAATGTGTTATGCCGCTATGGATTATCTGATCTATAGAGTAGTATAAATGAATCTTTTTTTTTTTTTGGTCGTTTATGTTATGTATCATATGATATTTTCGCTAAAGCTGTTTCAAGTTTTATTTTGAGATTTTTTTTCCTTAAATAAAATATATTTATTATAACTAATGATGTTGTCTTTTATTTCAAATAGATGCTATTTTTTATCTTTAAATTATAAAGGAAAATGATTTTATGCCTTTTATCTTTTAGTATATGCAGATCTTGGCTAATTTTACACTGAAAAATCTTTCGAATGTATTTTTTTTTAAAATCCATCGAAAGTACTTTTCAACAAATCTTTTGTGTGGCAAAATCTTTTCTAGCACTGGTTTTTCCAGTAGCCAAAAATCAATCTAAAAATAGAATTATCAATGAATTATGGATATTTTTATAGAATTTTTTTGTTGAAATATTTTTAATTTCATTTGTGCAACACTTAAATCTTCTTCCATATTTTAAATAACCTTTTTATTATACTAGTAAATAAGAAATTCAAAATTGTAGTTTTTATGTTTCCTTTTCTTACCTATTAACAAATCAATTTTCAATCATCAAATAAAGCTTTAATAAATTCAATTTTGATACTTAGTATACTCAATCTCTATCTGATGGAATTTAATTCTCTAAACTTTATTACATATTTAATCACATACACTTTTATGCACCATTTTCACCCAAGATGATTGCAAAAAAATATTATTGAGAAGAATATCTTATGTCACTTCAGCATCTCCATAATAATAATAATATTTATTATGTCACACTTCACAAGGAATATTTTCACATCCTTAAGCTATGTTCTTCATTCTAAACCACATTATATATTTGTTACACTTCCTAAGAGTATAGGATGTAAGGATCACTGATTGAATAATTCTTAAGAGATTAAAGATTGGACTAAAAGTAACTATGATAAGCTTTGAGAATGCCATTCCACCTCATGAACTTTACTTAATAAGAAACTTATGATCAATATTTTATTCTAGTCAATGTTCCAAAATTAGTGTGTGGCACACCCAAGAGAAGGGAGTGTGAATTAGTTTACCTCTATAAAAATTATAGAATTTTGTTCAAATAGAAGAACTAGAAATGGTGGGATGAGCTTGTCCTGTGAGCTGAAAAACCCAAAATCAAATTTTCAGTTATGGTTTTCAAATCCTAAGATTCCATTTCAAAATCTTAATCAAGCTTTGCACAGTAATTTGGCATGGTAATTAATTACTAAACCCTAAATCAATCACCTGATAATCACCCAATAATTATTAATAGTTTGGTGTTTATAAAATTTCCATAAATCATAAAGCCTTCAATCATTAATAAATTTCAATTAACAATCAATCTTAAATTAATTTTTTTAAAATCTAGTTTAAATCTAATTTAAATTAAAGTAATAATAATCTAGTGTTCTTATCTAAACCCTAAAGCCTTTGGATTTTTTGTTCTTTTTCAAGGGAATTTTCAATGGATTCAAAAGAATAGGAAAATACTTTTGAAGAGTTTTTATTCATTCACATATTTATTTGGAATATCTCTAAAACCTACCTATTCATTTTAGAAGCTTGATTGGCCTTCTAAACCCTAAAACCTAAAGAATATTCCAAGCATTAAAAATATTCAAATATTTACAACCCATACCACTGAACATGACATCTTGATGTAAACTATCTTGGAAGCTTTTGGAAACTCATTATTCATTTTCATAATCATCATTACAATGTTTTAAACTCATTTGATTCAATGATTGACTATAGTTAACAAAGGTTACATAGTTTGAACCATGGATCCTTTTTAAACATAAACCCTTCATATATATGGTTATTATTGAACTACTCAATCCAAGGCTTAAATTTTTCTCATTAGCATGTGACAATCATTCGTAATCATGCATAAATGATATTGAACCCTTAAATGGGATAGGTTGACCACCATAGTTCCCTTTTACCATTAAAAGGCCATTTGAATCCTAAAACTTAAATCTCATTTGGAAGCTTACTCAAACATCACCAAACTTATTGCAACGGTTGGATCGTGTGCTATTTAATGATAGTTGGATTAACTCTTTTAACTCCATCTCTGTCAAACATATTAGCAGAACTTATTCTGATCATTCACCTATTATTATTATCCCTAAAACTAGGCATGTGGGTCCTGCCCTAAATTTTAGATTTCAAAACATGTGGTTACTTGATGATTCTTTTTTGAACATGATTGAGGAGAATTGGCATGCTTCTTTTCATCCTGATAAATCCATTATTGATATGAACAGATTATGGTTCAAACTTAAAAGGCTTAAGCATAAAATAAATTGGTGGAATAGAAATGTTTTTAAAAATGTTTTCACTAATATCCTTATTGATGAAGATAAAGTGAATATTATAGAGCATATATGCTAGTTGTTTCCTTCTGATGACAATTTCAAATTGCTTCGTGGTGCTAAAGATTGTCTTTTCAAATTAAAAGCTCAGGAGGAAGTTTTTTGGAAACAAAAAGCGGCTTCCAAACACATTGTTGAAGGTGACAATAATACTAAGTATTTTCATGTGTTGGTCAAGAGAACTAAAAATTACATTGATAAAATCACTTGTGTTGATGGTTCCTACACTGAGGATGATGAGGAAATTACTAATTCTGCGGTTGAGCACTTTCATAACCTTCTTAATAAGGATTTTAATCCTGCTCCTATTGATAACCCTTATGTTATCCCTATCTCATTTCTTAGGATGAGAATGATATTCTTTCCAAACCCCCTACTTTAGCAAAAATTAAGGAGATTATTCATGATATGAATGCTGATTCTGCGGTGGGGACGGATGGTTTTACCATTATGTTTTTCTAGAAAGCTTGGTATATTGTTAATAATGATCTTTATGCTATTGTTTTAGATTTTTTTGCAGATAATAACATTCCCAAGTTCTTTACTTCCACTTCTATTGTTCTCATTCCTAAGAATAATTCTATTTGTAATTGGAATGACTTTAGACCTATAAGTCTTTGTACTTTTTTAGTAAGTTGATTTCTAAAACTCTTAAGAATCGGTTAACCTCTATCCTCCCTAAAATTATTTCTTCGTATCAAATGGGGTTTGTCAAGGGTCAGGCTATTTCTGATAACATTCTTTTGGCTCAAGAATTTTGTCATGACCTTGATGTTGCGGTGAGAGGTGGAAACATCATCATGAAATTAGATATCGCCAAAGGTTATAACAACATTAACTAGAATTTTCTTTACAATATTTTGCATCTGGTTGGCTTTAATTCTGTCTTTATTAATCTTATCAGAAATTGCATTGAAGGATCTTATTTTTCAATTATTGTCAATGGCAAAAGCATTAGTTTTTTTTAAATCCTCTCATGGTTTAAGATAGGGTGATCCTATCTCTCCTGCACTTTTTAATATTGCTGCTGAGTATTTATCAATAGGTATTGCCAACCTTTTTGAAAAATGTCCTAGCCTTTATTTTAGAACTTTGGTTGGTTTTACTATTTTGCATTTATGCTTTGCCAATGATTTTATTGTGGTTCGATCCAGCAAAAATAAAATGCAGTAAAAGTAAGAATAGAATACATCAAATTTTATTGTGGTTCGATCCAGCAAAACCTACGTCCACTCCCTGGAGACCCCTTCTCCAGGTATTGCACTATATACAAGTGACTCTCCTTTAGCCCCCATAGCGAGGTGGAGAAGCCTTATAATTTTTCTCCCTTCCACCAAACCCCAGTGCGGTAATGAACCGTCATCATTTTTCACCCTCCTAGTGAAGGTAAAGAACCTGTCGTCCTTTCTCATCCTTCTAGTAATGGCAGAGTACCAACATCCTTTCTCACCCTCCTAGTGATGGCAGAGTACCAATGTCGTTTCACACCCTCCAAATGTCGGTAGAGAATCGGACCTTCTCTTGAAAATCTTCTCTTAATTAGACTTCAAGGAAGTAGGGAAGAATTTTGAAAAACAAGTAGGAGATCCTCACCAATAGGCACCTTTGTGAATTCCCTCACAAATCCCTCTCACAAGATCTCTCACTTTTCACTCTCAAATCACTCTCCCAAATACACTCCTAAGGCATACTCATTAGAATTTTCAAAGAAGTTATTTAGATAGTTAGTTTTTAGGACTCTTATATATAAAGGACAACAAAACCATCGAAAAATTAAAAATTTAAATTTTGACGGACTAGAATCGTACTGTACGATCGCACTTTATACGTACAAATAGTTCAAAATTTGTTCAGTTTGTACATGTTGAATTGGTATGATCCTCATTTCATACTCTGATCAGTGTCTGTACGAACCTTGATCGTACAGTATGATCAGTTCAAAAAAAAACTTTTGTCTGTACGAATGTGTATGAACCCTATTTCGTTCTTTGATTAGCGTCTGTACGAACCCATATCGTATAGTATAATTAGTTCAAAAGATGAAACTTTCATCAGTACGAATGTATATGAACCCCATTTCATACTCTGATTGGTGTTTGTATGAACCCATATCGTACAGCACGATCAATTCAAATTTTTATTATATTCGTATGGGATGAATTGGATGAACCTGATTTCATACTTTGATTGGCATCCAGGATGAATACATTTCATACAGTACGATTAGTTTAAAAAACTATAAGTTTTGTCTTACTCCCCTAGTATGTGTATGCACGGTTATCTAATTACAATTACACACTCTCAGACTTAAGAAAAAAAAATACAGACTTTAATTACAATAAATCCTAGTCTAATCTAATAGAATTTGCATTGCTTATTTTTTGTTACTCTATATTTTATTTGCTGAATTAGAAATTATCTAATAAATATTTGTCATCATCAAAAAGGGGGAGATTATTATAAATCTGGATTTAAGGATTATGATTTTGATGATAACAAATATTTCTATTTCTGTTTGATTGTCTAAGCTTTCAGGTCCATAAGATCAATTGCAATTCAAGCTAGCTCAAGATCGAGTTTGTCTATTTTTTTCAATTTTAATATAATTTTTCACGTTTCTTGAGTAAAATATAATATAATGGATCCCCAAGCTAAGTAACCCTACGCACACACACTCAGGAGGAGATTTTTTGTCAGTTAGAGTTTCTATTCTATTTTTATTCATATCATCCTGGATGATAGTAAGATCGTCCTAGATGATCCTTTGAATATAGAAACCCCGATTAGGGCAACCATGTTAAGTCAGACTGATTAAGTAGATCATCTTGGATGTTAATACCATCATACAGGATGATATGCTCAAATTAGAAAATCTCAGTCGCTAGACTAAGTTATGCAAGTTTTTATTTTAAGTATATTGTTCTAATTATCCCGGACGATTCATTATAATCTTGCTTAAATTAGTCAAGTGATTAAGGAAAGTATTTATGGATTGATTGATCGATCACATCATCCTGGATGATCGCAAGATCATCCTGGATGATCAATTAGAAATCTTCATCGTCCAGTATATCTCACCTGGATGACCAAAACTATGTTCTGGATGATATTGTTGTTTTTGAACTAATCATCCAAGATGATAGAGATATCATCTTGGATGATCAAGCTATTTTAAAATCATCCAGCATAGTTATCCTGGACGACCCGAACTGTGTACCGGATCATATTGGGTGTTTTTGAACTAATCGTATAGGATGATAGACATATCATCTGGGATAATCAAGTCATTTTCTTTAGATCATTCAGACTTTTCTCCTGGATGTCCTGAACTATGTGCTGGATGATATTCCTAAGGTTGAACTAATCATCAAAGATGATCTAAGAATAATCCTAGATAATCTGAATAAACCATGTCTTCTAATCGTCCAATGAAATCAGATCATCTAAGCCAGAAGGGACTGAATTATATTAATCGTATAGGACGATTGCAGGATCGTCCTGAACAATCTTTGACGGCAAGTTAAAATTTAGGGCAATTTTTTAGCCCTTTTATTTAAGATCTTTTTTTTGCTATTATTGAAATCTTTTGCGGCTATCCTCACCTAAAAGAGCCTTGAGAGGGAGAGGGAGAGCTTAGGAAAGAGAGAGAGAGAATCTTGTGAGGGGAAGTTTTTGAGGTGTTCATAAAGGTTACTCCAAGCAAGGATTCGAGTCATCGTCTCCAATCGTCATCCCTTATCCCGTGGTGTCTTTATGGGAAGGATCATCAGCAAGAAGATCAAGGTTCTATGCCTTCTTTAAGAGGAAGTGAAAGGAGGTAAGGTTCTCTGCCTGCTTCAAGAGGAAGCGAAAGGAGGTAAGGTTCTCTGCCTGCTTCAAGAGGAAGTAAAATGAGTCTGGGTTCTCTGCCTCTTGATTATGGGAGCAAAAGGAGAGTCACTGAGTTTTTTAAAGGCTTCACCGCCTTGCTATGGGAGCAAAAGGAGAGTCATTGAGTTTTAGTGCAATACTTGGAGGGGAGGCTCCGGGGAGTGGATGTAGGTCAAGTTGACCAGACCAATATAAAATCTGGTGTGTTCTTTCCTTTACTATTCTATTTTTTAATTTCTACATTTTACCTGATGTGGATGATCGTATGATTAAAGTTATTATTTTATTTGATTAAATATCTCCACATCAATGTAAAATTGTAATTATTTTAAAACATCTAAAAAGGTTTTCAAAATTAGTTTTGCTCACGAATTTTTAAAACTACCAATTCACCCCCCCTCTTGGTTAGCCTCAGGCTAGTTCACAAGGGCTTAACATCCCTAATGAACTTTCATGCCTTAGGAGTGTGTTTGGGAGAGTGATTTAAGAGTGAAAAGTGAGAAATCTTATGAGAGAGATTTCTAAGAGAATTCACAAAGGTGCCCATTGGTGAGGATCTCCTACTTATTCTTCAAAGTTCTTCCCTACTTCCTTGAAGGCTTGTTGAGGGAACATTTTTATGAGAATGTCTAGCTCTCTGCCAACACCAGGAGGGTGTGAAAGGACATTGGTACTCTGCCATCACTAGGAGGGTAAGAAAGGATGTTTGTACTCTTCCATCACCAGGAGGGTGAGAAAGGATAGTAGGTTCTCTGCCTTCACCAGGAGGGTGAAAAAGGACGACGGTTCTCTGCCGCACTAGGGTTTGGTGGAAGAGAGGAAAATTGTAAAGGCTTCTCCGCCTTGTTGTTAGGGCTAAAGGAGAGTCACTTGTGTATAGTACAATACATAGAGAAGGAGTCTTCAGGGAGTGGACGTAGGTCTTGTTGGACCGAACCATTATAAAATCTGGTGTCTTCTGTTCTTACTTTTATTGCATTTTATTTTTTTCGCATTCACTTTAATTTTTCTTTGGTTGAAAAATTACTTTCAAAAATTTAGCATTGTGATAAATTTTAATTAAACTATTTTTAGAATTAACTAAGAAACTTTTAAAATTACCAATTCACCCCCCCCCTCTCTCTTGATTAGCCTTGGGACATTAGCTTTAAGTTTAACAATATACTAAGCTTCAACATGATTGAATTATTTACTTTTTTCGTTGAATTGAGAAGTTATGGGGAAATTATTGTGAAAGAAGAGAAATATTCTGGTGCTTAGAATATATATTTTAGTGGCTAAAAAGCGAAGTTCTAGTACGTATAAGGTATATTCTTTTGGCAAAAAAGCTATTTTATGGTTTATATGGGCATGTTCTGGTGCTATAAGCACGTTGGGAGTTATCTGGAGCCAAAGTCCTTTGAGATTTTATTTGGGACTAGAAAAATCTATTATGTTCTATTCATTTATGAGTGAGATATAAATTTCAGTTTATTAGACTACTCAGTATTATTACTTGAATCTTAGAATAACTGCTATGCTCTTATTTCTTTGATTAGTATAGTGATTTATTATACTGCATTTAAATTTTGTAAAAAAAAGTTTACTAAAAGCAATATTTTAAATATAGACTAACATTTATGGTCTGCTGAGCTATTTTTGCTCACTATGATTTTGTATTCTATTTTCATGGTTTGGGAAAGGTGGAGCCTGTTGATTAGCTATTCGTATTTTGATATGATTCCTTAGGTATTTCTTCGATTGACTTTGCACAGTCATGGCTAGTATATTACTCTATTATGTAGCTTTTATTTATAGCAACGCATTTTGATTATGTATACATATTTTAATGATGAAATAGAAGAGATTTTGTGGATGAGTTTATTTCAACGCTCTTGATGTTTTAGTAGCTCTATAGTCCATTATTTATTTTAAATTTTTAAAATGAAAGATGAAATGTGAAGATTTTTTAGAATTAGATTTTAGGATTTTCCCTTTACAGCTCAACACGATAGGACCTGCACATTAATGGGTCTTGTCGGGTTTAGTTGTGACAAAACATCCCCTAATAACGACTCAATAAATAGGCATCACGTTCCAAGATTGCTACATGACGACTATTGGTTTTGACCACTATAGTAACCCAAAAATTGATTAGATCTAAGGGAAATTCAAAGGGTTCACACAAGACTCCCTAAACTGAGTGAACTCCCTCCTTTAATAAGTGACACCCTCTCAAAGTCACTCATTGTCACCTCGGTCACTCTGTCATCTATGGTATTCATCAGCCCAGCTACAAAGAAGGAATGTCCTAATAAAGAGAAAAATACTCTTCCTTGTGCTTTGCTAGCCATGAAATTTGCTATCCACATAGTTTATGTGGACTCACCCTTTCCACAGAAATAGCTCAAGAGCTTCATCCAATAAATTGCTAATGGGGTAAAAGAAATCACCAATAGTAGTCCTTCTTACTCCATCCACTTGGAGACTCTCCTTTATTACTCACCCACAAATACTTAGCATAAGGGAACTCACTCTATGGCTAAAAGCTAGATCAATAGGGAGTGATCATGCCAAGAACCTACTTGATTGGGACATTTGTCAACAACAATCCATATTAGGTCTCATTTATTAATGAACTTTTTATCTTTTTTTCTTTGTCTTCTCTATAGCCCTCATACTTTTATAAATCAAGGGTGAAGAGGCACATTTTCAAATCCCTATCGAGTTAGTGGATTATTTTCCTCAAAAAAATCTTATTCTTTTTTTATACTCGCCACAAGTTCTTGTGATAAGTCTCTTGAGTTTACTTGCCAACAAGGTTGGAAATATTCCACAGATAAATTTAAATCCAACACTTTAAATAGCTTTAATGAAAGATTATGACCTCAACCTTTGATAATCAAAGAATATTCTAATTGTGTGATAGCCAGTTCAATAATATGATATTGGTGACTAGCACAAGTTGACATCACAAATCAATAATTTGAATATACTATATTATTGAAGATGATGTTATAGTCAGATTGATGATGATAATTTAAAGTTTTGACTGACAATTTGAGTAAATGGTGTTGATGGTTCACCTCTCCTTGAACATATTTAGTAGAGATAAGAGATAATGTTTACTCTCTCTTAATAGACCAAATCCTCCCCTAATGAATAGTGTGTTGGGATGTACAACTTGCTAAATTTATATTGTAGAAGGTGTCGTGGCTTTGACAATTTTTATAATTCAGGAGCTCTTTCTACATAGGAACGAATGCAACTAGATGGCAATAGAGGCCACGGCTCGACAAGGCTATGTTGATGACCGCCTTTTAGAGCGGCACATCGCCTTTATGATTCACAGAGACCATGCATGATGACAACTAACCTGAACCAACTTAAAAAGCTTAACTAGTCTAATCAAACAGTCAAACCTTATTTCAGCAGTCTAGATGTCAACAACATCTATACAATAACATTTTGCTGAGGGGCTATATATCATATATTATGAGTGTATATGGCCATCATTTAAACCTAATTATGTCAAATCAGAAGTCAAATTATTATTTCAAAATATTTAAAGATTTAAAGTTTTCATTAAATATTATAATCGATTAAATAAATATTTTATCATTATAACATTTCTTCATGAACCTTGAAATATTTACAAACTTTAGACCAAATATCTATTTTAATTTCATTAATCAATGCTCAATGGTAAAAACAGATGAGGGACATTGATCACCAGCATTAACCACTACTGTGCTCTACTGAAAGTGGGCACGAAGTACCGACTACCCCCAAGATCTGACATGAAGGCATCTTCTGCAGCAGAACAATTCCTCTATCTCCTCCCATTAATGTGTCATTTCGTCATGTCTAACTAAAATAAGATAACTTGACATCATGGTATAAAAAATAATTTGGTTGACCTTCCAATAGTAAGAACTCCTTTGTTTATATTTTGATTCTAATTGGAGTTGCAGATACGAACTTTCCTTAGAACCATCTTCCTCTACTTAAACATAAACGCATCAAATTTTCTGATGCTTTTTAATTCCACTAAAAACTTAAGGATGTTAGATATTGTTATAAAGGGATAGATATTTAGATTGGTACTTTTGTAGTAATAATAAATAAAAGAGTTTTTATGCTGGTGTACATGTAAATATGAAAGTTTGTAGTGGTTCATCGATAAAAAATTTATTTAGAGCATTTCTTATCTCCATTTATGGGAATGAAATGGTGGCGAAAATTATTTATCCAATATCATGAATTCAATTAAAAATAAAATTTATGGTCCCTATTTAAAATAATATATATCTATATATGCTCCCTCACTTTTAAATTTTATAAAATTAAAATAAAAAATTAAATTTAAAAATAATATCATAATCATGAAAAATATTTTTAAATATTTTGTCAAGGTTAATGTATCAAATTCGTTTAATCATATTTAAGTATCGTATTGTAATTTGGAGAGGTAAATTTTGCTTCTTAATTGTTATTTTCACTAAAACTTCCTCACATTTAAAACTTACAAAACAAATATTAGTTCTATTAAATAGCAAAATATGAAACGTGAACAATTGTTAGCTGCTTTGTTCATAGTTTGGTGATCAGTTAGCCATACAGCGTACATAGAAATTTTTTTTAAAAAAAATTGCATATAATTTTTGCGACTTTACAAATTCAAAAGGTTTAAAAAATAGCATATGATTTGTTATGTTGCTTAACTTTAAACTTGTAATATGTACCATCATTCTTTTTTTTTTATATTATATTCATTAATTTTTATTGTTTTGCCTTTTCGCTTGCCTCTTATCCTAGAGAGATTATTACATGTGGAGTCCGGATATAAAGAACCGTTCGGTTTTGTAACTGTGAAGCATAGTAAAAGCATAATAAAAGCACAGCGGTGAACAGTAAAAATGAAACGTGAATAGTAACTACATTTTTACTGTTCACCGTCACAAAACTGAAAGATTCTTTATCTCAGAACTCCGCACGTAATAATCTCTCCTTATCCTAACACCTACTTCATTTTTCGAAGTGTCAAATATTGTTCTTAATTTTTTTTTGTAGTGAGTTCTAAATCAAGAATGTGAACTTTATGATAAATATTTATAGAAATTTTTATAAACGTGTGTTCCAATTAATTTAATTGATAAAATTTTTGAAAAACATTGAGAAAATTTTATAATCATATCCTTCCAATACCTATTTTGTACTTCAACACATATATAACTTTTCACAAGGAAAGAGTAACTTATTATCTACATTTATAATGTAATTTATATTTATAAAAGAAAAGAGTGAAGCTTCAAATTTTTGGTATAGAAATTTGCATAATGATTCCTTATAGGACTTGCATGCCTTAGGCAGTTGGAAACGAATTTTCATTACACAGTTTATTAAACAAATAATAAAATTTATCTGTAGGTTCAGCCAAATCAATGCTGAGCCATTCGATTCGTTCATTGAATTCATGATGTCGGCAAGGAGACAATGATGAAATTCGAGGGTTGAAACTTCGACATAAAAACAAGTTAAAAACTCGGGGAAACGAGCTTAATTTGAATATTTTATATCGTTGTTTGGGAAATCTGTTAGGTGTAAATTACCGGCATTGGAAGCAACAATGGCGATGACCAAACCATGCATTAGCCATTGGATCGTGGAAAGCTTCAGTACAAGATTCAAAGTTTTGGTAAGCTTGTGGGAGGAAAGTATAGCAAATTTTGAAGGAATAGTATTATATTCTTAAATAAATTAATATTTTAATAGGGTAACATTAATTGCTCATGTGATTAGTGGTAATGTCATATTTAAATTTAGGGTTAATTATGTTTGCATCTAAGATAATCTGTATTACAGAAGCAGGCCCAATATTTTTTGAATTTATAACTGCCATAACTTTTGGTTAATATTAAATTATAAAATTGATATATCATAAAAAAATTATCTTGATCAGGCACAAATTTTGAAGCAAAATTGAGTTGACAGCTCCCGAAATTAAATCGGGGATCATCCGAACTCTGATTTCTGCAAACTTACAATCGAACTGAGCGTCTCGAAAACACGAACCCATCGACACCAAAATCGACTCAATCCGAGCCCAAATGTGTCCAAATCAAAGACTCGAAGCACTTTTGGAAGGATCAAACCATAATTTGGGTTACCAAACGGTCTCCAATCTTGACATGCTTATAATTGAATCGAGCGGCTCGACAAGACGAATCTAACGAGCCCAAGATCGTAAAATTATGATATCATTAAGATAGACAAAAATCCATTGAATGGTACATGATTGTAGGAATCAAGATCGGACGTCCATCCGAACCACTTCCAATTTATCCTTGATCTTCCACTTATTTACGTGTCGTGCCACTCAAGAATTCTATAAATCGAACCATATTTCCACTTGAAAAGGGATCGAAACCAAGAAAGAAGAAGGAAGAAACCTCCAGCCACCTAGCTCCTCTGCGACGACTGCCGGAGTTCTGCCGCACCACCTCCGGACTACAAAGGGACTCCGAAGTTCTGTCTATTGAAATCCAGGATCCCGAGCACTTAATTTTGATGGTGACAACTAATACTTACTGATTCCATATAGACTTCCTTTAGATTACAAATGCTTAATCCGTGTATATGAGCACTAACATTTCAGGTCAGATGCACACTGCTCAAGATTACTGGAGACTCAAACTAGGTAGAATAGGATGTTGAAAAGTCTGTAATTTTTACTTCTTTATTTTTATTTTCTTGAGTCTGCCACAGAAGCATGTATGTGAAAGGAGCAACCATGCACACACACAGGGGGAGAATTGTTTTAAATGTTTTAAAATTTTTTAAGAAAATCGTACTGTACGATTTCGTATCGTACTGTACGATTAATTAAAAATACTCAGGCTAACGGCTAATTTTCAAATGATTAAGTTTATAAACTACTCGTACTGTACGATACATATCGTACTGTACGATAAGATATAATTGAGAAACCCTAGCCGTCAGAATAAGTTTGGTAAGTTCTTAATTTTGATTTCCTGAACTGATCGTACTGTACGATGATTATCATACTGTACGATTAATTAATACTTACCAAAATTATCTCCCTAATCAGGAAATAAATGTTGGTTTCAAATTTAAAAGTCGATCATACTGTACGATCATATATCGTACCGTACGACTGGTAGAGACGATTTCTTTCGTCCCAGCGATCGTACCATACGAAACCAAGGTTTTTTATTCTGTTCTTCCTGGACGATATTCATATCGTACAGGACGATATCAAGAAATGAACTAATCATACTGTACGACTAGTGGAGTGCTGGATGACCGACAGAGACGATTTCCTTCGTCCCATCGATCGTACCAGACGATACCAAGAATTTTTATTCTATTCGTCCTGGACGATATTCGTATCGTACAGGACGATATCCTGAAAATACTAATCGTACTGTACGACTGAAGGAGTGCTGGACGACTGACAGAGACGAATTCTTTCGTCCCAAGGATCATCCCACAGTTCGTCCTATACGAACAGTACGAATCAACAGTATCGTCCTGTATGATATACATATCATACAGTACGATATGTATAAAATTCGATAACTGTTCGTCTGTACTCGTCCTGGACGGAGCTGTGATTGAACTGATCGTACTGTACGATTATAGATCGTACTGTACGAACAGAAATGCAAAAGTTAAAACTTTTAGGGTTTTCTGAAGCCTGATATAAAAACAACTTAAAATCTTTTTTAAGGGGTTGTTGATCTATCCTTTTGCTGTGAGAGGCTTTGAGGAAAGAAGGGGATTCGTTAGAGAGAAGTTTTTGGAGAGATCCATGGCTTGAGAGAGGAAGGTGAAGGTGAGCTTGAGCGTGAGAGAGAAGTAGTGTGAGGGGATCACACGGTGGCTCCAAGCTAGCTGCATGCTTTGCTCCTCTTGTGGCTTTGGGAAGCTTCAAGAAAGTTCTCGAGGGAAGAGTCACTTCAAGATCAACATCGCCAAGGTACTTTGCCATCTCCAGGAGGGAGAGAAAGGAGAAGGTCCGCTGCCATCACCAGGAGGGTAACATAGCGTTTGGTATTCCGCCGCATCGAGGGAGGTGAAAGTGAGTATTGTAATGGCTTCTCCGCCTTGCTGTGGGGGCAAAAGAAGAGTCAACTTTTACTAGTGCAAATCCCAGAGTAGAGGACTCCGGCGAGTGGACGTAGGTCAAGTGACCGAACCATTATAAAAATCTCTGGTGTGTTTTTTCCTGTTTACCGTACTTTACTTTTCATGCTTTTAATTAGTACGTTAAATTGTATGGTGAAAAATTATGATTTAAATCTTGTGTTATAAAATCTAAAATTGAATCATCAATATCATCGTTGTGAACGTTGTATTTGCTTCCGCACATTATTCGTTGAGTTATATTTTAAAAATACAAAAAAATTAGAACTCTTGTATAGGGTTGAATTTTTAAAATACGAATTCACCCCCCCTCTTTGTGCATCTCGTACTTTCAAGTGGTATCAGAGCGGGGTTTCAAAATAGTGTTTTAGAAAACCTAGAAACATAAGATCCATGGCTCAATTTGGTAACCGTAACACTGCGGAGAGTTATTCTATAACTCGTCCACCGTTATTTGACAACATACCGTTTGATTTCTAAAAAATATGCATGTCTACATTTTTACAGTCTTTAGATTATCGCATGTGGATGCTAGTCCAAGAAGGTTATTCTGCACCATTTCGTATATTGAATGGAATTAAAACTGAACTATCATTTAATGAATGGTGCATTGAGGATAGAGAACTTGCACAACTAAATGCTAAATGTCTAAATTATTTCTTTTGCACGTTGAAATCATAAGACTATATGCGAGTCTCAACTTGTACTACTGGTAAGCAAATTTGGGATAAACTGTGCATCATGTACGAAGGAACTAGTGAGGTCAAGCAATCTAGGTTGAACATACTGCTACATGATTACAAACTATTCCGCATGAAACATAGTAAAACTATATCTGACATGTACACTCGATTCACCCAGATTATAACATCTCTGCCTGCTTTAGGAAGAGAGTTGTCTAACCGGAAAAGTAAACAAAATACTGCGATGTTTGTCTAGCTCATATGATGCTAAAATTACTGCAATAACTGAGTCAAAAGACCTGAATGTTTATTCTATTGACAATTTGCTTGGGTCACTCATTACCTACAAGCAAGGAGTGAGTCAACGACAAAGTGATGCAGGTGAAAAGAAGAAGGAGCGAGCGGTGGCTTTAAAAGCAAATAATTCTGAAAGTGACAGCTCAGCTGCGGAGGAAGATGACGACATCGCCTTGATAACTCGTCAGTTCAAAAATTTTCTGAAAAGAAAGCAGCGCCGTCATCAAAGCAATTGGAACAAAGGTAAAAACTCAAAGCATACTAAAGTTGCATCTGAGACAATTTGTTTTGAGTGCAGGAAACTCGGTCATCTCCGAGCTGATTGCCCCAACATCAAGACTCATCAAACCAAGGAAAAGGGTGAGGAAAGATCTAAGTTCAAGAAGGGCAAATTTAAGACTCAAAAAGCGTTTTGGGCCGACTCTGCCTCAGAATCATCGGAAGAAGAAGCAGAGGAGGAGGTAACGAATCTGTGTCTTATGACTAATGATAATCTTGATCAATCAGATCAAGATGAGGTATGTCAACTATCTTACGATGAACTGCTTGTTATTTCTGAAAAAATCCATGACTCGTATAGAAAGTTGAAGAAAAAGCATGTTAGTCTTAATACTAAGTTTAGTACTTTACAAAAGGAGCATGCTAGTGTAGTAAAGAATTTTTCTGACTTGGATAAAGATCATATGTCTGTGCTTGATGAATACGATGCATTAAACAAGAAGCATATTGAGTTAACCAATGCACACGATACCTTGAAATCATCACATGTTGAATTAGAGAATGCATTTAAGGAACTAGAAGAACTAGCAGGGGAACTTAGTAGTAGTGAGCATGCATTGAGATTCAAATATGCTAGTCTTAACCAAGAGAACAAATTTTTAAATGAAAAACTTCATGCATTCGAGAATAATAAAAACCTCCCACATTTGCTGAGTTTTTTCAGCCTCCATCATGTGAATCATCTCATTCAAAACTAGCACGACATGCATCATCCAAACCCAGAAATAGGCACTACCACCCTCGTAGATTAGTGAACCCATTTCCAGGTGTTAGATGTTATTCTTGTGGCATACTAGGTCACATAGCCCGCACGTGCTCAATTCACTATAGGACACATCTAGTGTGGAGACCTAAATCACATTCATCACAGCATAACATGCATACATTTCATTCATATAAGCATAGGGTGGAACCCAAACTCACTTGGGTTCCCAAAGCTAATCCGTGATTGACATTGTAGGGATGCTCTCACAAAAGACCTAGTGAGAGCATGTGGTACCTAGATAGTGGCTGCTCGAGACACATGACTGGAGACATGAAGCAGTTCATGACACTGGAGGCCAGGTCAGGAGGCAAGGTAACTTTGGGAGACAACACCACCAGGAAAGTGGTGGGCTCAGGTATCATTGGAAACACTAAAAAATTAATTATTGAGAATGTACTTTTAGTGGATGGTTTAAAGCACAATCTTTTAAGTATAAGTCAACTATGTGACAAGGGCTTTGACATAAAATTTCTGTCTAATAAATGCAAGATTAGCTTAAATGATTCACTTATGTTAGAAGAAAAATGTATAAACAATGTTTACATGTTAGATTTGAACTGCATTGAAACCTCAAACTCTTTGTGTCTGAAAATAATAGCGGATGACTCTTGGCTATGGCATAGGAGACTATGCCATGCTAGTATGAAAACACTTAGGAACATCACTCAGAAAGACTTAGTTAGAGGCATACCAAAGTTAGACTTTACTAAGGATCATCTCTGTGATGCTTGCCAATTAGGAAAACAAGTTAAATCTTTATTTCATGCAATCAAAGATGTCAACTCCATTAGGCCACTAGAAACTCTCCACATGGACCTGTTCGGACCTGTTAGTACAGCCAGCCTAGGAGGAAAGTTGTATGGGTTTGTAATAGTAGATGACTACTCTAGGTTTACTTGGGTGAAATTCCTAGCTCATAAGAGTGAGTCATTTGAAGAGTTTAGAATTTTCTCCACTTGGATTCAAAGGAAATTAGGATGTGTAATTTCAATAATTCATAGTGATCATGGTGGGGAGTTTGAGAATAATAAATTTGAATCATTTTGTAAAGAGGTTAGAATAGAACATAATTTCTCTGCTCCTAAAACTCCTCAGCAAAATGGAATAGCAGAAAGAAAGAATAGAACTTTAGTTGAAGCTGCTAGGGCTATATTAGCTGAATACACTCTCCCTAGATACTTTTGGGCAGAAGCAGTAAATACCGCATGCTATGTGTTAAATAGGGTAAATGTTAGATCCAAACTTAATAAGACACCCTATGAGTTGCTTAAGGGTAGGACACCCAATCTTTCCCACTTACACATTTTCGGTTGCAAATGCTTCATCCTAATCAATGGCAAGTCACCCTTAGGAAAGTTTGATCCTAAATCTGATGAAGGGGTTTTCCTAGGCTACTCATCGGTAGGTAAAGCCTATAGAATATTCAATAAGAGAACCCTAGTAGTAGAAGAGTCCACCCATGTGGTATTTGATGAATCCAATAAGACCTCTGAACCTAATCATGAAGAAGAAGAAGTTGAGATTATACGGGGAGTAGAAACCATTACCATAGAGACTAGAGCGAAACTTCAGGAACATCTGCCTAGAGATTGGAAATTCTCTTCTAGTCATCCTAGAGAACTGATCTTAGGAGACCCATCAGAAGGGGTAAAAATTAGGCATGGACTTAGGAAAGAGGTTAGTCATTCTGCATTCATATCTATGATTGAGCCCACGAGTATAGATCAAGCCTTAGGAGATGAATTTTGGATCCTAGCAATGCAAGAAGAGTTGAATCAATTCGTTAGGAATGATGTATGGGAATTAGTCAAAAGACCTAAAGAACAAAGTGTGGTTGGAACTAAATGGGTCTTTAAAAACAAAATGAATGACTCTGGGGTAGTAGTGAGAAACAAGGCTAGGTTAGTAGCAAAGGGGTATAACCAAATTGAAGGAATAGATTTTGAAGAAACCTTTGCTCCGGTAGCTAGACTAGAAGCCATCAGGGTACTGTTAACTTTTGCTTGTTTTAGGGATTTTAAGCTGTATCAAATGGATGTCAAGAGTGCCTTCCTGAATGGGGTAATCAAGGAAGATGTTTATGTGGAGTAACCTCCGGGGTTTGAAAACTCACAATTTCCAAACCACGTGTTCAAACTGAAAAAGGCACTATACGAGTTAAAACAAGCACCTAGAGCCTTGTATGAAAGACTTCGTACGTTCCTACTAGATAGAGGTTTTGTTAAGGGTAGTATGGACACCACCTTATTTTTGAAGAAAGTAGGAATTGAAGTACTCATTGTTCAGATTTATGTAGATGACATCTTGTTCGGATCGACGGAAAAACATTTATGTAATGAATTTTCAAAAATAATGAGTGATGAGTTTGAAATGAGTATGATGGGAGAACTTAGTTACTTCCTTGGATTTAGTGTAAAACAAACGGAAGGTGGAATGTTTCTTAGCCAGTCTAAGTACATCAATGATATTTTGAAAAAATATGAAATGGACAATGCTAAGGCTGTGAATACACCCATGAGCTCTAACATTCAATTGGATAAAGATCCCAGTGGGAAGTCTGTAGATCAAAAGAGGTATAGGGGAATAATTGGATCACTTCTCTATCTGACTGCCAGTAGACCAGACATAATGTTTAGTGTGTGTCTCTGTGCCCGCTTTCAAGCTGACCCGAAAGAATCTCACATGACTGCTGTCAAAAGGATTCTTAGATATCTACTAGGCACCCCGAACTTAGGAATTTGGTATCCTAGACACAGCACTTCTTTTGAAATTTTAGGATACTCAGATTCAGACTTTGCAGGATGTAGGGTAGATAGAAAAAGCACTTCTGGCACTTGTCAATTCATTGGACAATCGTTAGTTTCATGGTCCAGTAGGAAACAAAATTCAGTAGCCCTATCAACAGCCGAAGCAGAATATATAGTGGTAGGTAGCTGTGTTGCACAAGTTTTGTGGTTAAAATAACAGCTTGTAGATCTAGGACTACCTGTAGGAACCATTCTGATAATGTGTGACAACACTAGTGCTATTTACATATCCAAAAATCCAATTCAACATTCACAAACTAAACATATAGACATTAGACATCACTTCATTAAAGATCATGTAGCCAAAGGAGATGTTGAACTGCACCACGTTGCTACTGAAGATCAATTGGCTGACACTTTCACAAAACTATTAGGTTATGATACATTTAGCACTTTAAGAACCAAATTAGGTGTCATAGACATTCAAGCCTAAAATAAAATAAAATAAAATAAATAATTAAAAAAAATCAAAAAATTTTATGTTTGTTATGATTTGTTTTGTTCGAAAAAAAAAAACAAAAAAAAAAAAGAGAAAAAAATGGATTCCTGATCCTCTTACCATGCTGCTCACAAACCTTGATATTCTCTAACAATCGTACTGTACGATACAATATCGTACTGTACGATAAGGTTCAAATGACTCCAATCTCAGCCATCTATTCCCATTCACGGTCCAGATCTTTCATGTCTTATATCTATCATATTGTACGATTCACCACTCGTACCGTACGATACACATTATTGGTCATCGTACTGTACGGATTACCATTCGTACTGTACGATCCACGTGTCAAATGGATTAGGACTAATTTAAACTCGGCCGGTACGAACATTATTGCCTTTCATACTGTACGAATACCTGTTCATACTGTACGATCATTTTTGTCAAAAGTCGTTCAGACGACTCCTTGGGACGAACGCCTCACACTCATGTTCGTACAGTACGATTCTGATCGTACTGTATGATTTGACTCACCTTTTTGTACGGTCATCCAGACAATATTATTGCGCATATCGTACTGTACGATACTCAATCGTACTGTACAATAGTTCACAAATTCTATAAAAGGGAGGGATTCTTTGCCTATTCTCACTCACTCTCAATCACTCCAAATTTTCTCCTTTTTCCAATCCTTTCTTCCACCATGTCTGGGTCCAGTAAGCGCGGTCAAATGGTCGTCGGGAGCTCTTCCTCCACTCGGCTTTTCGATGATCATTTTCTCTCCGCTGCGGACGAGAAAGCGTATATTAAAATCAAGGAAGACAAAATCACTCCATCCCGCATGCTAAATCAAGCCGCCCTAAATTTCAAGGTGATGAATCTGTTCGCATCCACTATCCTTCAATTCCTTTTGACTCTTGCCTTTCCTTTTCACTCCGAACTCCTATTTGAGTTTCTTGCCAATATCCGAATCGACCTAGAAAACACCACTTTCACGTCATATGTCTGTAAACAGAATATCGTTATCACCGTCAACGATATTGCTGCACACATAGGGCTATCCACTGACGGCCCTCATCCCTAATCCATGATCTCCCACGACTATGATTGGACATCAGTAAATATGACCCTTAGGGGTGTCTCCTCCAATCAACACCTACCCCTGGTCCAAACCCTAAATCAGAATGCCCGCGTTATCCAGCATGTCCTTCGCACATCTATTATACTCAAAGCTGGAGACCGCATCCATATTACTCCACTGCTTTCTGTTGTCACATATCTAATCATGTCCGGTACAAAATTCAATGAAGCCTAAATGATTTTTGACTATATTCATACCCTGTCTGCCTTCCGATATCCCGGTGCCCGCCGCAAACTGAACCTTGCTTTTGGGCATGTCATAGGATACATCCTAGATGCCAAGTACCAACCTCATTATCCGCTACCTCTAGATCACCTTCCTGTCTTCTACTCGGATGCCTCCTTTCATATCTTGTTCCATCGGGGTGCCGCTCCTGCCGATCCCGATTTGATGACGAAGAGGCTGCTGCTCCTGCTGACGCACCTCCACCACCACCAATCCACCCACCTGGCCTTGCTCCTCACGACTACCCTCACGACGACATTATTCAATGCCTTGATCGCCTGGAGACTAGGTTGGATGCCCACATTGCTCAGCAACATCAGGAGCATGAAACTGATATGAGATGGTTTAGGGAGCTCTTCACATCGATCGATCACTAGTTTGCGTCCCTCCATCAGTACCACCAGCTGTTTCCACAACCTCCGAAACCACCTTCGGATCAGGATCCAGATTTTTGAGTTATTATAGTTATTTATGTTTTCTGTTTGTTGTCATTTTAGTTATTTCCTTGTTCTTCCTTTTTTGGTGCTGTCAAAAAGGGGAGACGTTTCTGTGTGTTATGTATTATTCTGTTTTTGCTTACTATTAAATGATATTGGTTGTTTATGTTTTCATTACATGTTTTTTCTATCTTGTTATTTTTTTATATGTTATAAAAAAAAAACTGTTTCTTCTCCTCCTATTTAAAAATTAATAAGCTACTCTTCTGAGGGGGAGCTAAAGAAGTCAGAACAACTGTCCATCAGAAAATATTATTTGACACCATCAAAAAGGGGGAGATTGTTGAAATCCAGGATCCCGAGCACTTAATTTTGATGGTGATAACTAATACTTACTGAATCCATATAGACTTCCTTTAGATTACAAATGCTTAATCCGTGTATATGAGCACTAACATTTCAGGTCAGATGCACACTGCTCAAGATTACTGGAGACTCAAACCGGGTAGAATAGGATGTTGAAAAGTCTGTAATTTTTACTTCTTTATTTTTATTTTCTTGAGTCTGCCATAGAAGCATGCATGTGAAAGGAGCAACCATGCACACACATAGGGGGAGAATTATTTTAAATATTTTAAAATTTTTTAAGAAAATCGTACTGTACGATTTCGTATCGTACTGTACGATTAATTAAAAATACTCAGGCTAACGGCTAATTTTCAAATGATTAAGTTTATAAACTAATCGTACTGTACGATACATATCGTACTGTACAATAAGATATAATTGAGAAACCATAGCCGCCAGAATAAGCTTGGTAAGTTCTTAATTTTGATTTCCTGAATTGATCGTACTGTACAATGATTATTGTACTGTACGATTATTTAATACTTACCAAAATTATCTCCCTAATCAGGAAATAAACATTGGTTTCTAATTTAAAAGTCGATCGTACTGTACGATCATATATCGTACCGTACGACTGACAGAGATGATTTCTTTCGTCTCAGCGATCGTACCAAACGAAATCAAGGTTTTTTGTTCTGTTCGTCTTGGACGATATTCATATCGTACAGGACGATATGAAGAAATGAACTAATCGTATTGTACGACTAGTGGAGTGCTGGACGACCGACAGAGATGATTTCCTTCGTCCCATCGATCCTACCAGACGATACCAAGAATTTTTGTTCTATTTGTCCTGGATGATATTCGTATCATACAGGATGATATCCGAAAAAACACTAATCGTACTGTACGACTGAAGGAGTGCTAGACGACCAACAGAGACGAATTCTTTCATCCCAAGGATCATCCCAAGTTCATCCTGTACGAACAGTACGAATCAAAAGTATCGTCCTGTACGATATACATATCGTACAGTACGATATGCATATAATTTGATAACTGTTCGTTTGTACTCGTACTGGACGGAGCTGTGATTCAACTGATCGTACTATATGATTATAGATCATACTGTACGAATAGAAACACAAAAGTTGAAACTTTTAGGGTTTTCTGAAGCCTGATATAAAAACAACTTAAAATCATTTTTAAGGGGTTGTTGATCTATCCTTTTGCTGTGAGAGGCTTTGAGGAAAGAAGGGGATTCGTTAGAGAGAAGTTTTTGGAGAGATCCATGGCATGAGAGAGGAAGGTGAAGGTGAGCTTGAGCGTGAGGGAGAAGTAGTGTGAGGGGATCACACGGTGGCTCCAAGCTAGCTGCATGCTTTGCTCCTCTTGTGGCTTTGGGAAGCTTCAAGAAAGTTCTCGAGGGAAGAGTCACTTCAAGATCAACGTCACCAAGGTACTCTGCCATCTCCAGGAGGGAGAGAAAGGAGAAGGTCCACTGCCATCACCAGGAGGGTGACATAGCGTTTGGTATTCCACCGCACCGAGGGAGGTGAAAGTGAGTATTGTAAAGGCTTCTCAGCCTTGCTGTGGGGGAAAAAGGAGAGTCAACTTTTACTAGTGCAAATCCCGGAGTAGAGGACTCCGGGGAGTGGACGTAGGTCAAGTGACCGAACCACTATAAAAATCTCTGGTGTGTTTTTTCCTGTTTACCATACTTTACTTTTCATGCTTTTAATTAGTACGTTAAATTGCTTGGTGAAAAATCATGATTTAAATCTTGTGTTGTAAAATCTAAAGTTGAATTATCAATATCATCGTTGTGAACGTTGTATTTTCTTCCGCACATTGTTCGTTGAGTTATATTTTAAAAATACAAAAAAATTAGAACTCTTGTGTAGGGTTGAATTTTTAAAATACCAATTCACCCCCCCTCTTGGCGCATCTCGTACTTTCACTGTCAAACCACCACCAGACTATCAAAGGATGTTGAAGTGCAACCCGAAGCCGGAGTGTGCCCTTTGACGCTGAAGTGCTACTACTGGACCACCGCCTTACACCAGAGTGCTGTCGGACCACCACCTGATGTTGGAGTGACACTAGACTTTTGTGAAACTTTTAGTTGAGATTTGTAATCTGGTCGTCTTCAAAGAAGAGTCAGACCATTGTACTTTGCTAAAATTTCAGTGGAATTATTTGCAACTGGGCTAGGTCCCGTGGTTTTTTCCCTTTCTCAGGTTTTGTACGTAAAAAATATTTTGTTCTCTGAGTGTGAGCTGGATATCCATGCAACGCTAAGACATAGAATTATAACTCTATCGCTGCGTGTATTCTAGCCTATAATAGTTTGGCACCGTCAATTGGAACGATAATTCCACAATACTAATCATTACTTTAATGGCCAACAAGCATAGCAATCGCCACCAAGGAGCCTCTCGCTCCAACTCTCACCAGTCTAGGAATCAGTCCCTGAATCAGGGACGCCAGACATCCCTTATAGGACTTACAAACTCTCTTCCACTAATCCGGTGCAGCAGAGAACCGTCGTCCTTTTTCACCCTCCTGGTGAAGGTAGAGAACCAAACGTCCTTTTACACTCTCCAAGTGCGGCAGAGAACCGTCATCCTTTTTCACCCTCCAAGTGACGACAGAGAATCAGAATCCTCTCGAACAAAACTCTTGCAAAAGTCTCTAAGGAAAGTATGAAGATGCTAGAAGAACAAGTAAAGAAATCCTCACAATTGGATAATCTTGTGAATCCCTTCACAATTCTCTCTTCAAAGATTTCTCAACACTCACTCCCAAATACTCTCCCAATCACTCTCCCTTTCACTCTCCAAAAGTATTTTCGTAGAAGGATCTCACTACTAGTCAGTTTAAAAGATCCTTATATACTAAATGTAAGGAAAATCGTCCAAAAATTAAATTTTTTAAGTTTCACGCGTCTTGATCATCCCGTACGATCGATCTTCGTACTATACGAATAGTTCAAAATATTGAACGATTCATCTCGTACGATTCAATACGAACCTAAATCAGAGTCGTTCATACCACAAAATCTTTTGTACGAATTATATTTCGTACTGTATGAATAGTTCAAAATGAATGATTCGTCCGGTACGAACCAGTACGAACCCAATTCAGTGCCCTTCGTACAACAAAATCTTCTATACAAATTATATTTCATACTGTACGAATAGTTCAAAAATGAACAATTCATCCCGTACGAACTAGTATGAACCCAATTCAGTGCCCTTCGTATAGCAAAATCTTCTGTATGAATTATATTTCGTATTGTACGAATAGTTCAAAAAATGATTGATTCGTCCCGTACGAACCAATATGAACCCAATTAAGAGCAGTTCGTACAGCAAAACCTCATGTATGAATAGTATTTTGTACTGTACGAATGTAACTTAGAAAAATTTTCTTGGTATATGGGTTCGATATGGAGGACATATACTATAGATTGTCTCATATGATATTCAATCGTACTGTACGATCAGTTTTAAAAATTAAGTTTTTTACTCCCCCATTATGTGTGTGTGCACAGTTATCCAACTTACAATCACACTCTCTCAGACTCAAGAAAAATAAAAATGCAGACTTCATTTATAGTTAATAAATGAACTTAAAGTCTTCAACAATCTGGAGTGTGAATTTCTGAAAAATACTTTAGTACATACAACAAAAAAACTCAAATATTTGTTAGGAGAAGAATAAAACAAACAATAAGCTTTTGTGATCATCAAAAATAACTTGTATTAGAATTCACTTGAATAAGGCCTTTTTAATTTGTAAATATGATTTGGATATTGGGAACTCTCAAAACCTGGGGGTTGTTCTACAAAAACATCCTCTTTTATTATCCCATTTAAAAAGGCACTCTTGACATCCATTTGAAACAGCTTAAATCTCTTATAACAGGCAAAGGCCATTAGCACGCTAAAGGCTTCCAATCTAGATATAGGGGCAAAGGTCTCCTCAAAATCAATCTCTTCAATCTGATTATACCCCTTAGCCACCAATCTTGCCTTATTCCTAACCACCACACCAGAATCATTCATCTTATTCTTAAAGACCCACTTGGTTCCCACTATACTTTGATTTCTAGGTCTTTCTACTAACTCCTAAACACCATTCCTTATAAATTGATTCAATTCTTCTTGCATAGCTAAGATCCAAAACTCATCCGAAAGGGCTTGATTGATGTTGGTGGGTTCAGTCATTGAGATAAAGGCAGAGTGGTTTACTTCCTTCCTAAGTCCATACCTAGTCCTAACACCTTCAGAAGGGTCTCCTAAGATCAGTTCTTTAGGATGACTCAAAGAATATCTCCAATCTCTAGGCAGTGTGGTTTGAGGTTATACCTTTTCCTTTAGATTTGCATTATCAACCCCTTGGGTAATCTCCTCTACCTCTTATTCTTCCTCAACTCTAGTCACCTTAGGATCAGATTCATCAAACACCACATGAGTTGTCTCTTCCACCACCAAAGTCCTCTTATTAAACACACTAAAGGATTTTCCCATACTAGAATAGCCTAAGAACACACCTTCATCAAATTTGGGGTTAAATTTTCCTGAGGATGATTTCCCGTTGTTCAGAATGAAAACCTTACAGCCAAAGAGATGGAGGTGAGATAGGTTTGGAGTTCTACCCTTAATGATCTCATAAGGTGTCTTGGTCAGATTTGATCTCACATTCACCCTATTCAGCACAAAATAGACAGTGTTCACCGCTTCAGTCCAAAAGTATTTTGGAAGTGAATACTCAGCAAGCATGGCTCTAGCAGCTTCCACTAAGATCATGTTCTTCCTTTCAGCTACCCTGTTCTGCTGAGGGGTCCTAGGAGCTGAAAAATTGTGACTAATCCCTTGCTCCTCATAGAAACTTCCAAACTTCATATTTTCAAACTCGCCACCATGATCACTATGAATAGTCAAGATCTCACAACCTAACTTCCTCTGAATCCAAGTGGAGATGGTCTTAAACTCATCAAATGACTCAGATTTGTGTGACAGAAATTTAATCCAAGTGAACCTCGAGTAGTCATCCACAATCACAAACCCATAGACTTTCCCCCCTAAGCTGGCAGTGCTAATGGGTCCAAAGAGATCCATATGAATTACTTCTAAAGGTCTAGAGGAGCTAATATCCTTAACAGAGTGAAAAGAGGACTGGACTTGCTTCCCTAACTAACAGGCATTACACAGGTGGTCCTTAGTGAACTTAAGCTTGGGCACATCTCTAATTAAGTCATTTTGGGTGACTCTCTTAAGGGTTTTCATACTGGCATGACACAATCTACTATGCCACAACCAAGACTCATCAGTAGCAGTTTTTAAGTAAATTGAATTTTCAGCTTTAATATAACTTACATCCAGCTTGTATACATTATTGATCCTTTGTCCCTACAAAACAACTTTGTAATTTAAGCTTAAAATGCAGCAAGTGGGCAGGAATTTGATGTTGTATCCTTTGTCACAAAGTTGACTGATGCTCAGCAAGTTGTGTTTCAGTCCATCTACAAGCAAAATATTGTCAATTATAAAACTCTTTTAATCACCAATTATACCTGATCCTACCACACTCCTGGTGGTGTTATCTCTAAGTGTAACATTGCCTCCAGCCCTGGCCTCCAGTGAAATAAACTGATTTGCATCTCCAGTAATGTGTCTAGAACATCCACTGTCCAGGTACCACATGCTCTCACGAGGTCTTGTGTGAGAGTACACCTATAAAATCATCAAGCGTTAGTTTTAGGAACCCAAATAGGTTTGAGTTCCTTCTTATGAAAAGAAGAATGCAATGCATATGTGCTGTGCTGTGAAACAGGCAATTTGGGCCTCCACAACCAATGTGTACTACAGTGAACAGTGCAGGTGTGGGAAATATGTCCCAACATGCCACAGGAAAAACATCTAACACCAGAAAAAGGGTTAACTAATCTACATTATTAACTTTGAAAAATTCATTTTCTTACTTTAAACTTGTAATTTCAAATTTCAAAGCACCATTGCTACTCTCCACTTCACATGCCAGATTGTCTAATTCTTTGAAAGCTTTTTCTAAATCAACATGTGTGGTTTTTAGTAAATCATGCTCAGTAGTCAGATCAGAATATTTTTTATTCAATTCATCAAACTCATCAAGTAAACACATGTGATTGCTGTCAAGTGTGGAATGATCTTTAACTATCGAATCATGCTCTTTTTGTAAATTTAGAAGTTCTAGTTTCAGGCTAGCATGAGTTTTCTTAAGCTTCCTATACGATGCATGAATTTTTTTCAGATATTTCAAATAATTGATCATAAGTAAGCTCACATACCTCTTCCTGGTCAGACTGACCAGGATGATCATCAGCCATCAGACACAGATTTATTTCCTCCTCTTTAGCTTCAGTCTCAGAAGAGTCGGATGCAGAATCTGCCCAGAACACCTTCTGAATCTGCTTCTTATCCTTCCTGAACTTGTATTTCTCCTCACCCTTCTCCTTGCTTGGGTGAGCTTTAAGTGTAGGACAATCAGCCTTAATGTGTTCAGGCTTCCTGCATTCAAAACAGACAGTGTCAGATGAACCCTTAAAATTTTTGTTGGACTTACCCTTGTTCCACTTCTGAAAGTTCTTATGTTTCTTCCTTAGAAAGCTTTTGAACTGCCTAGTGATCAAGGCAACGTCATCGCTATCAGACCCAGAAGCACTAGTATCACTCTCGTTGACCTTTAGTGCCACTATTTTCTCCTTCTTCTTCTCACCTGCATCAAGCTGTCTTTGGTTCACCCCTTGCTTATAAGCAATGAGTGATCCAAGTAAGCTATCAATAGAGTAAGTATTTAAATCTTTAGATTCAGTGATTGCAGTTATCTTAGCATCATATGAAGAAGGCAGACATCTAAGAATTTTATTCACTCTTTCGTAGTTTATAAGTTCTCTACCTAAGGTATGCAAAGAAGTGACGATTTGAGTGAATCTCGTATACATTTCAGAAATGGTTTCAGTAGGTTTCATGCAAAAAAGTTCATGGTCATGAAGCAAAATGTTTAACCTAGACTGTTTGACTTCAGATGTACCTTCATACATGATGCACAATCTATCCCAGATTTCCTTGCCAGTTGTATACGTAGCGACACGCATGTAATCCTCAAATTTTAAACCATAGAAAAAATAATTTAAACATTTGGCATTCAATTGTGCTAAGTCACAATCATCAAAAGTCCATTCAGTAAAGGGCAGTTCAGTTTTAATATTATTAATCATCCTAAAAGGAGGTTCGTATATATCCTTAACAAGCATCCACATATGATAATCAATTGATTGAAGAAAAGTGGACATGCGAGTTTTCCAAAAATCAAAAGGTATGTTATCAAATAATGGTGGTCATGTAATTGAATAATCTTCAGCAGTATTACGATTACCAAAGTTAGCCATGAATTAAATTCAAAAGTTTTTAAACTTAAATTTTGAATCCCACTCTGATACCACTTGAAAGTCAAGTGGGTATGCTCTGATACCACTTAAAAGTTCGATAGGGATGTTAAGCCCTCATGAACTAGTCCCGAGGCTAACCAAGAGGGAATTGGTTATTTAAAAATTTGAGAGCAATAGTAAGGATCTTTTCTATGATATGTAGCAAAAATATGTAAATACTCAAACGAAAAGATTAAACGCAAATTTCACCCAAGCAAATAATCACTGAAAACTAAAGTGTAGAAAGTAATCAGAAAGAATACACCGAATTTTTATAGTGGTTCGGTCAAACTTGACATATGTCCACTCCACGGAGCCTCCCCTCCTGGTATTACACTAACTGAAAGTGTCTCTCCTTTTTCTCCCACAGTAAGGTGGAGAAGCCTGTACAAAAACCTCCTTTCCACCAACACGGTGAGGCAGAGAACCCAAACTCCTTTTACTTCCTCCTGAAGCAGGCAGAGAACCTTGGACTCCTTTCACTTCCTCCTGAAGCGGGCAGAGAACCCGGGATCTTCTTACGAACGATCCTCTCCCAAAGAACACCAACACGATGAAAGACGACGAGCGGAGAAGACGCTTCTGATCCTTACTTGGAGCAACCTTCGTGAACCCCTCACGAACTCCCCCTCGCAAGATCCTCTCTCTCTCCAAAACTCTCTCTCTCTTTCTAGGGTTTCTCTGGAAAGGAAAGTGGTAAAAGATTTTTCTTGTTGAAAGAAAAAGATCTTTTATAGGAGGGCTCAAAAATTGCCATAAATCTCAACTGGTCGGCCTAGATCATCTAGGACGATCAGTTTAAAATCAACTGTGTCAACCTAGACGATCTGGCTCTTCTGGACGATTAGTAGAAAAAGTTGTTCATATCATCCCGTATGATTTGGCGATCGTCCAGGATGATTAGTGTAAATTCAAGAATTTCGTCCAGAAGACCGCTCTGGTTGTCCAGAGAAACTTGTGCTGGATGACCTAAAAATGACTTGATCGTCCACGACGATAAGGATATCATCTTGTACGATTAGTTTAAAATGTGCCCAAATCATCCTGAGCACCGCTCTGGACGTATAGCTGAAACATACTAGACAATCATGATCGTCCAGGCCGATCCTGCGATCGTCAAGGACGATATGATCGTATCAATCAAGTATTAATTACTTTCCTTAATTACTAGACTAATTTAGACATGATTATACTGGATCATCCAGGATGATACATGTATCATCCGGGACGATCAGACCAAATATCTAAAAATAAAAACTTGCCTAACTTGATCTGGCGGCAGAGAATTTCTAATTTGAGCCTATCGTCCCGTACGATGTAATGATCGTCCAGGATAATCAGCTTAATTAGACAGACTTAACCTGGTCGCCCTAATTAGGGTTTCTATTTTTACTTGATCATCCCAGACGATGTAAATATAGTCCAGGACGATCTGAACAAAAATTAAACAGAAATTCTAATTCACTCAAGCTCTCCTCCTGAGTGTGTGTGTGCAAGGTTACTTAGCTAGGGGATCAGTTACATTAGAATTGACTCAAGAAAAGGAAAATAGTATATTTAGACACACTTGGACCCGATCTTGAGTTGGCTTGAGTTACTCTCGATCTTTTATGCCTGAAATGGGTTAGCCAAGTAAAACACAATAGAAACATATTTGTCATCATCAAAACTAAATTTACAACATGTACACTCCCCCTAAGTAAATAAAATCCAAAATCCAACGCTCCCTCTAAAGCCTAAGTTCCCCCTAAAGAAATAACCTATCCTAAACAAGGGATAAAAGGGAACATACTGAATAAGCAAAGGAAAGGGTACCAAAAGGGTAAGAAGAATAAGAATTTAAAATGCAACACAAGCATTACAAACACTACACACTACACACAAGTAAAGTACATTCTTACATACATAAGCAACTAAAAATGAAAATGCAACAAGTCAAAACAAATCAAGCACACAAAGTCAAACAATAAAAACTTATCAAGCAAACAAAGTCAAACAATAAAACTCTCCCCCTTTTGACAACAATAAAAAGGGACACTCAAATTAGTTGAGAAGTGAAATAATGTTAAATGAAGGTTAACTATAATATTCAATTCAAATGCAAAAAGTAAAGACTCAAAAGTGCTAGATTGCATATTATAAGAAGGAGAAGAAAAGTTGTTCTAAAGTAGTAATGTATTAGACAGATTAGCAGCCTTAACTTTTGCACAAAAGATGAAATAATATTACCAAAATTCTAAGTCAAAAGTGACAATCATTGACTAGTGAACTTTGAGAAAAATTCCAAAGGAAAGAATAATTGGCGACATTGCGCATCTTCTCAAAATGTAGGCTAATTTTGTGCCTTTTCTAGATTTGGCGACATTGCACATCTTTTATTGTATGCACATTTTGTACATCTTTTCAAGCTTTGCTTTAAATGTAAGATTCTTTCCAATAACTCTATCTCTGGTTCACAAATACATTAATGAACACATTGATATAGAATGTAAGAGTAATATTAAGACATCAAATATACATCAATTTAAACTAAATAATATATGTCTAAATAAGATTAAGTAAAATCTTCTAATTCACACCAAATCATAATAAAATCTAAATATTTTTGAAAATTTAATGTTATGCATAGAATTTTTTATTGTAATATAAACTCAATTATCATTGTAGAACATTAATCAACTACAGTTAAGTATTTTAAGATTAGAATATTTCCAGTCAATAACACAGAATGATATGCACAGAAACACTTGAACATTTCATTTCTGATCATTTCCAAAACATACAACATAGCAAGCTTTACTTTGTAGCACAACTTCATATGAAAAACATGCTAACATTCTCAAAACATAGAAATAAACATAAACCAGTCAAAATATAAAACAGCCTAACAATAGTAAAGAGAATCAAAAACACATCCAAGCCAAGCCAAAATAAAGCATACTAGAACTTAGAAGGACCATGATCTGGAGGAGGTGGTGGAGCGCCGAATAGACCAAAATAGCTGTTTAGCGTTGCAATATTTATGTTCACAGAATCAAATTATTCTCTTATCCACACTCTATCCTCCTTGTACAGATCATCATGCTGCTTTAGGTGCGCCTCCATATTATCAAATCTTTGATCCATTCTATTAAATCGCTGGACCATATCCTGGTAGAAGTCTTGATTGGGTCCGGGTCCAGGTCCAGGTGCAGGAGCAGGAGCAGGTTCATCATCAGAACTAATCACATGTTCATCTATCCAAAAAAGTGCTCTAAAAGAGGCATCAGTGAAATAGAGTGGGAGTTCTGAAGGTTTGTCAGGATGGACTATGTTATACTTTTTATCAAGAATAAAATAGATTACATGACCTAGGGCAATATTCTTCTTCCTCTTTACACTAGGTTGGCCAATATCAGAAAGGTAAAAGATGTAGTCCAGAAGTAGTTGGGCTTCATCAATTGGTTGACCAGTCATGATCTGGTAAGTGACACAAGAAAGAAGAGGGGTCATGTTTACTCTATCTCCGGCCTTAGGAATGATAGAGCTCCTGAGTGAAAGTGCAAACAGGTTGTTAGACCTATTGCTCAATGTCCCTTGGCTAACCAAGAGGGGGGGTGAATTGGTTCTTTTTAAAATTACTATTGATATTTTGGAAAATTTAAAAGCTAATCGTACAGTACGATATAACTTCGTACAGTACGAACAGAGATAATTTATGCTCTTTCTTTTAAAACAGAAATTCAACCACAACGAGAATAAACTGCAGTAAATAGAAATGCAGAAAAATAAATAGTGAACAGAAAACACTAGAATTTATAGTGGTTCGGTCAAACACGACCTACATCCACTCCCTAGAGTCTCCTTCTCTAGGTATTGCACTAAAAACAAGTGACTCTCCTTTTGCCCCCACAGCAAGGCAGAGAAGCCTTTACGAACTCTCTTCCACCAACCCCAGTGCGGTAGAGTACCGTAGTCCTTTTCACCCTCCAAGTGTGGCAGAGAACCGTCATCCTTTTCACTCTCCAAGTGTGGCAGAGAACCGTCGTCCTTTTCACTCTCCAAGCGCAGCAGAGAACCGACATCCTTTTTACTCTCCAAGTGCGGTAGAGAACCGGAATCCTTTCGAACAATACTCTTGTAAAAGTCTCCAAGGAACTAGGAAGATGCTTGAAGAACAAGTAAAAGAAATCCTCTGAATTGGATAACCTTGTGAATCTCCTCACAATTTTTCTCTTGAAAGATCTCTCAAAACTCACTCCCAAACACTCTCCCAATCACTCTCCTCTCACTTCCCAAAAGAATTTTCACAGAAGGATATTTTCTCCAAATAGTTTTGAGTCATTTTTATACTTAGGACAGAAAAAACCGTCCAAAAATTGAATTTTCAAGTTAAGACCGTGCCGATCATCCCGTACGATCGACAATCGTACTGTACGAATAGTTCAAAAATTTAAACAATTCGTCCTGTATGACTTATCAGACAAACAAATCAGAGCCGTTCGTACACGTAGTTTATCCCGTACGATCGCTTGGACGATCAAGTCAGTAAGCATCATCCGAACACTTCGTCCTGTACGAACGCTTGGACGATCAAGTCATAAGCATCGTCCTAACACTTCATCCCGTACGAACGCTTGGACGATCAAGTCAGTAAGCATCGTCCGAACACTTCGTCCCGTACGAACGCTTGGACGAATCGAATAGTAAGCATCGTCCGATCCATTCGTCCCGTACGAACCTATGGATGAACCCAATTTTGAGCTATTCGTACAGCAAAAACTCATGTACGAATGGTATTCATACTGTACGAACATCCCTTAGAAAAATTTTCTTATCTGATGAGATCTCCCTGGAGGACATATTCTTTATATCGTACTATACGAAATAAATTCGTACTGTACGATCAGTTTAAAACATTTAAACTTTTTACTCCCCCATTATGTGTGTGCACAGTTATCCAACTTACAATCACACTCTCTCAGACTCAAGAAAAAGAAAAAATTTACAGACTTCATTTACAGTGAACAAGTGAACTTGAAGTCTTCAACAGCCTTGAGTGTGAATTTCCTGAAAAATACTTTAGTACACACAGATAAAAACTCAAATATATGTTAGAAGATGAATTAGACAAATAATAAACTTTTGTAATCATCAAAAACATAAACATAGATTAGAATTCTCATGAACAAAATGATTCACTCAAATCAAAAACACTGAGAACATGTTGAATTATACGGGTATTTTGGTTTAAGGTGTCGACTCGAGGAATATGAGTTGGTGTCTTACACCTCTAATGACCTGATTTACTTCAGTCCAGTCATAATCAGATCGAGCTATTAAAGTATTTGCCCGACTGCCCATGGTTCTTAAATGAAAGTACTCTCCTAGATCTTCCTTTGTAATCTCTATTCTCAATTTCAGAACATATGATGAAATCCTAGTATGATCATGACTAAAAGTCATGTTAGCTAGAAAAACATGAAAGAGGTCTCTATTGTATGAGTAGATTAGAGTGAGAAGGAAGGAGAATTGGGTAGAATCAAAGAGAGGCATTATTATGAAATGGAGATTTTCCTACAGCAGAATGCGGGAGGGAGTGATTTTGGATGCGACATACCTATAGTATGCCTCTTCATTTTGCCCACTTAAAAAATTGTCATCGTAGTCCCTCCTAGAAGGAGCCCCTCTAGATTGACGCACTCTTTTTCCACTTCCAGAAATCTCTAATCGATGCTCTAAACGATTTGAAGTGAGGATGGAATGAAAGAAAATGACCCTCCCTTTTATAAAAAATCCGATCAATCGTACTGTACGAAATCATTTCGTACAAGACGAAATTTATTTTGTCCGGGATGAATTGAATTTCATCTGCCACGAATGAAAGTAGTCAGAATGAAATGATTTTTTATAAACTGCTCATCCCGAGGCATCCTTTCGTACAGGCTTTTTGACTTCCCGATCATACAGACAAAGACGTGTTCGTCCGGGACGATTAGAAAATTAAAGAATCGTTCAGGTGACGGTTAGGGTCATCCTTATGTGAAACGACACTTGGATCGTACGGATGAATGATGTATTTGTATGTATGATTATCAATAATAACTGATGCTAACCGTGATTCCTCCCCCATTCGTACAGACGAAGTTCATGCAATCGTACAGTACGATGACATCATTGTACAGTACAAATAGACAAAATAAAACAAACTTTCATCACTTTAATCTTACAGGTTTCCAACATTCAACTAAAGACTAATTTAACATTTATTATTATTATTATTATTATTATTATTATTATTATTATTATTATTATTATTATATATATATATATATATATATATATATTTAAAAATGACTACACAAAGAAAACAAATAAAACATAAAACACTAGATAACAAATCACTTACAATGAACATACCAACAAATACATATAAACAGATATTTGCAGAATTTTCAATCAAACATTTAAATCAATTACACCTAGCCTAGTCCTTAACATGCTAAAAGTGTTAAAAGCTGAGGGTTTTGTGAAAATATCTGCAAGCTGATCTTTAGTAGCGACATGATGTAGTTTAATTTCCCCTTTCGCTACATGATCTCTTATAAAATGATGCCTTATATCAATTTGCTTGGTTCTAGAATATTGAATAGGATTCTTTGAAATACAAATGACACTAGTGTTATCACAAAAGATTGGAATGGTACCAATTGAAAATCCTAAGTCACTCAATTGTTGTTTCAACCAAAGCACCTGTGCTACACAACTCCCTAAGGTAATATATTCTGCTTCAGCTGTTGAAAGTGCTACTGAATTTTATTTTTTACTGGACCAAGTTACTAATGAATTTCCAATGAATTGACATGTCCCAAAAGTACTTTTTCTATCCACCCTACAGCCTGCAAAATCAGAATCTGAGTATCCAATAATATCAAAAGAAGAACTATTCTTAGGATACTGAATTCCTAAATTTTGAGTTCTCAGAAGATATCTTAAAATCCTTTTCACTGCTGTCAAATGTGATTCCTTTGGATCATCTTGAAATCTAGCACATAAGCAAACACTAAACTTGATGTCAGGTCTGCTAGCAGTCAAATAAAGCAAAGATCCAATTATTCCTCTAAACTTATTTTAATAAATAGATTTTTCCTTAGGATCCTTATCTAATAGTACTGAGGAACTCATGGGTGTAGTTACTTGTTTAGCATTATCCATTTCATACTTTTTGAGGATATCCTTAACATACTTAGATTGATAAAGAAAAGTTCCTTCCTCATTTTGCTTTATGTTAAAACTAAGAAAATAATTCAAATCACCCATCAAACTCATTTCAAATTCACTACTCATTGCCTTTGAAAATTCATCACATAGAGTTTTATCAGTTGATCCAAAAATGATGTCATCCACATATATTTGTACAATGAGTATCTCATTTTTAATTATTTTTAAAAATAGAGTGGTATCCACACTTCCTTTAATAAATGATCTTTTTAATAAGAAAGTGCTTAACCTCTTATACCATGCTCTAGGTGCCTATTTTAGTTTATATAATGCCTTTTTCAATTTAAAAAAATGATTAGGGAATTTAGAATTTTTAAAGCCTGAAGGTTACTCAACATAAACATCCTCATCTATCACCCCATTCAAAAAGGCACTCTTGACATCCATTTGGTACAATTTAAAATCTTTAAAATAGGCAAAGGCTAACAAAGCTCTAATTACTTCAAGTCTTGCTACAGGGGAAAATTTCTACTCAAAATCCATTCCTTCAATTTGATTATACCCCTTAACTACTAATCTAGCCTTATTTCTCACAACAACTCCTGAATTATTCATTTTATTTTTGAACACCCACTTAGTTCCAACTACACTTTGATCTATTGGCCTTTCAATTAGCTCCCAAACATCATTTCTCTTGAATTGATTTAACTCTTCTTGCATGACCAAAATCTAAAATTCATCCAAAAGTCCTTGTTTTATATTAGTGGGTTCAATTATTGAAATAAATGTTGAATGATTTACCTCTTTCCTCAAACCATGCCTAGTCCTAACTCTTTCACTTGGTTCTCCTAAAATCAATTCTTTAGGATGACTTCTAACAAATTTTCATTCTCTAGGTAATTAATTTTCTTCTTCCTTTTCAACCCTTTCTTTAACTTTTTGATTTTCAAGTTTTTGGGTTACCACCTCAACCTCATCTTCATCCAACTTAGACCCATTATTATCATAAGATTCATCAAACATGACATGTGTGGTCTCCTCAACTACCAATGTTCTCTTATTAAAAATTCTATAGGATTTCCAACACTTGAATAAACTAGAAAGATTCCCTCATCAGATTTTGGATTAAATTTTCCTAAGAGAGTTTTATCATTATTATGAATGAACACTTTACATCCAAAAATATGTAGATGTGAGAGGTTGGGACTCCTACCTTTAAGAAATTCATAGGGTGTCTTATTTAATTTAGACCTTATGTATACCCTATTCAACACAAAGCACACTGTGCTAACTGCTTCAGCCCAAAAAAAATTAGGAAGTGAGTACTCTGCCAACATGGTCCTAGCAGTTTCAACTAATGTCGTATTCTTTTTTTCTACAACCCCGTTCTATTGAGGTGTCCTAGAAGCTGAGAAGTTGTGTTTAATCGCATGAGATTTACAAAAATCATTAAACATTTCATTTTCAAATTCTCCCCCATGATCACTTTGGATAGTAACTATTTCAAAACTTAGTTTCCTCTTAATCCAAGTGGCAAAATCTCTAAACTCTTCAAATGATTCACTCTTATGATTCAAAAATCTAATCCATGTGAATCTCGAATAGTCATCCATAATAACATACCCAAATCTTTTTTCTCCTAGACTTAAGGTACTAACAGGTCCAAATAAATCCATGTGAAGAATTTCTAAAGGCTTGCTAGTCCTAATTTTCTTGATAGAATTGAAAGAGGATCTCACTTGTTTTTCTAATTGACATGCATCACACAAGTGATCTTTAGTGAAGTCTAATTTGGGTACACCTCTAACTAGTTACTTTTGAGTTATCTTCCTAAGATTTCTCATACTAGCATAATAAAGCCTTCTATGCCATAACCATGATTCATCAGATACAGTTTTCAAACACAAAGCAGTAGAAGGATTAACAAAATTCAAATCTAGCATGTAAACATTATTAACTCTATCACCATTCAAAATAATAGTTCCATTTAGACTAATAACACAACTAGTAGGAAAAAACTTTATATGATATCCCTTGTCACATAATTGACTTATACTCAACAGATTATGTTTCAAACCTTCAACCAACAACACATTTTCAATCACAAAGTTTCTAGACTTTCCAATTATACCTGTACCTACCACTCTCTTGGTTGTATTATCTCCAAGTGTAACCTTGCCTCCATTCCTGGCTTCTAGCGATATAAATTGATTAGTATATCCAGTCATATGCTTTGAGCAGCCGCTGTCTAGGTACCAAATACTCTCACGAGGTCTTGTGTGAGAGCGTTCCTACAAAATGATCAAATGTAAGTCTTGGGTTCTCCTCTTGACAATTTTAAACCAGATGCATGTGTGATATGCTGTGATTTATGCACCTTAGGTCTCGACACTAAATGTGTTCTATATTTAAACGTATAAGTGTGGGAAATATGTCCTAAACTTCCATAAGAAAAACACTTTATTCTTGGAAAAGGAATCACTAATCTATTATTCCTGAAAATTTTCTTCTTAGACTTTGAACCAGTGGTCTTGTAGTAGGATTCGTGAGAATCTTCAAGTTTAAGTAGATTTCTATTTTCCTTAAGTGCTTTTAACTGAACTTTAAGATAAGCACTAGCACTTTCTAGAATCGAATTATTAATCTTCAAATCATGCTCTCTAGTATCCGATTCATCTATATAAGTTTTAAAATCATTTTCAAGTTCAGTGTGAGATGATTTTAAAAGATTATGCTGTTTGTTTAAATCATCATACTCATCTAACAAGGTCATGTGGTTACTATTAATTTATGCATGACCTTTCCTAAGGATGTCATATTCTTTCTGCAGCTCTAAATAATCTAAATTTAATTAGCATGTAGTTTTTTTAGTTTCCTATATGCTGTATGTATGCGTTCAGAAACTTCAAACAATTCTTCATAACTTAAGTCACATACCTCTTCTTGATCTGATTGATCAAGATTGTCAGCCATTAAGCACAAATTTATGACTTCCTCTTCTGGTGTAGTTTCTGAGGAATCTGAAGCTGAGTCTGCCCAAAATGCTCGTTAAAGTCTCTTTTTACCCCTTCTTTCCTTTGGTTTCTCCTCGGCCTTCTCCTTGCTAGGATTTCCCTTGAGATTGGGGCAATCTATCTTTATGTGTCCAAGCTTCCTGCACTCATAGCAAATAACTTCATTAGAAGCCTTAACATTCTTTTGGAACTTACCTTTGTTCCACTGTTGGCGTCTTCTCTGCTTCCTTTTTAGGGAACTTCTAAATTGCCTTGTCATCAAGGCAATATCCTCTTCATCCTCAGGTAGTGACTGATCACTTTCTGAATCGTCCACCTTCTAAGCATGTTCTTCTCCTTTCACTTCTCACCTGCATCAATCTATCTTTGAGTCACAGATTACTCGTAAGCAATTAGTGATCCAAGAAGATTGTCAACAGAATAAACATTTAAATCTTTAGATTCTATTATTACAGTTATCTTTGCATCATAAGCGGTAGGTAAGCAACAAAGTATCTTGTTAATTTTTTCTGCATTAGTTAACTCCCTACCTAAAGCATGTAATGAAGTTGTTATATGAGTAAAATGTGTGTACATGTCTGAGATTGATCCATTCAGTTTCATGCGAAATAATTTATAGTCGTGCAAGAGAATGTTCAACCTAGTTTGCTTCACTTTATTTGTACCTTCATAAGTAATACAAAGCCTATCCCAAATTTATTTTCCTGATTTACATATTGAAACACGCATGTAGTCTTCTGATTTTAAAGCACAAAAGAAATTATTCAAACACTTAGCATTTAATTGAGCTAGCTCACGTTCTTCTACAGTCCATTCGGCCAAAGGTGTTTGAACTCTAATTCCTTCTACAATTCTAGTGGGTTTAGTATAACCTTCATGTACTAACATCGACATGTGATAATCAAGAGATTGTAGAAATGTAGACATGCGAGTTTTCCAGAAATCAAATGGGATATTATCAAACAAAGGTGGTCTAGTGATCGAGTAACCTTCTAAAGTATTTCTATTTTCAAAATTAGCCATGATCAAATTTCAAAAAGTATTTTAAACAGTGATTTTTGAAATTGGCTCTGATACCACTTGAAAGTACGAATAGGTTGTTAGACCTATTTCTCACATCCCTAGGCTAACCAAGAGGGGGGGGGGGTGAATTGGTCCTTTTTAAAAATTACTCTTAGAATTTTGGAAAATCTTAAGCTAATCGTACAATATGAACACACTTTGTACAGTATGAACAGAGTTAATTCTTTGCTCTCTTCAAAACACAAAAATTCAACCACAGAAAGAAAATAAAATACGTAATAAAAATAGTGCGAAAAAGTAAACAGTCAGAGCAGAAAACACCAGAATTTATAGGGGTTCGGTCAAACACGACCTACATCCACTCCCTAGAGACTCCTTCTCTAGGTATTGCACTAAACTCAAGTGACTCTCCTTTTGCCCCCACAGCAAGACAGAGAAGCCTTTACAAACTCTCTTCCACCAACCCGATGCGGCAGAGAACCGTCATCCTTTTCACCCTCCTGGTGAAGGTAGAGAACCAAACATCCTTTTACACTCTCCAAGTGCGGCAGAGAACCATCAACCTTTTTCACCCTCCAAGCGACGGAATAGAACCGGAATCCTCTCAAACAAATCTCTTGCAAAAATCTCCAAGGAAAGTATGGAGATGCTAGAAGAACAAGTAAAGAAATTCTCATAATTGGATAACCTTGTGAATCCCTTCACAATTCTCTCTTCAAAGATTTCTCAACACTCACTCCCAAACACTCTCCCAATCACTCTCCCTTTCACTCTCCAAAAGTATTTTCATAGAAGGATCTCACTACTAGTCAATTTAAAAGATCCTTATACTCTAAAGGCAAGAAAAACCGTCCAAAAACTGAATTTTTCAAGTTTCACGAGTCCCGATCGTTCCGTACGATCGATCTTCGTACTGTACGAATAGTTCAAAACATTGAACGATTCATCTCGTATGATTCAATACGAACCTAAATCAGAGTCATTCATACCATAAAATCTTTTGTATGAAATATATTTCAAATTATATGAATAGTTCAAAATGAACGATTCGTCCCGTACGAACCAGTACGAACTAAATTCAGTGCCCTTCGTACAGCAAAATCTTCTGTATGAATTATATTTCATATTGTATGAATAGTTCAAAAATGAATGATTCATCCCATATGAACCCAATTCAGTGCCCTTCGTACAGCAAAATCTTCTGTACATTTTATATTTCGTATCGTATGAATAGTTCAAAAAATGAACGATTCGACCCGTACGAACCAATACGAACCCAATTCAAAGCAGTTTGTACAACAAAACCTCATGTATAAATAGTATTTCATACTGTATGAATGTAACTTAGAAAATTTTTCTTGGTATATGGGTTCGATATGGAGGACATATACTACAGATCATCCCGTATGATATTCAATTGTACTGTACGATCAGTTTCAAAAATTAAGTTTTTTACTCCCCCATTGTGTGTGTGTGCACAGTTATCCAACTTACAATCACACTCTCTCAGACTCAAGAAAAATAAAATATAGACTTCATTTACAGTGAACAAATGAACTGAAGTCTTCAGCAATTTGGAGTGTGAATTTCCTAAAAAATAGTTTAGTACACACAACAATAAAACTCAAATATTTGTAGGAGAAGAATAAAACAAATAATAAGCTTTTGTGATCATTAGAAATAACTTATATATGAATTCACTTGAATGAACAGATTTACCCAAATCATAACACCTCTGTCAAGTATTTCTTGTGTCACTGCTACCCTTAAAGGATATGCTCAAATATGGATCTTTTCTCTTCCTGCTGGAACCATCTCCAAGTTCGTTAAATTGGCTAAAGTGTTCGTTGAATAATTTATTACCAATCAAAGGATGGTTAAAGATTTTTCCCACCTCTTAGAAATTCGACAGAATGAAAATGCGACCCACAAAGAATACTTTCAAAGATTTTTTATGGAGGATCGATAAATTCCAGGGGTGGATCCAGAACTGCTAAGAGGAGTTTTTCTTAGAGAACTTCATCCTGGACCTTTTTATTCAACACTTATGCGAGATACAGCCCATTCATTTACTGACTTAATTCACCATGCGGAGGCCCAAATCTTGGCAGATGAGGCCATAAATGGTCATCAGAATCACTTTGAGCAAATAACCGGGAAATGTAAAATTGCGTTGGGGATGGATGTTTCATCATCACAATGAAAGAAGCATATAAATTATAACATGCCCCCTTGACCCTCATAACAACGACGAGAGCCTTGTCAAGAGAAGGCGTATACGCTGCTTAATGTATCTCGGGCCAATGTGTTGATGGCCATCCGGGATCAGGAGAATGTAAAGTGGCTGAATCCTTTGAAGCCCAATGTAGGAAATCAGGCGTAATATTATCATTTCCATCATAGTCGGGGACACCAAATTGGACTTTATAGACAACTCAAGGAAGAGATTCAGAGGTTGATCCGATAAGGGTATCTTCGATAATTTATCCAAAGTACACCTATTCGGGATGTAGCTGGTCCTATTGGAGTGTAAAATCAGTAATAAAGGCAACCATTGAATAATCGTCAAATGGTCAGAGAGATTAAAACTATTGCTGGGGGCCCTTCAATACCCAATCAGGTCTTAATTGCAGCTAGCAAGGAGCCAATGCCAAAGAAGTCTCATGCTGACTACTCTATTACTTTTGATGATACTAATCTAGATGGAGTTTAGACCCCTCATCAGGATCCACTTGTAATTAATGTGGGAATTGGTGACCCATGCTTCAACATCAAAAGAATCTTAGTTGACAATGGGAGCTCGATGGATATCCTATTTTATTCTACTTTTCTTAGTATGGGCCTGGCTAGGGAAAATCTCAAGCCAGTTGCAGGACCACTGTATGGTTTTGACAAATGACTCGTATGAGTAGAAGGATCAATCAGCCTCCTAGTTGTGCTTGAAGAATTTCCACAACATGTTATACATTCAATCTAATTCATTGTAGTGAAGTCAAAATCGACTTATGACGCCATCTTTGGAAGACCACTCCAAGCGACCTTTGGAATCATTGCCTCCATCCCACACCTTAAACTAAAGTTTCTCATCTTAGCAAGAGTCATTATAGTGCATGGAGATCAAAAAGAAACTCAATTGTGCTATCTTAGGCAGGATCAGTAACCCCCACCAGTTACCCTAAGCATTGAGGATTTTGATCTAGGGAATATAGACATTCCTGACAATACTTCTCCTGTAGAAGATCTTGATTGTGTTTCTCTATCAGATGAGCACCCTACCAGAATAATGTAGATGGGATCATTAATTTTAAAAGAAGAGAAGGTGAAATACGTTGATTTTCTACTTGTAAACCAATACATCTTTGCATGGAGTCCAGCTGACATGCTAAGAATTAACCCAAAAGTAATCATGCACTCCATCAAAATAAATCAAATTTGTAATCTTGTTATCTAGAAGAAACAAATTTTTGTACCAGATCGCCAGTGAGCTATTGAGAAGGAAGTTGACAAACTCCTGGAAGCAGGATTTATATGGGAAGTACACTATCCCAGCAGGCTAGTGAATGTTATCATGGTCAAGAAAGCTAGTGGAGCTTGGAGGATGTGTGTAGACTACACAGATCTCAACAAAGCTTGCCCAGAGGATAATTTTTTACTTTCGCGTATTGACCAGCTGGTTGATGCCACCTTTGGGCACAAAATGCTGAGCTTTATGGATGCTTACTCTGGATACAACCAGATAAGTATGGATCCCATAAATGAGGAAGCAATATCATTTCAAATGGAAAAAGGACTATATTGTTATTGGGTCTTATCATTTGGGCTCAAAAATGCTGGGGCCACATATCAGCGCCTTATGAATAAGGTATTAAAATACCTTATAGGGTATACTATAGAAGTATATGTGGATGATATGCTAGTCAAAAGTTTTAAAAAATCATAGTATATCTCTGACCTAGAATAATGCTTCAGTTGTCTTTGATCCTATAACATGCGCCTCAATTCTTCCAAGTGCGCATTCTGAGTTACTTCAAGAAAATTTTTAGGATTCATCATTACATGCTGTGGGATCGAGGAAAATCCTAAGAATGTCAAAGAATTAAGATATATGGTACCCCCAAGAAATATTAAGGAAGCCCAACATCTAAAAAGAAGAATTGCAGCCCTTTCTCAATTTTTGGCCCGATCGGGCGATAAATGCCTGCCTTTCTTCAAAATACTTAGAGGAGCCCATAACTCGGGATTCCAGTGGATAGATGAATGCCAAGAGGCTTTTGAACAACTTCGAAGTTATCTAGACTCCCCTCTACTACTCTCACAGCTGGTACCCAGTGAAATGTTATATGTCAATATGGATGTCTCTTCGCATGCCATAAGTTTAGTTTTGTTTCGAGAGGAGAATGTTGTTCAACACCCTATTTATTATAATAGCAAGGTACTCTTTGAGATAGAAGTGCGTTACCTATTGGTAGATAAGATAACTTTGGCATTAGTTTTCTCAGCCAGAAAATTATGTCCTTTTTTTCAGGCCTATACAATTAGAGTCTATACAAATCTACCCCTGAGGAGCACTCTCCAAAAGCCTATGGCATCTGGAAGATTAATCAAATGGTTGGTAGAACTCAGAAAATTTGACATCTATTTTCTTCCTAGACCTGACATCAAGTTATAAGTATTAGTAGATTTTGTGGTCGAATGTACCAATCTTACTTCTGATGAACCATTAGCTACTTCTCCGTCCTCCCCGAGTTGGACCTTATATGTTGAAGGAGCTTCTAACAGTTCTGGCGCTGGTGCTGGAATTCTATTGATCTCTCCACAGTAAATTTCTCTTGAGTACAGACTTCGATCGAAGTTTTCTGTAATAAATAATGTTGCTAAATATGAGGCCCTTATCGCAGGGTTAAGGCTAGCAATCGATTGTGAAGTTCATAATTTGGTGATTCATACTGATTCATAATTGGTCGCCTCTCAAGTGGAGGGACAGTTTGACATCCACAGCCTACTGCTGGCCCAGTGCTGCAACATAGTAAAATCACTTTTGGTCCAAATTGCCCAGCATCAAATTATCCATATCCTCCAGGAGCAGAATGTACGAGCAGATTATCTCTCTAAACTGGCTATTCCGACAACTAGTGACATCTTCAAAAGAAAATATATCGAGGATATTTATTTCCCAAGTGCCCAAGGCCCATGGGTTATACAATCGATTGATAAACTAAAGAAAGCTTCTTAGATCGATCCCATTTTATCTTTCTTACAAGATAACATACTCCCTGAAGATCCTGTAACGGCAATGCGACTTCGAAGGCAAGCACCAAACTTCACTATTATTAATGGAGAGTTATACAAATGAGCCTTCACAGGGTCGTACCTCATGTGTCTCCCACCTTTGGAAGCTAATTATATAATGCGAGAGGTTTATTCAAGCATATGCGGAGAGCATTTGAGGGGAAGGATATTAGCCAATAAATCATGAGGCAGAGATTTTATTGTCCCATAATAAAGCAAGATGCATTAAAATTTGTACAAAAGTGTAATAATTGCCAATTACATTCTAACCTTACCAATTCACCTGCCGTGGAGATCTCGTCACTATAAAGTCCCTAGCCTTTTGCCCAGTGGGGGGTCAACATAATGGGTTATTTCCCTATAGCCATCAAATATTGAAAGTTTATCATCCTAGCTGTAGATTATTTCACCAAATGGGTGGAGGCAGAACCACTGGCAAAAATTACTGAAGCTAATGCCAAACAATTCCTGTGGAAGAACATAATATATCATTTTTGCATCCCAGCTAAACTAGTGCATATAGCTCTTGCCCATCCTTAGAAAAATGGGCAAACGAAGGTCACAAATCAAACTATATTGAAAGGGCTAAAGACACTTCTAGGGAAGGCTAGGGTCAATGGGCTGATGAACACCTGAACGTCTTCTAGTCTTATCGTACCACCATCAGAATCCCAACAGGAGAAACTTTATATAATCTCTATTTTGGCACGAAAGTAATACTTCCCATCGATATTGAAATTTCATGTCCTAGAGTTCAAACTTTAAACTTCAACAGTAATGAGGAGAAGCTCCAAAATAATTTAGATCTCCTTCCAGAAGTACGAGATGTGGCGATGCTTAAAGTTGCTGCATATGACCAAAGAGTTGCTCGTTATTATAATTGAAGAATGAAACCATGATATATTTCGATTGTGCACTTAGTTCTACGTAGCATGAAGGCAGCAGGAAAAGGTCATCAACATAACAAACTCTCCCCCCTCTGGGAAAGTCCTTACTTGGTGGCAGCCATGGTGAAGCCTAGAACTTTAAAGTTGAAGAATACTGAGGGAAAGATGCTCCGTTGAACCTGGAATATAGAAAATCTCTACAAATATTATTAATAGAGAATAATAATACTACTTATTTTCAGTGTTGAGTTTTGTTTCTCCTATCTTTATCGTTTATATCCCTAGGTTATAATAGGGATGTTTGGTGTTACTCAATATTGTGAAACTTTAGTCATTTATATTATCTTCTTCTCTGAGAAAAAGTAGAGTAACCATTTCACACATACTATGAACTCTAACATTAAGATCTACTGGTTTAAGAAAAACACAACATTTATCATATCTTAGTCATTGCATGATCAATCCCAGGGGGATTCAATCTAACCTCATACATATAGGTTAACATCATCAAGCAATACTTCGACAAACAACCTCGAATTGGTCAAATATCTTAGGTGGATATCTCTCAACCTCTTCCTAATTGGCTAACTTCATTGAGTGGCCCCCCAATATGTGATTAAGGAAAGGTTAAAGTATTTGATAAGCTCTCTCTATCCTTCGAAGATGCAGGGCTACCTATATGAAAAGCTTCATTAAAAATATAAATAACATAATTTTGAATAATAGATTATTATGCTCCAAAAATATATCATCAAAGCATGGATATCTCAAATCACTAAACATACATATTGAGATAAATAAAAAGAGATAATCATATAGCCATAAAAAAAACACTACATGTTACATGATTTCAATATTATCATCATTACTGGAGAAGACCTTCCTTAGCTCACTTTCAACATCATTATCATCTAAGTCTAGAGAGGAGTCCTCAGAGGTCTGGCTGGAAGACAGCCCTTCGATCGTAACCCTTGCCTTGCACTGTACCAATCGAGCACCCTTTAAAAAACCACTGACGAAGCCTTTCTCAAGGCATCGATGCTCTAGATCCCTTGCTAAACATCAAATAGCTTATTATAAGCCTCTTCGATGTGATTCTGGATCTCTCGATGATGAGCTGAAGACTTAAATTTTTCTAAAGCCTCCAGTGATATGGCTTCTATACGGGCATCAGCATCTAGTATGGCTGCCTCTTTCTCCAAAAGATGATCCTATAACTCTTTATTTTCTATCTCAAGGGCACTCTTCTATGCTGCAAGTTCCTTCAAGACTTCATTCTTCTAATTGGTCTCTGTATGAGCCTCAATCAACTTAGTGCGAGAACAACCAGCCTCTCAATTTTGAAGGGAAAGAGTGGTGGATATCATCACTAGCTCAGCTTGATACTCTACTAGTTGGCTTTCCAATGCTGACATATCTTTAATCTTTATATCCAACTTTTGTTTATGCTCCCCATATAGATATTTAACCTTCATGAACTCTGCATTCCACTCATCCAGCACTGTGTCATACTGGGACTCCATGTCCATCTTTCGTATTATCTGCAGTGGACATATGATTATGAACGCTTAAAAAAAGGGGGGAGGGGAAGGAAACGGAGATCAAGACAACTAACCATTTCTTTCACATGTTGCCATCCAATACATACATGTTTTAATACCTCTTCAGGGAATGGTACTTTGAGGGGCTAAACCTCTCTATCTGAATTAAGGGCAGTAATATCGATCATCAAAGGGTGAATAACCTCCATGCATACTGCACCATCGCTTGGAAATCCCACTACATCATTCACTCTTATCTTCTTTATAAGGGAAGATCCCTCCTCTCCTTGTCCTCTTGAAGGACTATTGAAGGAAGACCTTAGAATGTTGGGACTTGTTTCACGAACCTTCTTAGACTTCTTCAACTAAACTGCATGAGATCTTCCGGCGTGAATAGAAAGGCCAACTTTAAAAACTTTTTCCTCCAGCACATACTGACTAATATGACGTAACTTTTTCTGAAGACTCTTTATGTCAGAAAATTAAGAATTTTCAATATATCCTCCTCTCCTAGGTGTGGGAAGTTTGGCAGCTCCTTTAACCTCCTCCATTTTTTAGAAAGTCCTCAATCATTTTTCACAAAAAAGAATGAGTTGGACCAATTTTTAGAAGGATCGCGTGTTGAAAAATCTAGCCACTATCAACCTCTAAATAAAACACGCCCTTGAAAATCCCTTGTAAGCAAGCACATCTTGGATAAGTAATCAATGCTCAGCCTGGCATCGCACTCCCTCTAAAAAACTATCAAGCCCATAATGATCGTAACTGTCCTGCATAAGAATTGGGCCAAGGGGACACTGTATGCCCTAAAAATCTCGAGCAATTTAGGGGCAAAATAAAATCTCAAACCTGTACATAATGTCATCTCGTACGCAGTGATAAACCCATTTGGAGGATCTCGTATTTAATCTGTCTTTTTAGGTGCAACCATTACTAAGTCATTGGGCAGATGATATTTCTTATGAATAATAATCAAGCCATCTGAAGTAATTGATGATGAAACATCATCAATTAATGTCGATCTCCTACTCTCATCAACCTGCATAGTCTATGGAGCTAGCACCGGCTAAACCACTTCAAGAGTAGAAGGAACAACATCTAGCTTATTTTGTGGCCTGCGGCCTGGAGGGGTATACATAAATGAAGAAATAATGCATGAAAATTAATACAATGAGAATAAGAAAGAGAGAATTGGGGAGAAAGAATATACCTGGAAGATCATCTTGGTTCTTTGAAACTCGCCTTCTATCGAATGAACCAGAACCACCTTTTTGGGTACTACTCAAGGCACCTCACCTCTAGCTGACGACATTCACCTCCCAATAGGGGAAAACTGTAGCCACTGGGTCATGATTGCTTTTGCTGTCAGTATTTAAACTCTTGTTGGATAGTTTTCCCCCAAAAGGGAGTGAATTGGAGCCTGCGTAAGAGTATCGGGCTTTGATCGCCGCTAACAATCTCTGAGTTATCAATCCAAAGAAAGTATATTTGGTCTGGCATAAGAGATTGTGCTCTTCATCCTCCCTCAGTGGGGTATTTATAGGACCAAGAAAATGGAAACTTAAAAGTCATTTCACAATTTTTCTAATTTTTATTATTTTTTGGGAATTTAAAAGGTCAAAATATATAATATAACAATAATAACTTAAGATATATTAATTGTTTCCTAATTAATAAGAGGCAGCTACTATTCAAAGGATGGGGGCGGGAAAGACAAGCAGATAGATTTTCATAACGGAAGGTCCAAAGATAGTCTTTGAACCACATGTCTATCAAACGTAATAAGTATATCGAGGTTACAACTATAAAGTTATAAATCAACACTATAATAATATATATGTATTAAGTACATACTCATGACCACGTGGTTTTTAAACTGAAAAAGAAATAAGTTATAATGAAACTGTAACTTAATAACTCTAAGTCACGAGTGGTGTACATAAGTAGTTTCAATGATATATTAATTTACTTTTTGTAACTATTTTTGGACCTTCTGCTAATGCTGATTGTACATTAATATATATTAATATTAAAAAGTTACAGTTTAACAAATCTAAGAGACTTCATAGCCTACATGAAAACTACTACAATTACAACCTCTTAGATGTTACAACTTCACATAATATTAAATTGGCATGCAATAGTTTAATATAAATTAATAACTTTTTAAAAGTTAAAATAAACATTATAATAGAAGTTATAATCTTCAAAAATATATATTATAAACTAATCTATATTTCATGCATGAAAACTTTTGCAATTATAGCCTCTTCAAAAATAAAATTATATTATAACAGAAGTTACCAATAAAAGCACAAAAAATATATAATCTTATTATAAAAATTTATAAATTAAAATTGGAATTTATTTATGTTGATATCACCTAAATCAACCAAAACACTAGACATAATTCATAATATTATTTGATCTAATGATATAGGATATTATTTGATATATATACATCTAAATTATTTAGCAAAAGAATAATAACCACCTATTAAGCAAAAATAAGGCAAAATATATAGATATATATTTTCAGACTCTACAAGCTTTGTCCTCCAAAAATAAGGGGGCAATTGATATATCATAAAAAAGTTATCTTGATCAGGCACAAATTTTGAAGCTAAATTGAGTTGAAAGGTTCCAAAATTAAATTGGGGATCATAAGAACTCTGATTTCTACAAACTTGTAGTCGAACTAAGCATCTCAAAAACATGAACCCAACGCCACCAAAATCGACCCAATCCGAGCCCAAATGAGTCCAAATCAAAGACTTGAAGCACTTTTAGAAGGATCAAACCATAATTTGGGTTACCAAACGGTCTCCAATCATGACATGCTTATAGTTGAATCGAGCAGCTCGATGAGATGAATCCAAAGAGCCTAAGATTGTCAAATTCTGATATCATTAAGATAGTCAAAAGTCCATTGAACGGTACATGATCGTAGGAATCAAGATCGACTGTCCATCCGAACCACTCAAAATTTACCCTTGATCTTCCACTTATTTTTGAGCCATGCCACTTAAGAATTCTATAAATAGAACCATATTTATTCTTGAAATGGGATCGAAGCCAAGAGAGAAGAAGGAAGAGAAGGAAGAAAGCTCCAAGCGCCTAGCTCCTCTTCGACCACAGCCGAAGTTTTGCCGCACCACCGTCAGGTTATGCCGTACCACCGCCAGACCACCAAGGGATGCCGAAGTTTTGTTGCACCACCGTCGGGTTCTGCCGCACCGTCATCAGACCACCAAGGGATGTCGTAGTTCTGCCGCACCACCTCTGGACTACCAAGGGACGCTGAAGTTCTATCAAACCACCACCAGACCATGAAAGGAAGTTGAAGTGCACCCAAAGCTAGAGTGCCCCCTTTGATGCTTAATTGCCACTACTGGACCACCACCTGACACTAGAGTGCTGCTGAACCACCACCTAACATTGGAGTGACACTGGACCTTTGTGAAACTTTCAGTTGACATTTGTAATCTGGACATCTTCAAGGATGAGTCGGACCATTGTACTTTACTAAAATTCTAATGGAATCATTTGCAACTGGGTAAGGCGTTGTGGTTTTTTCCCTTTTCCAAGTTTTCCATGTAAAAAATATTTTGATCTCTATATGCGAGCCGGATATCCGTGCAACGCTAAGACATAGAATTATAACACTATCACCGCGTATATTCTAGCCCGCAACAAAAATATATTGGATATATGTGGAATATTTATCATCTACCAAGGAGGTAAGTTAGTTTAAATTCAATAATTAATGGAGAAAAGCCTTTGTTAAAATTTTTAGGTTTTGGATATCCTTGCATCCTAGAAAATAGGTTATGTGTGGTTTAAACATTAAATAATTAACAAAAACATTATATATATGTATGTATATATATATATATATATATATATATATATATATATATATATATATATATATATATATATATATATATATATATATATATAATATTCAATATGAATATGTTTAATTAAAATTTATTTATAGATGACACCAGACCTTACTAATAGGCCTGCTTATTGAGTGGATGACTTGAGAACCTTTAAGTGAATGGAGAGAAGAGAGTGAAGCTAGAGAGGAAGAGAAAATATGTAGAATGCTCAAGAAAATTATAAATCTCAAAATAGAATAAGATGCACTAGAATCAATCAAAAGATCCCAAATTGTTCCTCATCACCACTTATTTATAGGGTTTAGAGGGATATAGGAAAAGCTATACCAATAACATAAAATAAAAAGCTATGTAGAACACCTATACAACATACAATGAAGCACAAACTAACCTAATCATATCTCATCTTCTAATTCACTAAAGTTAGGTGAGGTCTAAAGGGCTCCAAGAGATGTTTCTAGGCGAGCTTAGTATTGACAAGTAGGTGAGTAAGCTTGGGCTAGTTCAAAGGAAAGTGCTGCGATAAGGGGGGTCGATGCCAACAGGTTTTCTTATATTATCGGTGACTTGTATGGGAGATCTCATATCACCTAAGAAGAAAAGGTGAGTGGGATGTCTTTCTGGGAAGGGAGGGATCACAAGTTGAATGATATCGGTAAGAAGAATCAAGGGTCTCGTGAATAGGTGATTTTTTGTAGCTGAGCTTGGCAAGATTAGATGAGAGTGACTGCTCTGAGATAGAGCTAGTGATTAAGATGGCATTCAAAGATTTGCAAGTGCCAAGTTATAAGTTTAATAATGAATCCCTTATTTAATACTAAACTCAAATTTTTGTCTACATCTTTATAAATCAATAAAGATTTAATCTCCACTTTCATCGAGAGTTTTCTCAAGCTCTCCTCTTGAGATGTAAATAACCTTAAGGGCTTGCCTTTATAGGGAACTTAGACTCGTAGAAAAAAATATACCATATTTTAGTTCACTAAAGTAGGGGAAAATCTCAAAAACCATAGACAAATTTTATTTAAACTTATTTTCATTTCCAAAATGATAGTTAAATATTAACTTTATCTTTGAGATATTATGATATTATCTATGCTACATTTGAACATGATATGATGAAATCTATTTTTGTATTCAAAATGATAGTAAACTCCATTTCTTTCATTCGAAATGGTATATTATTCTCTATGCAGATTTTATTATAGAAGTACAAATTTTGAAATCCCATGGTGGTTTATTTTCTCATATAATGTTCACAAAGTAAAGACAACTAGGAAGCTTCTTCTGGTAAGTTAAAGTTTATTGAGTAAATTTTTTAATGTCTTTAGAAAAAATCCTTTAAGTAAAAAGGAGACCATCCCATGAATGTTTTTATATAGAATCTCAATTGTTTACTTCTCTTGCAACTCATGCTCACATTTAAAGCTCAAATTCTACCATATGAGAATATAATCTACTAAAGATTATCTAGGTTTTGTTTCTCAACAACTAGATCTCCAACTTTGATGTACTGTTAAGTCCCAAAATTTTTTTTAGGTAACAAGCTCTCTAATTAAACAAAGGTGTGGACTAACCCATTTGGCAATTCTACATTCTAATTGAATGCAACTTCTAACAAGACATAGAAAAATTACAACAACATTGCATCACTCTCTCATGCATTACAACAAATAGCTCAAAGTGTTCTAAATGTTGTGTTAGATTTGTGATACCATCAAAATTCTTAAATGAAGGAGGCATGAATCTTTTTGGATATGGAGATAAGTCATATTCTTCTTGCTAAGAGCTACCCTTCAAAGAAGATGAAGTATATGTGGATTGTGCCAAGGCTTCTTTAACTTCCTGGTCTATGATAACAAATATTATAGGTTATCTCTTTATTTCTCATAGTATGTGTATTGCATATATGCTTTTGTGTGTACAAACATTTTAGGAACATAATACACCATGCATTGAAGATTCACACCTCAAGACTAAGTATAATAGGATGATATTTGCAAGAGTATAATTTTCATTTCTTTAATTTTATATTTCTTGAGTCAAAGTCATGTAAGAGTGTATGCTAACTTGGCAACTGTGCACACATGCATGGGAGAGTGATAACATAAATTTCAAATTTTTTGAAGTTCACACTATACAATCAAGATTGTATTGTATGATCAGTTATTCAAAAAATCAATTAAAATATCTAATTGAGTAATTAATATTCTTTAAACTAATCGTACAGGATGATCAATTTAAATAAAAAATCATATCCGCCAATCAAATTTAGCTAAGTGTTTTTATTTTTAAATTTGGAATTGATCATAATGTACGAACATGTTTATATTGCATGATATTTAAAATACCACCTAAATTAATATCCATTATTGGTTAATCAATTCACGATTTAATTAATATGACAGATTGCACAGTATGATGTCGATCATACAAGATGATTGGAAGACATGACATATAATCATCCCATGGATCATCCTGGATGAAATATTAATATTTTAAGTAATCATACAGTACGATGTAAATCATAGTGGTTGACTCACAGAGATGATTTTAATTGTCCCGGAGTTCATCCTGTATGATATTGAGAAGAATGAACAAATTGTAACATATGATACAATGATTATACTATGTGATCTGTATACAAAGTTTGAACATATCTTATAGGATGAACATGGGTTTTTGGACTAATCATACTATATGATCACTGATTGTACTATATGAATAGAAATGGCTTAAAATTGTATGGTTTTTGGAGCATTTGTTTAAATATCATACCTGATTCATCTTAGGGATTCTTTTGCCACTTTTTTTAAAGGAGAGCTTCTATAGAAAGGGTTTGAAGAGGGAGAATTATTTTGGTGAGAGAGATGTGAGGTCTTGTGGGAGAAAATTCTTGTAGGACAAAAGAGTGTGCGAGAGGGGTTTCCTCACACGGTTGCTTGATGATCATGCACCTTTTTCCTCCAAGGTCATTATCTTTGCTTGAGGGAAACATTGAAAGTGTCTCTTCATGGAAAGGATTTGGCCACTCCACCACACTGATGAGCTTAAAGGGATTTGGCTACTCTGCCGCATCGAGCATGTGAAAGGGATTCAGCAACTCTATCGAATTGGGAAGGTGAAAGGGATTCAGCTACTCTGCCACAAGGAGGTGGAAGTTATTTGTAAGGGCCTCTCTACCTTGCTATGGAGGCAAAAGAAGAGTTACTAGTGTTAGTGTAATACTCAGAGTGGAGAACTCTGGGAGTGGATATCGATCACGGTTTACCAGACCACTATAAAACTCTAGTGTGTTTGTTCATATGTTTACGTTTACTTTTCTTTATTATTATTTATAACATCTTAATTATTGAATATCTGCGATCTTTGAGATTTTTATTTTACAAAAATTGAACATCTTATTTTTGCAAAAAATAAAAACAAAAATGCAAATTCAAAATTTAATAACCAAAAAAAAAAAATCTTGGTAAGTATTACTAAGGTCAAAACAAGTTTTTGTTTAGATTGGTGTTGTTGAATTATTTGTTAAATCATAATTTTTTTAAAAGGATCATTTTAAAAGGAAATTTTTAAAATACCACTTCACCCCCTTCTTGGTGTGCACTTGTAGTCCAAGTTAGTCTTAAAACCCAATTTAAACTTTTAATTAATATTAGAGCCCTGGGGAGTAGAAATACTATGGATTTTTTAAAAAGCCTTGAGTAAAAGATACATGGCACATTTGGGGAGTAGAAATACTGTGGATTTTTTATTCAATAACCCATCCACCTTTATTTGATCATGTTCCATTTGATTTTTGGAAAATTCTTAAGTCTACCTTTTTATAATTGATTTTCTTTTCGCATATGGCATATGATATAAGAAGGTTTTTTTTTGATGAAATGTAAATAGCATTAATAAGGACAGAAAAGCCTAATACAACCTATCATTGATAAGAGATCTATCACAATCCTCCTTTAACAAAGCAAAAAAAGTAGTAGGAACCTTATTACAATCTAGAACATCCCAAAAAAAATCAACTCCTAAAGCCAAGTTAGCACAAAAATTAGCTAACTTATTACAATTTCTATACAAAAAATGAAATAAAAAATCCAAAAACACTGAAAGTTTGATAGGGATGTTAAGCTCTTATGAACAAATCCCGAGGCTAACCAAGAGGGGGGGTGAATTGGTAGTTTTAAAACAAAAGAAAAATCTTTTTATATCTTACAGCGGAAACTAATTAAAACAATGATAAAAAGATTTATTACAGATTTCACCCAAGCAGATAATCGTAGTAAAATAAAGTGCAAAAAATAATAAAAAAAATACACCAAATTTATAGTGGTTTGGTCCAACTTGACCTACGTCCACTCCTCGAAGGCACCCTCCAAGTATTGCATTAACACAAAGTGACTCTCCTTTATCCCTCACAGCTAGGCGGAGAAGCCCTTACAAAATCACTTCCACCTTCCCCGGTGTGGCGGAGTAGCCGGGTCCTTTGACACTAAAGAGAACTTCTTCTTCCCAAAAATTCCCTCGAGACGAACCTTGAATCCGATGGTACTTAGGTGCAAGCTTGCTGGAGCAACCATGTGAACCCCCTCACACTCCCTCAAAAATCCCCCTTCCAAGGCTCTTCTCGCTCTCAAACTCCACCCTTTCCTCTCTCTCTTTCAAGCTCTCTCTTCGAATTTTCTCCAGAAGAAACGAAGCCTCAATGGCTGCCAAAGATACCTATCAAGTGCCTTGAGAAAGCTTAAATAAAGAGCTCCAAAAACCCTTCCAAATCAGTTCTGGCGCCAAATATCATCTAGGACGATGGTTGGATCGTCCAGGACGATGGTAGGATTGTCCAGGACGATGTGCTCCAAAAGACGGCTTCAAAAAACCCTAAAAACATAATTCTGCCACCCAAAATCGTCCAAGATGATCTAAGGATCGTCCAGGATGATGTGCAGAATTTGACCTGATAGTCTCGTACGATCACCTTGACGATCACCTGGACGATCACCTGTACTATATGTTCAAATTTGCACAAATCATCCAAGATGATAAGAATATCAAATTAAGAATATTTGATTGACTAATTATAAGATTAATTTAGGCAACATTGTCATAGATCGTCTAGTACGATATGGATCATCTGGATGATTAGACCACAAATAGAAACTTACAATCTTGCCTGAATTATTATGGCGGCTAGGGTTTTGAGACCGTAATAGATCGTCTAGGATGATATAAATATCATCCAGTACGATTTGTTCAAAAGTTAAACTTTTGGTTTTGACTAGATCTTACTCCCCCTGAGTATGTGTGTATATGGTCACAAATAAGCATACACCCTTATAGGACTTGACTCAATAAATAAAAAAGTACATAATTACAAAATATAAATATTATCACATTAAAGCCTATTCTACCCATTCTTGAGTCTTGAACCTTTCTTGTATTGATGCATGATGTTCTTAAAATGTTAGTACACACAAACAAATATATATTCCAAATACTAGGAGATGTGAACCAAAATATTTATTGTCATCAAAATATAAACTCGTGAGCTCGAGTCGCAACAAACTCTTCTAAAAAGGAGAAGTCTTCCATTCATTCCTTGGTAATCCCCTAAGAATCTTTATCTACCAAACCCTGTAAATACTTCATGACATTGTATTTATCTCCTTGGATAATAATACCTTTAGCATCCACCATCCAATCTTTAATAACCTCCTTCAGGTAGTGAAAAGCTAACAACTCCAGATAGCCAATATCCCAATGAATACATTTGAATCCAAAAGTAGCTAAGAACCTACCCTTATGATCCCTAAACACACCGCCAATGCCTTCTTCATGAGACTGTAAGAGAGCTGCATCAATATTCACTTTAATCTATTCAGGAGGAGGAGGGTGACACTACAAAGAAGACAGCTTATGCTGGTTAGCACCCCAGCGTTCTAAAATAAGATTAAATTTAAAAGAATTAGAAGCAATGCTAATCACCTCTTAAGTCATAAATCCCATGCCAAGATCCCTATCTCCATGTTTTAATTGAATTTTGCTTTTCCACAAAATAAAAAACAAAGTGCAATAAAGATTTCCTATGTATTGATTCCCTTCTGACATTTCCTTCAATCTACACTTGCACTCCTGGAAAGATGAGAAAGCAGAACTAAAAAACCCCATTTGTTTAGTAACAAGACTGCTTGTTTGACGTAGGAGCAACCAGCCACAATGTGATCCAGATTTTCAACCACACTACAACCTCTTGGGCATGAATTTTGATCTGCCAATCTTCTACTCATCAAGTTGTCATTAGTAGGAATTGAATTATTGAAAGCCTGCCACCAAAAGCAATCCACTTTAGGAGTTAGATGGAGCCTTTTTATCCATCTCCCATACTCTGCATTTCCCATATACATTAGCCTTGCTTTAGTAGCCAAGTAAGCAATAGATTTACCAAAAAATTTGTACAACATATCCATTTCATCCTATTCATCTCTTGGGTGAGTATTAGTTTGAATGATAACATCAATTACGATTTTGCCAAACCATACTCTTAACATTTCATGATTCCAATGCCCATCGTCAATGAAAGAATCCAGAGAAGGGATCTCCTCATCTAGCACAGCTATAAAGGTTGGCCATTTATCCAATCTTTTATCAAGGATTCATACATCCGTTAAAATGTTTATAGACTTACCTGAAACAACCTTCCATCTTATGATCGATCGTAGAGCTTCCATCCCACTAGAAATCACCTTCCAAGTATTAGAAGTGTTCCTCCGATAGTGTACATCCCAAATAGCACCATACTTAGCCTTCAATGTCCTATCTAAAAGAGACCTGGGATACTTGAAGTAATTCCATGCAAATTTAGCTCGAAGGGGTCCAGCAATCAAGTCAGCAGAGTGCACTACACGGCCTCCAAGATCCACCGGTTTACAAAGATCATTCCAAGCCACATAATGTAGCCCATGGTTGCCTCCTTGTTTATCCCACAAAAATTTCCAGCACATCTTATCCACCTTCTTCAGGATACTAATTGAAATTCGGGATTGTGAAGCATAAAAGACTGGTATGGATAGGATAACAGTTCTAATCAAAACCAACTTCCTTGCTAAAGAAATATGTCCGTTTCCCCAAACTCCCAGCTTGCTAGAAACTTTCTCCAAGAGGTGTAAGAAATCAGCATATACCAATCTCCTCAGAGCAAATTTAATACCCAAGTAATCCATTCCTTATCTTCTTTGAACCTTACCCAGTTCAGAATGGCCTTTCTATTCTTCTGCCTGATAGATTTACCAAAAATGATGCTGGACTTTTGTAGGTTGATTACCTGACCCATCCACCTGTAATAATCTGCCATAATTTTTCATATTTTCTTCACATAATTGAGCCTAGCTTCAGAGAATAGTAGAATATCATCAATGTACAGCAAGTGACTGATCTTAGGAGCATTAGTAGCAGCTTTGATACCTAAATTTTCCCCCTTTTTAATAAAAGCATTAGATAAAAGCCGTGAACAAAGAATAAACAAATAAGGATAAAGGGGGCATCCTTGTCTAAATCCACTTTTTGCTTCAGTCCAATCAGATTTATTCCCATTAATAAGCCCAGAGAAATGAGGATCTACCACACATTCCATCAGAAGATTAGCAAACCAAATAGGAAAACCAAAAGACTCCAAAACATGCTTGAGGGTTGACCATGCCATGCTATCGTACGCTTGCTCCATATGAGTTACAAATTTTCAATACAATCGGACAGTGATCCGATGCAATTCTTGCCAAATGCCTTGTTGTTCCTTGTTGGATTAGGTGTAGAGCATTAGAGTTCAATAAACATCTTTCAAGCCTCTCCAAAATTCGAGCACTACCTACTTTATTATTATACCAAGTAAATTTGGGTCCAACCACCCCAACATCATGGAAATCATTACAGTTCATGAATGATTTCATCTCTAGAGGACCAGTAGAAAATTTGAATTTCTTTCTTCCCTTCTTGTCCTCTTGCGATGAAATATAATTGAAATCCCCCTATAATTGAAGGAAGGGGTGAGCTAGCGTATAACTCAAAACTTTTCCACAATCTCCTTCTATTATACACATCTCTGCTGCCATACACCGTGGATACCAACCAAGTGTTGTTATCCTTAACACACTTCAATTCCCCAATAACACATTGGGGAGAATTATTAAGAACTAAGAAAGAAGCCAGCTTATATTTCTATAAAATCATTATTCTACCCGATAAGCCGTTAGAATGATAAAAAAAAACTCCCAGTCATCTCCCATAATCTTACAAAACTCTCCCTTGCCCATAGAAGAGATCTTATTTTCCACCACACTGATAAAGAAAACATCCCAATCTTTCACCACTTCTTTTAAATAATGAAAGGCTTCTTTCTTATTTTCCCCTCTATATTTCCAAAATACAATGGAACTCATTTCACAACAGAGGGGTAAGGACCCCCGCTCCTTCTCCTACTCACACCTCCAGCCTTCTTGAAGTTTACAGAGTAATTTATCTGTCCGAGAGATCTCAGCTCCTTTAATAATTTTGGTTTTGACGATCCTGGTGCTGAAAAAAATAACACCTCCACTCCCTCAGCCTTTGAACCATCATCAATCTTCCCATGTGTTGGCAAGGACTTTTCCACGTTAGCATGACCATCCACCGGATTCAGTATCTCCCCTTCCTCTATAAGTCCTCCTTCCAAATTGGGGACTTTCAAAACATTGATCTTCTCTCCATCCTCAGCAATAGATTTTAGCATACTGAGCTTGTTTTTATCCAAACTTCCAGAGCAAAACTGAGCATTAACAGACCACAAGAAGCCTTCTTGATCGCCATTAAGAGTATCTTTTTTTGCTGCTATTAGCTGAACATTCTTACTACAATCATTTGAATGGACATGACCTTCCTGCACCTCAGGAGCCTTTCTCAGAGCTTCTTTCATATCAGAGTTGTCAATTAAAACTTCTGGAATAGACAATTTTGTCTGAATAGGAGCAGATTTAGGAACATATCTACTTTTCTGAGGAGCAACAACATACCTCTTTCATCTTCTATTATTGACATGGACCCAAGGTCCATAAGAAACATCTTCATTAGGATAACTTACTAACTGAGGCTACTCCATAGGCCCATTATTAACAGGAATATTTCTTTGACCAATAGCATTCACTCGCATTAAATTACACCCATCAGAATCTTTAGAAGAAGAAGCATTTTTCAAGTGTCCAATTCTCCCACAACTATAACAGAATGTTGTAATTTTTTTATATTCCACCTTCTAAAAAAAACATCCTTCCAATCCTTCCACCCATACACGCAAAGGAAACTGCTTGCCAAGCTCTATTCTAACACAGACCCTTGCAAACTCCCTTCTCCCCCATTGGAACATGTTGCCATCTAGCATGAGAGGAGTACCCACCAAGGAAGCAATTCTAGCTACATTAATTTCATCCCAACAATAAAGGGAAAGGTTAGGCATTCTCACCCAAACATGAGATGATAAGCCTTTCAATGATGTTGGGGAAACTTTAGCACTCCATTTGTCAAGACCAACTATATGTCCATTCACGAACCATAGTCCCCCAGTTAAGACATTTTCCATGGCCTCCAATGAATCGAAGGAACAAAAAACACACCCAAGACCAAGAACTGTCAGATAAAATTTACCAAAATTTGACCATTGTCATCGTAATTCCCCTGCAACCAGATGAACCGGGACATCTTTGCCAAAGACTTTGACTACCAGAGCAAAGTGAAGTTTTTCAGAATTTTATCTGACATTTGGGTAATGCAATTTGACAGCAATCCCATCCTCCAACATAAATGATTCTTCCTTCGATAAATTTACCTTAATATGGGGCCTTTTTGACCATGAAATATCCCCATTTGTGCTCGTTAGAGTGACAACTTCTTTACTTAAATCTTCCTGACTCTTCAATCCCGGGAAACCTTATTGAGCTACATCAAAAATAGTTGAAGCACCATCACACTTTTTTAGAACAGAATGATCCTCTTTAGAAATCAACGCTTCCTTAGTACTCGCCAAGCCAAATCTATTGACAATTAAATTCATACCATTTGACAAAGAAGCTTCACAATCATTAATCCGATCATTACCTAACAATCAAGGTGTTTTGAAAGAATCAACATCTACAACCTGTTTTCCCTTGCCGAGAATTGGAGCAACTGAGACCGCTGGAGTTCCCATTGGCTCTTTGATAATAAGTTGTCCATTGAAATTCTTAACTGCATGATTACCATCCGAAGTAGATGATCTGCCCGAAGAAGGGGACTTAGCTGCATTCCGATCACTGAAAGTGGTAGCCGAAGTGTCTGGTGGCATTACCAAAAAATCAGCCAACTCTAAGAAAATGAAAATTCAAATAATTCTCTCTCTAGAAAATGGGACTCTCTCTCTAGAAAATGGGACCAACGATCAATTTTTCCGATATAAGAAGGTTATTATACACTATTTAGGCTAGTAAATGGCATCAAAATTGAAGTACCTTTTGGTGAATGGAGCAATGAAGATATAAATCTTACACAACTTAACGCTAAATGTTTAAACTATTTTTTTGTGCACTTAAATTAGAAAATCGTATGAGAGTCTCTATCTATACTACTAGCAAGAAAATTTGGGATAGATTATGCATTACTTATGAGGGTACTAATGAAGTTAAACAATCTCATTTAAACATATTATTGCATGATTATGAACTATTTTATATAAAACTAAAAGAGATTATCTCTGACATATACACTAGATTTACTCAGATAGTGATATCTGTGCATGCTTTAGGTAGAGAACTATTAAACTTTAAAAATGTTAATAAAATACTTCATTGCTTGCCTAGTATTTTTGATGCAAAAGTTAATGCTATATATGAATCAAAAGATCTGAATGTTTACTCAATTGATAATTTTCTTGGCTCACTACTTGCATTTGAATAAAATGTAAGCCAAAAATTAAAGGATGCAGGAGAGAAAAGTAAAGAGAATACCATGGCTCTGAAGACCCGTTGGCCATGAAAGCTCATGATTAGATGGTAAGGATGACATAGCTCTTATGATGAGATAGTTCAAAAGTATCTTGAACCAAAAAAGAAGTGCCATTTTGAAAGGGCAAAGGTAAAGGATGAAGATTTAGTAAAAGTTCATCAAATGTGATTTATTTTGAAAGCTGGAAGCTAGGACAGTTGAGATCTAAATACTACAACCTAAAAACTTACCCTACCAAGGAGAAGGGTTATAAGAAGACATACTTAAAAAGGGGGAAGCAAAGGTCACAGAAGGCTTTTTGGGTAGATTCAACTTCAGACTCTTCAGAATAAGAACATGAGGATGAGGTAACAAATCTATATTTAACGGCCAATAACTCTATTGTTAACTCTAACCAAGAAGAGGTATGTGAGCTTACCTCTTATGATTAATTTGCTATTTCTAAAAAAATACATGAATTATATAGAAAGTTAAAGAAATAACATGCAATGTTAAATTCAAAATTTTTTGAATTAGAGAAGCAGCATAATAGTCTTAGAATTGAACACGTTGCATTAGATAAAGATCATGCTTCTTTACTTGATGAATATAATGAACTAAATAAATGCATCTTGAATTAAATAAATCTTATGAATCCTTGAAAACTGAGCAAGTTGACCTAGAAGATACATTTAAGGAACCTTTCTCAATTCCTAGGATTAGTGAATCTATTCTTGTGGGGTAGGTTCTATTCTTGTGGCATGGTAGGACACATAACCTGCACCTACACTAATACACCATAGAACGTATCTAGTGTGGAGGCCAAAGTCATTTGCATCAAAGCATAACATGCATTTATCTCACCCATTAAAATATATGGTGGAACCCAAACTCACTTGGGTTCCTAAATCTAACCATTGATGAATTTGTCGGGATGCTCTTATGAAAAACCTAGTGAGAGCATGTGGTAATTGGACAGCGAATGTTTATGGCACATGACTAGAGACTTAAAGAAATTTATCATGCTAGATTCTAGGGTAGGAGTTATGGAAATATTGGGAGATAACACCATTAGGAAAGTGGTGGGTTCAGGTATGATTGGTAACTCCAAAAAAAATTTTATAAAAAATGTTTTGTTAGTAGAAGGATTAAAATATAATCTTCTTAGCATTAGTCAGCTCCGCGATAGGGCTTTTATATAAAATTTTTCTATTAAATGCATGATTAGTTTGAAAGGAAAAATTATTCTAAAACGAAAAATCATAAATAATATTTACATGCTTGATTTGACTTATATTCATAATTCAAATACTTTATGTATGAAAATTATTATTGATGAATCATGAAGATGGCATAGGAGACTACGTCATGCAAGCATGAAAACTCTTAGGAAGATAATTCAAAAAAACCTAGTTAGAGGCATACCCAATTTAGATTTCTCTAAGGAACACCTATGTGATTTCTACAAATTAAGAAAATAATTCAAATCATCATTTCATTCCATTAAAGTCATCTCCACCTCTAGACAACTAGAAATCTTGCAAATGGACTTATTTGGGCTGGTTAGTATAGCCAACTTAGGTGGGAAATCGTTTGGGTATGTGATTATCCTAAATTCACCTGAGTTAGATTCTTACATCATAAACTTGAATCATTTGAAAAATTTAGGATTTTCTCCACTTGGATTAATAAAATTAGAATTTAAGAAATCTACTATCCATATTGATCATGATGTAAAACTTGAGAATGATAAGTTTGAACATTTTAATAAGGAGTTAGGAATTAAATAAAACTTTTTTCCCCTAAGACCCCTTAATAGAACGTGATAGCTACCTAAAAATATAGAACTTCAGTAGAAGCTGCAAGGGCTATGTTTGCTGAATACTCTCTCCCTAGATATTTTTTGGCCAAAGCAATGAATACTGCTTGTTATATTTTGAATAGGGTCAATGTTAGATCAAAATTGAATAAGATACTATATGAGTTGCTTTAAGGTAGGACACCAAATCTTTCACATCTTCATATCTTTGGTTGTAAATACTTTATCCTTATCAATGGAAAATCTCCTCTAGGAAAGTGTTATCCTAAGTCTCATGAAGGAGTCTTCATAAGCTATTCCTCTATAGGTAAAGCTTATAGGATCTTTAATTAGAGGACCTTAGTTGTAAAGGATTCCACCCATGTTGTATTTTATGAATCTAAAAAGTCTTGTGAGCCTAGTTTAGAAGAAGAAGAGGTAGAGGATACCCAAGGAGTAGAATCTATTGACCTAGGAGATAGAGAAGAACCTCAGGATTCATTGCCTAGAGAATGGAGATACTCATCTAGTCATCCTATGGAGCTCATCTTAAGAGATCTTTCTATATGAGTTTGAACTAGGCATAGACTTAAGAAGGAGGTTATTCATTCTGCATTCATCTTTACAGCAGAACTCATAAATATAGATAAGCCCTTATCCGATGTATTCTTGATCCTAACTATGTAAGAAGAGTTAAACCAATTTATACGAATGATGAATGAGAGTTAATTATTAGACCTAAGGACCAGAGTATAGTAGGTACTTACTAGGTATTCATGAATAATATGAATGACTCTAGGGTAGTTGTTAGGAATAAGGCAGGATTAGTAGCTAAGATGTATAATCATATTGAAGGCATTAATTTTGAGGAGATATTTGCCCCTATAGCAAGATAGAAGCCATTTGAGTGTTGTTAGCTTTTATATGTTTTAGAGGCTTTAAGCTATACCAAATGGATATAAAGAGTGCTTTCCTAAACAGGGTTATTAAGGAAGATTTCTACGTACAATAACCACCTAGATTTAAAAATTCAACCTTTTTGAATCATGTGTACAAATTGAAAAGGCATTGTATGGGTTAAAAAAATAACCTAGAGCATGGTATGAAAGGCTTAGTATATTTCTCCTAGATAAATCATTTATTATGGGTAGTGTAGATACCACCTTATTCCTAAAGAAATTAGGAGATGATCTACTCATTATTCAGATCTATGTGGATGATATACTCTTCAGCTCAAGAAATGAAAACCTTTGTAATGATTTTTTTAGAAATCATGAGTAGAGAGATTGAGATGAGTATGATAGGAGAGGTGACATATTTTCTTGGATTTAATGTGAAGTAAAGGGATGATGGTACCTTTGTTAGTCAAAGTAAATACATCATGGAAATTTTAAAGAAAAAATGAGATGGAAGATGCTAAAGCAATTAATACACCTATGAGCTCTATATTTTAGTTAGATAAGGATGCAAGCGAAAATTAGTAGATCAAAAAAGTATAGGGGATAATAGGATCACTTCTGTATTTGGTAGCTAGTAGACCTACTATAATATTTAGTGTTAATCTTTGTGTGATCCAAAAGAATCCTATATGGGTTCCCAAAACATAGGTATCTGGTATCGTAGGCATAACTCTTCATTTGAAATTATAGGATACTCTGACTCAGACTTTATAGGGTGTAAAGTTAATAATAAAAGTACTTTTGAAACATATCAGTTCATAGGGCAATCAGCAGTTTCCTTGTCTAGTAGGAAGCAAAACTCGTAACCCTGTCCAGCACTAACATAGAGTACATAGCTATAGGAAGTTGTGTTGCTCAAGTCATGTGACTAAAGTAATAAATCCTTGACCTTGGACTCTGTGTCAGCACTATCCCAATCATGTGTGACAACACTAGTGCCATCTACATTTCTAAAATTCTAATTCAATACTCCCACACTAAGCATATAGACTTCAAACATCATTTTATTAGAGATCATGTATCCAAGGGAGATATAGAACTACATCATATAGCAACTAAAAATCAATTGGCCAACATTTTACTAAACCCCTAAACTATGAGACCTTTAGCACACTAAGAACTAGACTAGGTGTCATTGATATTCATATTTTTTTTATTTAAGTAAAAAAGAAAATGCATTAAATAAAGTTAGAAAGTATATAAAGTGTACCAACTAGGAAGAGGCATAAAAAAGAATCCTTCCTCAACAAAATAAAATAAAGATGAGAAAAGCATAGGCCAAGCTAAAACTTCCCATAAACACAATGAACACCTTAACGGGAGTCGACCCCACCAGTCTCCTTCTTCCACTTGCTTGGTTGATCAGTAATTAGCCCCAAGCATTGAAGTTCCTTAGCAAATTGAGTCATAAAGACTCTATATTTCCTTGGGCTAGAACACCTTTGATGCAAGAGGAAAGCCTCAATGGAGAACTTAAAAGGAATGTTGGAGAGATCACCATCCCAAGATGATGTAACTTGCTTGGCCGGTTCACTAACTTCCCCACTTGAGATGGAAGGGAGAATAGCCTTCTGAGCTCCAATACCTAAATTAAAATGCTTCTTCATCAGTCTCCTAGATTTGTTAGTAGTAACAAGACTCTAAGGCCCATAGTTATCATAAATTTTCCCATCTTTCTCACAATGCCTGGAAGAAAGAGAGTGCACAAATTCCAAAGTGGGAGGACAAAGGGCTGGTTGGATCATGGAAGATGAGTGAGGGTCATGAATCACCATAGGAGGGCAACTATTAGTGACAAGAGAGTCACTAGAAGAGGGGGTTGTTGATTTGTTGTAGACGTATGATCAACAATATGTATAGTTATATTATTTATGTGTTTCCATATTTATTATGTTTCATGATTTCTTTTTGTTTTTATTTTGGTTTGTTTATTTTAAGTTACTTGTTAGTAAAAGTTCCTTGATCATCACACACCAAATAATTTAAAAATAATAATAAAAAAATTAAAAAAATTTCACATTGTACTATTCAAAAACTCATTCATATTGTACAATCTGCACAAATTATATACACCCTCGCCATTCATGTAATCAACAGTATAGATTTGACTAATAACCACTTATCGTACTATATGACCACCTCCTAGTACTATATGATCCATGTGTCAATAGCTATTGGACAAATTTAAATTGGCCGGTATGATATTAATTAAGAAATCATACTATATGAACACTTCTTCATACTATATGAACCCATAGTCAAAGTTTATACCATACGACTCCTTGTGATGAACACATTTTTTTGAAGATCATCAAGTATGATCCTGATTCTACTTTATGATTTGACTGCTTTTTTTTTTTACTAGTCATATAGAATATTTAACTTCTTTTGATCGTACTATGGGATCTCTAATCATACTATATGATCATTTGAAATCTATAAAAGAAAGGAAAATTAAAGGATCGAATCAGACATCTCTAAACTCCTATCCCCTTCTATTCCTAGCTTTAGCATTCTATATGGCTGGTTATGAGAGAAGTTCTTTCTTTCAAGGGAGATCATCTCATCATCCTATTGATGAATGAATTCAGATAATTAAGGATGAGTCTGCATACCACCATTTTAAAAATCCCACACCATACCTTTACGAATCTTGGACAAAATTATTCTCAATTACCAGGTTATGGATCTCTTTGTATCCACCACTCTATAATTTCGCTTAAACCTAACTTTGTCATTCAACTCCGAACTACACTTTGAATTCTTTACGAGCCTTAGAGTGAACACTGATTATTCTTCCATTAACTCCTATGTCTGTACGCAACCTATAGAAATGACTAAATAGGACCTTGTCGAATACTTACATATATCCGTGAAGGGGTTAAATAACACATCTTGTCATCCAGGGGAGATTATGATTGGACCACTATAAATCTAACCATTCGAAATACTCATTTGATCCAACACTAACCCCTTGTCCAATCCCAAAATTAGAATGCCAGTGTCATTCAGCATGTACTCCACTCTTCCATTCTTCCTAAAGTTGGAGATAGAGTGAATATCACCCCACTTTTTCTATTGTTACCTACTTCATTATGTCCAACACAGCATTTGATGAGTCCCATATGATCATTAGCTACTTCCAAAATCTTACCTCTATTCGACTACCAGCCACCCAGCATAAGCAGATTCTTACCTTAGGACATCTAGTATCCCATATCTTAAATTAGAAGTATCAACTTCTATATCCAGACACAACATATTTTTTTCATATCTTCTTCACCATCAACTCAATCCATGTTCTTTTTCACCAACATCGAGGAAATAATCCAAAAGATGATCCATAATTTAATTAGGAATGGGGAGACCATCCAGCTCCACCACCAGCACCAGCTCCTATTGCCCATTATGACCTCTACACCACTATGGTAGAGGGCTTTGCTAACCGGGATGCAAGATTGACTGCAAGCATTCAGTAATGCAATAAATAGTGGGAGTCGATCCAAAAGTAGCATGAGGTTGATAGGTAGTGGTTTAGCGAGTACTTTACTATTATTCACCAATACTTCTAGCCACCACAACCACCACCACCACCTATTCAGTGACCCATTGACTTCTAGCCTATGTGTTCAGTTGTAATTTTGGTGTTCTCTTTTTGTTTGCGTATGTTTGTATTTTCTTTTCTTTTTGGTTGTCTTTCCTTTTTGGTGAAGTCGAAAAGGGTAGGTGATTAGTTATACTTGTTGATATTTTACTTAGCTTTGCTTATCTTATTTGTACTTATTATTGTTTACTTTATTATTCTTGCATTAAAAAATAAAAAATAAAAAAATAATGTTAAAATTAAAAAATTATTTCCCTAATTTTTTAAATTATTCACTTAGTGAGGGAGAGATTTTGAGAAGATACAACTAACTTGAAAATTCAACCAATAATATTTGTCATCATAAAAAATGGAGAGATTATTACAATTTGAGATCCCGAGCTTATAATTTTTATAATAACAAATATTATTGATTATCTCTTTATTTCTCATAGTATATGTATTGTATATAAGTTTTTATGTGTACTAATATTTTAGGAATATAATATATCGTGTAATGAAGATTCAGTATCTATATTACATAGCATGATGTTTATAAGAGTTTATCATTTTCATTTTTTTATTTTTATATTTTTTGTGTTAAAATAATGTAAGGGTGTATTCTAAATTTGTGATTGTGTACACACATACATGTCTATGAGAACATTAATTTTATTTTCTCTAAAGTCTGTACTATATGATCGGTTATTCAAAAAATTAATTAAAATAGCTAAGTGAGTAATTAATATTTTTTGAACTAATCGTATGACATGATGAGTTTAAATAAAAAACCCTAGCTGCCAATCATATTTAGGTAAGTATTTTAATTTTTATAAGTTGAACTGATTGTACTAAACAAACATGTTTGTATTATATGATTTTTCAAATATTACATAAATTAATGCACATGATTAGTCAATCAAATCAAGGTTTCATTAATATGATAGATCTTATAGTATGATGTTGATCATACTGGTTGATTAGTAGAGATAATATTTGATCATCTTAGAGATCATCCTGGATGAAACCATGATGTTTTAACTAATCATATAATATGATATCAGTCATACTGGATGACTTAGAGAGATAATTTTCAATCTTCCCAAAGTTCATCCTCTAATATCATGAGATTAATGAGCTAATCATACCATACGATCTAATGATAGTAATGTAAGATTGGTATGTAAAGTGTGAAAAGATCCTATATAGACTATTTAGTCATAGAGGATGAACATGGATTTTTGAACTAATCATACTGTACGATCACCGATCGTATAGTACGATCACCGATCATACTATGCGAACAGAAATGGCTAACTTAAAATTTTAGGTTATTTGCAACCTTTATTTAAATATCATCCCTAATTCATCTTAAGAATTCATTTGCCACTTTTTTTGAGGGAGAGCTTCTTTAGAAATGGTTTGAAGATGGAGAATTACATTGGAGAGACAGAGAGAGGTGAGGTCTTGAAGGAGAAGATTCTTATGGGATAAGAGTGTGTGTGAGAGGGGTTTTTACATGCGGTTGCCTAGTGATCTTGCACCTTCTTCCTCCATTGTAAGTGTCTTTTCTTGAGCGAAACTCCCGAAAGTGTCTCTTTATGTGAAGGATCCAACAATTCTATTGCCCCAAGGAAGTGAAATGTATTTGGCTACTCTGCTGCACTGAGGAGGTGAAAGGGACTCAGCTACTCCATCGCACTAGGAAGGTGAAAGAGATTTGGCTACTCCGCCACACTAAACAGGTGAAAGTGATGTTTAAGGGCTTCACCCCTTATTATGGGGGAAAAAGAGAGAGTCTCTAGTGTTAGTGTAATACTCGGAGAGGAGGACTTCGAGGAGTGGACGTAGGTCAAGGTTAACCATACCACTATAAAACTCATTTGTATTTGTTCTTGTATTTACCTTTACTTTTCCATATTTTTATTTATTACATATTTCTTATTACATATATGTGATCTATAATTTCTTTGTTTTGCAAAAATTAAATATCTTATTTTTTCTCCAAAAAAATTGAATTTCAAAACCAGAAAAAAAAAATAGTTTCTTCTTTGCAAGTTTTGCTTAAAGTCAAAAAAAGTTTTTTTAAATTGGTATTGTCGAATTATTTGTTAAATCATAAACTTTTCAAAAGGATAATTTTTAAAGGAAATTTTTAAACACAAATTCACCCCCCACTAGTGGCTAAGAAGGATTCTACTACCTTATTGTATTCTTTCTTATTTGCTTGGTTTTTGGCTAGTTACAATAGCTCGACGAGTGTTCTATGATACTGAAAGCTAAGTGCATATCTGAAGGGACCCTCTCTCAGTCCTTAGATCAATATGGCATGGGCAATATAGGCTTGATATAACATCCTAAGATCAAAATTTAAAAGAATTTCCTATTATAATCTGTTCATTATCCAACTAGAGCTTCTATAAGTCTACTAATAAAAGTAATTAGAAATTATACAATTCTATATTTATTCCTCAAAATTCATATGCAATAGTCAAGAGTTCAATCCATTCATTCATCATTCTATCTTTTAGCTCTTGACTACAAAAGAATAAAACTAAAGGAAATGCATAAAAAAATAAAACTCAGCCTACGAAAATAAATAATTAATATAAATAAAAGAAAGAGAATATGAGATTGCTAGGTGGATACATATGACATATAATCGATGAAAGGATTAAAACACCATATTAAAGCTGTATTTCCTGCCTTATTTTTCATAATTATACTCATGAAGAAATTTATGTTATAGTATATTAAACTGAATGACAGATATAATTGAACTCATATTGGCATTAATATTGATACAATATAGTATAGCTTACTAGCATGGCTTATTGAGTGATAGACCTCTTTACTAATTTTTCTTATAGTTTCATAGTTAAAGGATCTCTTTTGACTTTATTGACCACATTGATTTTAGTATTGATTTTTAAAATTTATATTGTTCATATTAAATGATGAATTATATTGACTAGAACTGAAAAGACATATTGATTCTCTTGCCTTGCATTCAAAGCAGCGATAAAATTTTGGCTACTTGCTTAACTTTTAAGCTCAATATGTGAATTTTTATAATTTCAGATCTAGGAAAGGGTCAGTACCAGTTAGAGTGAGATTGATAATGATATCCATTTTTTTATTTACATTTTTCCTTTTTCTTTTATAGTTAAGATTTGTAATAGAACAGTAATTATACTGATCTACTGCTATTATATATTGATTTTGGGAGAACGAATATAGTGAAATATTTTGAGATATACAATTATTAGTTTCTTTCAATGGAAATATAGATTTATTAGTTTGATAATTTATAAAAGCTCTGATCGATTAACAAAAAAGATAAAATAGATAATTATTCTAAATTATATTTTGGGGAATTACACTTTTGACCTTTTACATCAAGCATTTCTTTTTAAAATCTCACTATGAAATTTATTAGTGCTCTTTAAGTATTTACCTCTTATTCAATAAAGACCACCAATCCCTTTAAGGCTTTTATGCACTGGTGACATGAGCCATAGTCTTCCTATTGAACTCAGAGAAGGAGGTGATTACTCCCAACGGTAGGAGAGTAAACCACTTAAGCACTGAAACCTTAATGTTCTGAAGAACAAGTAATACTTGAGTGTATTAACAATATCTATTTTAGAGGTCATTGATTCAAATGTCTCCACAAGATTATTCAGGTCAATCTTCCCTTTTGTAAGACTTCAATTCTCATTGAATTTGGGAGGTAGTAAGGCCTTGATGATCTCCCTCAAGAAGTCATTGGTGTGTTTAGCTATGCCCTTATAAGTCAATAAGTAAGTGGGTTATAGTCTTCACCACTCATTAGAATGTGAGTTAGATATAGGATATATGTAGAGGTCAATGTTTGACTATCAAGTTATTTGACTAAAAGTTGAGTTTTAAATAATTAATTTTCTTTAGTAAATTTAATTTCTGAAATTTTAATTTTACAATTGAACATATCATTATGAATGGTATATCATCTCAAGAGGAAAAAATACCATTCCCTAATGGGTTCAATTTCTAAGATTAAGAATTCATTCTGATTATCATAATCAAATTTTGAGCAAGAACGATATATAACCCTAGAGGGTCAAAATTATTGTTCAATCAGGTATTTAACTACAATAATTTGGATAAACTATCATTAATTCCATAGTCAAAGTTACAATAATAATTGATATATCTTTTTGAGGGAAGAAGATATTAATCAATATTTATCATTTGCAAATGATGATAATGACGCCTGATTTTGACTTGAATTTTTCCAAAGATAATTAATTGAGGTTTATAAGTATTAATTTTTAAAAATTTGATCTTGGTTTTTAAATCTCCTATGAGCATAACCCTTATAGTTAATTACATCATAGGAAACCTTAGTTTCCTATTATTACTCTCGATTAAAATAAGGGTAGAAATTTTATTTTTAGATTTTAAGGCTTGATGTCAAAGGAAGTAAGGATTAGAATTTTCAATCAAGATTAGATCAAATTGGAACATTTATTTTCGGAGGTCAAAGGAAGAGAAGTAGGAGGCACTTTGGGATTTTGAAATAGTTCAGAAGTGCCCAAGCCTATCCTAAGTGTTGGGCTTAAATTTTGATTGAAAGAGATTTAAGTTTGACTTAACAATTTTATTAGAGAGTTAAGATTCGATTCCTAGAGGTTGAGGTCTTATAGCCTGAGCCTACCTCAGAACCTATATTTAAATTGGGTATTGAAAATCATTAACCTGATCCAAGCTAATGTAGTGCAAACCCGAACTGACCCCGACCTAGATCGGGGAGCCAACTAACCAACAAATCACATAAAATCCATGAGCCTAGACTTTTATGCAAGACTGGTAGGAATGTTTAATTAGGTTTTAAAGAGTTGGGACTGACATCTAAAGCTGATCCTAATTGGCCCCTTGACTTATGTTGGTTAAATTGATGCAAAAAATGCAATTAAATTTTAGACTCATTTATATTTATTTCTAATACAATGCATGCAAATTGACTTGATGAACACTTAAAATTGAATATGAAGTAGTTTTAAAAAGCTTAAAAATAAGTTTTTCTTTAGAGATTGCATAACTTTCCCTTGATAGGACTGCAACCTAATAGGTCAGGTGGCCTGCCAGAACCCGTAGGCATGGAGATACTCATAATGAAGAGAAAATATAATATGATGTATGTGACCCTCAACAATCTGAGCTTACTTCTAAAAATTATTGGAGTTTCTATCTGAGCTTAAAATTTTTAAATTTAATTAAAGTAGAACAGATTTTTTTTAATGTGCCCTCATGAGCCTCCAATCTTACTAGGCTAAATAAAAAGTGGCATACAATCAAAAAAAGCTCAAAATATATAATTTCTACTATGCAATCAAATTAAATGAATGTATTAAATTTATCAAAAAAAAATTCATATGGCAAGCGCCACTTAATATTATAATACAGGGTCTGCAGAAAGTAATGTACCCAGGTACCACTAACAACCCAGATTCTACTCTTAAGACTCAAGTGAATTTGAGAATGGGATTCTTCTTGATCTTCACTTATTCATCCTTCTATGAACTCCTTGGATCCGTTTGGTCTGGATATCCAAATGAAAAGAAACTCACCCTTGAATGGGGTATTTTCTTTTCTCTTTAGATTCTTAAAGTATCTTAATCTTGATAGCCAAATGAAGAGGGATCCTCCCCTAGGGGATGTCTCCATTCATTTTGGATTCCAGATTAGATATCTATCCCATCTCAAATTATCACTTTAATAATTATAACTTAATTGAAATTAAATTACATTGAATAAAATTGACAATCTTTACTAAAACCACCTGCAAGGTTATCCTAAATAATCATCATTTAAACAATCCCAAGCAGTTATATATGAAAGTTAAAATGCTCAAACTAGCCACACTTGGCCATACTCTTTTAATTTTTAATGGGGGATATAGCATTTTGGAGCACCTACACAAACTTGATTAATTTAAATTTAACTTTACCCCCTTTAATTTCAATGCCCTGTATGAGTATGGCCACCTCCATAAGATTCTATCAACATATAAATCCCCCCTAAACTAAGGTTAAATCTAACGCCCATCACATCAATACACAAATTGCAAAAATTAAGTAAACAATCACATCAACTAATTAATTTTTAAACAACATGCAGTGAAAACTTGAAAAGCCCAACACACAACAGTGAAAAAGTAAAACACCGACCTAACCTAGATATAGAAGTGGTGTCCTAGCAAACCATCTAAGTTATGTGAGGTAGGTTGTGTAGTTTCCATGTCCTATACACGGTAATTGGTTAGAGTTCTTTGATGTTTTGGCTTGTTGAAAGGTTTAAATAAAAAGTATAATTAAAGTTTAAATATTATTATGTTAAAGTTAATTTTTTAATGTCGTTTAAAGATTAATTGGCTAAGATTTAAGGTGTTAATAAAGGGTTGGTTGTAGAAACAGACTACGAACAAGGCTCACATCAACTAGTGGATTGTAAGGGAACTCACCCAACGTTGTCGATCAACAGGCAATTCCTTAAGAAATACTATGCTTAATGTAGCTCAATCTTTGAATCACTAAAGTTTTCAAATTTTGAATCAAGTTGTCTCAGTTTTATTCAAATATCTAAATTCCATAATCCTATTTTCCTTTTCTTAAGGTTAGATGTGAGTCATCATACTTTTTTGCATTAGGACTAGATCTTTTAAGTTATGGAGCATGCCCCCAATAGCACCACCCTAAATTTTAAATCCCAGACTCGATCTTATATGGAGCAAGCTTCCTCCTCATTTGATTATTTACTAGTGGTGGAGAATACCCTTCATAGTACCATCCTAGTTTTCAAATTTTAGACCAGATCTTTTATGGGAAGCAATACTTCCTTCCCATAAGATCTTCCAGTTTTCTTTTCCTTAAGGTTAGATGTGAGTCGTCACGGTTTCTTTCCTTAGGATTAGATCTACTAGTGTTGGAGAACTCCCACTACGGCACCATCCAAGTTTTAAAAATCCAGATTTGATCTTTTGTGTAGAGCAAGTTTCCTCTCAATAAGATTATTTATTAGGGATGGAGCACGCCCTCTTTGGCACCATCCTAATTTCAAAATCCTAATTCGATCCTCTATGGGAAGTACTACTTCCTTCCCATATGATCTTTCAGTTTTCATCTCCTTAAGGTTAGATGTGATTCATCATGCTTTCTTGCCTTAGGATTAGATATTCTAGTTATGGAGTAAGCCCTCTATGACACTATCCTAATTTTAAATCTAGACCTGGTCCTCCATAGTTAGGAATTCTTCATTCTAATATAATCATTCAAATCTTAAAATCTATATCTTTTCCTTAGGGTTTATGCTTTTCCCTTCCCATGGGACCAAATCTACTATTGGTAGAATAGGCCTTTCCAAGCAGTGTCATAGTATCAATTCAGACTCGCTTCTTTAGGGTTAGAAATCCATACTTGACCATTCAATTCGGTCAATGCCAACATGAGTAATAGAACTTCATTCTATTACACATATTGGGGCTTCATTTATTGACCTCATTTTTTTATAAGGTCCCTAAGACCAATCCAAATCCCATATCCATCTAGACCCTAGGATCTATCCAATCCCTAGATCAATCCAGACCCTAGGATATACTTAAACCCTAGATCAATCCAAACCCTATATTTACCTTATCCTTAGAACAATCCAAATTATAGGATTTATCCAGACCCTAGATCTATACAAACCCTAAGATCAATCCAAATCTTAGTTCAATCCAAATTTAAGTCAATCTAGATTCAAATCAAGCCCATACCTCAAACCTATCCAGACTCTAGGCCTATCCAGATCTCAATTCCAGTCTAAATCATGATCCAACCTCTAATCTAGCTTTAACCCTATCCAATCTCTTATAATCATCTAATGATCATAAATGATTTGGATAATTCAATTCCAAGCATTTAAATCCAAATCCCAACTCAAATCCAAATTTTCAAATAAAAAATCCCAGGCTAAAAGCCTAGGTCTTAAAAGCCGTTTTCAATGAATTTTTAAACACCTAGAAACTCAGTCAAATGACCTATGAGTCATAATATTTTAGTTGGATATTGATTAAGCATGTCCTTAGGGTCAACTCTCCAAATTTGTGTTCATTCTAAGACCAATAGCCTCAAAAATTGAATATATTTTCAAAGGCTATAAAACCTTCAAATTTTATGGTCGGCGCCACCAGACCTGTCAACAAGTGGAATTTGACCATAAACCTTTCTACAAAGCTTATAACCACATCCTAACCCTTAATTATCATTTGTTGAGTAGTAAAATATATTTTGGTGGACTCACTTTGACCCTCAGTTGACTAGGGGTCAAAATCACCAAAATGCCCCTTAAGGCCAGTTTTGGAGTTTTCCATAGACTTCGATATGGCCTTTTCAAATTAAGTTTCAAAACCTCTTCCAATGCTTCCTAATCATCATTTGGACTGAAATGGACTTGACTCTGACCTTGGCCAAACCTGGTTGACCAGGTCAACCAATTTTTGACCAAAACCCTTAGGGGTTTGGATAACTATTTCAAATCAAATGACATCTAAATTGCATGAGACCACTTCCATTCAACTCCAAATGTCAAACCAAACATGTTGGACCCAAACCTAGGTCCTGGGTCAACCTAGTTGACCAAGTTAACCTAGGTTGGCCAAAATAGCCTTTTAAGGGTCCAAATAGTCAATTTGATTGAAATGACCTCTTTAGACGCTGAAACCACCTCCACTAGACTCAAAATATCATTTCGAACCTTTTGAGCGCAAACCCAGGTCCTTGGACAACTTGCTTGACCAAGTAAACCTAGGTTGACCCAATAACCCCCTAAGGGTTAAATGGGTCAATCCAACTCATTTAATCAAATTAAACCATCCAAGTTCTTAAACCCATTTCAAAGGACATTCCCAATATGTTCAAACCCATTTGAAGTTAAATCACTCTTGATTTGACTTAGTTAAACTATCAAGTCTAGTCAAATTAGTTCTTTAAACTATTCCATACAACTATTTCAAATGATCTCTATGTCATCAAACCTTAAGTCCACTTTAAATCATGGTTCAAACATCTCAAAGTCTAATTTGGACTAAACCCTAGCTAGCTTAACCAAGTCTACTCAATTAGATTTGGTCAAACCTACTTAAGCTCTTATATATCCATGCAAGCTTCAAATCGTTGGTCCCAAATTCATCCAAATTAGCTCAAAGCCCATTCTCCATACCATATCACCATCCCATATGGCAAGTTGACTAGTCAACAGTCAACATGGGCATTTAAATTGGTCAAAGTAGTTAAACAACTCAAAAATGTAAACTTAGGTGGTTATGCCACCTTGGCAATTCAAATTCATCTAAAAATCTATATCTTCATATATTTATGTGGCTGGGAGGATTACTTTTTAGCAACCCAAGGCTTCCCTCTCTCTCAATTAAGACTGTGTAATCATTAGGGGGAAGGGATAATTACATGTTTGACTCAAAGCCTTGGCTCTATCCCCTATTATCCAAAATTTATAATTATAGCAACTTTGAAACCATCCCATGGATCCTCTCCAATTATAAGAGAAGCCTCCCCATCCATTTCCCAATTGATTACAAAGCTTAAGAACTCAATTTGAGAAGAGAGAGAGAGAGAGAGAGAGAGAGAGAGAGAGAGAGAGAGAGAGAGAGAGAGAGAGAGAAAGAGAGAGAAAAGATATTTGATGTAGCAGATTCCAATCTAGCTATAAAAAGCACCAATACCCTTCATTGATGTGTAGAGGATTCAATTGCCTTTCCAACAAGCCCAAAAATATCTAAATCCATCCATTGGATTATAAGTTATCTCAACTTTTAGTTTAAAATTTAATTTGAAACTTTAGAAAATCTACAACACATGAAGCCTTTAAACTTCAGGTGTTCGAAGATTGTACCACCCTTAATCTGTGTTTCAAATTTCATCTAATTTGGCTAACTATTTTTAAAGTTATGGCTATTTGAATATTTAGTGCATTTTGAACTAAAACTCTATAGCTCGATCAGAGCTGTCCGATCGCTCATTCTGCACAATAAGAAGACCCAGAAGCTGCCACGTCACCCAGGTCAAAACTGTACACTATCCAAATGATTCAAATGCAGGCCATTTCGATGAAATTTGGCCTACGCAGCGCAATGTCCCCCGTTCATCCTGTGTGGTATCGATCCGACGGCTCGGATTAATGTTGACATATTTAAGTGACAGCGGTGGTGGTGCCCTGCGTTCGTAATTATTGCCAATTTTGCCTCCAATTTTTTTATTAAATTGATTTAAAAAATTAATTTAAAGAACTAGAATTTCAAAATTTTATAAAAAAATTAATTTTTCACCAAATTGAGTGTTCTTTGGATTATTGGAAAGGGCTTGAGCCCTACTATTTATTAAAATTAAAACCAAAGTGTTTTGATAACTTAATTGGGAGTTATTTGATTTTGTTTAAAATCCTTTTTTAGCAATTTTCTCATAATCCAATGGGCAAATTAGACCTAAAATTTGGTGAAACATATTTGGAACTCTTAGGCATTCCTTACAATTTTGTTAGGACCAAATGTTCAATGGATTTATGTTATGTAAATTTCCAAAGTAATGGGTTCAAATTAGATTGATAACTTTAAAAATTCATAACTCTTCAAATTCTTAGAATTAAGCTGTATAATTGTTGTGGTGAGCTTGTATTTGTCTCAAGGCTAGATGACCAGAGATTCAACCAAATTTGAACACTAGTGACACCTATTTAGTTAACTTAAAAATTCTAGGAAATTTTACACACACCTAATAGGGGTCAAACTTGAGAAAATTAAACTTAGTGTCCTTTTATACCTTAGGTCCAAATTTCACTAGATTTGGAGGTCATTTAGTCGAAAAATTTAGCCCTTTTAGGGACCTAAAAACTACAAAAAATTGTAATAATTCAAACTTAAATTAAAAAAAAATTACAAATAATATGTCAAACTGACCAAAATTTGATCCTTTATTTAGGAAAAATAAAATCCCCATCACGGTCAACCGTAGTTCAAAATGATGTTTAAATTTTAAAATTTTATAACTTAGTGTAGAAAACTTTAAATTGACTAAACTCAAAGGTATTGTACTCCATGTTAGATCTAATATTCATTAAAAATATGGAACTATAAAAAATTACTTAAAATTAAAAGTCAACTTTTCAATCAACTTTAGATCAAAATTTAATTCAAACTTCAAAAATTCATAACTATTTGTAGAAAAAATCCAATTCAAGCAAACATACAGTCTAACTACTCATATTAACGACTAAAAGGGCTTGAAAGCCTTCTCTTTCCCCTCATCATTGACTTGAGCTAGAAGGGCCCTGAGAGACTCGTCAGGGGTAATAGTGTAAAGGATTAAATGTTTCCCTGAAATAAGGGCTGCCAAAATTGGCAGATTTGTTAAATATTGTTTGATATTTTTGAAAGCATATTGATATTTTTCATCCCAAATGAAATTGGCATCCTTCTTAGCAAGGACAGAGAATGGTTGACATCTTCCGTGTAGATTTGAAATGAACCTTCTTATATATGTCAATTTGCCTTGGAGAGACCTCAATTGGGTAAGGCTCTTGGGAGGTGGCATATTTAAGATGGCTTCAATTTTAGTAGCATCATTTTTGATTTCATGGTGCCTCACTTCAAAACCTAAGAATTTTCCTGAAGTAATGCCAAAAGCATATTTTAGCGGATTCATCTTAAGGTCGTAGTGGCGCAACCGCTCGAAGATAATTCTTAAGTCATAAATGTAAGCCTCTTTGACCTTGCTCTAGATAACTAAATGGTTAATGTAGCATTCAACTTGATTATTTATAAAGTCATCAAAGATTCGAGTCATAGCCCGCTGGTAGGCTGCACCAACATTTTTAAGGCCAAATGGCATCACTTTATAACTAAAGATTCCTATAGGACTTCTGAATGCAGTGTTTCTCTCATCTTGTGGGTCCATGTTTATTTGATTATAACTAGATGAGCCATCCATAAAGGAGAAAATAATATATGAAGAGATAATATTTACCATTAGTTCTGGTATGGGTAAAGAAAATTCATCCTTGGGACAAGCCTTATTCGAGTCTCTATATTTAACACAGACTCGGATTTGACCATTTTTCTTTCACACAGGCACAACACTAGCTACCCATGAGGGATATTATTCCTCTCAGATAAATCTAGCCTCGACCAGTTTCTTAACTTTAAAAATATTTTGTTGTTCTAATTCCAGATGCATATGTCGTGGAGCTTATTTGATAGAAATGTCATCATACTGAATTCCAAGTTTGTGAACTGCCACATTAGCAGAAAAACCCAGCATTTTGTTATATGTCTAGGTGAAGCAATCCTTAAACTCATAGAGAAGTTGAATTAGATCCCCAGATTCATCCTTACTAAATAAAGAACTTATAAAGGTGGGGCGATAGTTATTTTTCATTCCAAGGTTGATTTCCTTAAGTTCATCAACTATTGATTTAATTTCTTTCTCAAATTCAGGGGGTGCATCCTGAACTTGAAGGTCACCAGAATAATCTAAAGTCTCTAAACAAAGTCTATTGAGTGAATCAACAACATTTGGAGGGACATTTTTAGATTCAGGATGAATAGTAATCATTAAAAAATATTCATCATCATCAAACTAACTAACGGTATCAAAGTCGATACCACTTGTCCAGTTTTTATTGAGTTTTGAATTCTAGATTTATTCGTGGTATCTAGCTTGGCCCTTAATCCATTGACTGGGAATGAGACCTCTAGAGATAAGATTTTTTACTCTAACAGAAAAGTAGCCAAATGATAATTTCATTAATTCATTAAAGTTTATCTCATGAAGTGTTACATTATCTTCATTCATTAAGGAGGAGGAGCCAAGAAAAAACTTTTGGACTTTCCTTACTTCTCCATCTAAGTTAGGGGTATCCTTAATTACTAACCTTGAGATGTTGTTGGCAGGCACTGGGTTAAGGTTAAGGATTCTACTACCCTATTAAGCTTTTCATAAAGATTTAATTCAAGCTTGTCACTTTGAACTTTTGAATTATCACCCTGTAGGTCACTATGCAGTTTTAAGGTGAGATAAATTTCGAAGGAGGATTTATTTTTTTATTATCGAAAGAGACCCTCGCACCCCTTTTTCTTGATTCTTCATTAGAACTTGATTCTAGTTCAATGTACATTAGGGTATTTCTTTTTTCAACTAAAGTATAACCTCGACTGCATGCTCTTTGGGCCATCCTTTCACCTCATTGAGGTAGACTATTTGGAGGCCTAAAAACCACACCCTCAATCTCGTCTTTACTACTTGATTTTTATCTTTTTTTATTTTTGATTTTTTTTCTTTTTGAATTTCTTTTGAACTTTAATTTTTTGCTTTCTCCTATTTAAGATTGATCTCTACTATAGAACAAGCGGTGGACCCTTTAGTAGCGTAGTATGCAACATCATCGTAGATCCTAATCTTATGAATGGAGAATGGTTGTAGATTACCCTTAATTTCATACTCAATGCCATCTCCTTGGTACTTTATACATTCATGTAGGGTAGATGGAACCATCATGTACTCATGGATCTAGGGCATACCTAAGAGCTTATTGAAGGACTTGTCTTAATCAATTATATGAAATTTTACCTCTATTTTCAACTCTTCTATCTCTAAAAGGAGGGTAATTGAACCTAAAGCCTTCTCGCCCTTTTTGTTGAACCCACAAAGCACCAACTTATCATTTATGAGCTTACTAGTATCAACTCTAACGTAAGTGAGAGCCTTTATGTTCATCACATTAATTGATGCACCTAGATCAATGAGAACTATGGATAACTTAAATTTTCCCATATTTATGGTGATGTAAAGTGGGTGATTGTGATCAACAGTTCCTAGGAGTAGATCCTCATAAAAAAAGGTTACTCTTGGGATTTATTTGAAGTACAAAGCTTCTTCTTTAGAAGTCGAAGATAACTGAGCTAAGCAAATCTCTAGATTAAGAAGTGCTTTAATTAAGGATTCCCTCATCTCCTTAGAGTGGACAAGGGCGTTAAAGATGCTCAACTTAGTAGGTAACTTCCTAAGATGAGCTAAGACATTATATTCAACTTTCAGAACATAAAGACTATGACCTAACAGATTTGAAAGAGGATTTAATTGTTAAGTGGGGATTTGAATTGGATCATCAGAAATAACTTATTTTCCTTTTTCTTGAGGAAGAAGCATAGGGGATAAGACCTTACCACCTCACAGTTGTACTTGTATGATATCCTCAGGAGGACAAACTACAGTAGTGTCTACGCTTTCCTTAGGTGATTGAATGCCATTTTCCAAATGGAATCTAAATTTAAAAAGTCTATCATGACGAGACTCCCTCAAAAGTTAATTTTAGGGGTATCACCATCTAATAAGACTTCAGATTCATTCTTCCCTTTAGAGGTCAAATCTAGGGAGCTGAGTTTTTGAATGCTTTGATTAATCTCAGCCAAGTTTTTATTGTTATCAAAAGAAGTGTCATTTAGAAATTTATGTTTACTAATAATTATCATAGATTTTACAAGAAGGATCATTTTTCTTTATTAATTTATGACCTTTTTCCTTTGACGGCGCAAAGTAAAAATTTGATAACATCAATGGGGATAGTGGTTTTGAGCCACCATCTGCCATTTATACACATCTATCATCAACATATCACCTCTCTACAAATGAGTCTCTCTTTTTATTTTTATTAATTACAGTAGTTCTTACAACTACTAGAGAGAAAATTATCCCAATGTCCTCCTGCAAAGCCTCTAGGTCAACCTTCTAGATTAGGCCTCGGGCTCTCATTGGTAACTGTTGAGAAAGATGAAAAGATTTGTTAATCAACTTTTTAAATGTCACGGATAGGGCTATATCCCAACCATATTCAATAGAAAAGGAAAGGTTTGAGTTTTTACTTGAGATGGACATTATAGATCCCTGATCCGGATTGACAAGGTACTCCTTTGGAATGATTATGTTACCTTGATGAAAGTTCTTCTCGAACTAATCCTTAAAGACTTTGCAATCTTCCATTGTTGGCTTAACATGCGATGGTTGGGGCAAGAATTAGGATCTTTTTATTTGACTCTTCTAGCATCTTGGCCTCTAACAACAAAAAATATGGCTTCTTTTGAAGGCACTTGAACATTTTCTGTACCGACTCCCTTTTAAATGGATATGGATGGGCCAATCTCTGTTTAAAAGAAATTGGATAAGGTTCCCTAGTTAACTGAGGGATTGCCTTGAAGGGTTCAGGTTTTTGAATATACTGAGGTGGAGGAGCACTAGACTGAGGACTAACTAGTTTCTTCCCTTTATCAACTACAAACACTATTACAACTCTCTTTTCTAACAATTTCATAGGCTCACTAGCTTTCTTCTCCTCTGAAGCATCCTTTAGGAATGGCTTTTTACAAGCCTCTTCCTAAAAATTATTAGTTTTGTTGAGAAGTTTTTTAAAAATTTTGATAGTGAACCCCTTCAACAGAAAAGCAATAGGCCCATAAATATTCTTGATAAGAATTTTCACAGCATGTTGCTCTTGTAGTTGAGGTTCACATTTCATCGAGAGATTTTGCCATCTCAAAATGTATTCGACTAGATACTGTCCAAGTTTTTATTTCTCGACTATGAGATCGCCAACGGTTATTCTCTGCTGAGCTCTTAAGAATCTCTTTAAGAATAGAACCTCAAGCTTGGTGAAAATTTTCACTGAATCATTTGGCAGATCTTTATACCACTCAAAAGTTATACCAAAAAGACTACTGACAAATTAATAAAGTAGTAGGGTATCTGACCCTCCTACATTGTAGCAACTTGCTAAAAAGTGGGATAAATGATATCTCTAGTTTTTTAAGCCACTAAAAACCTTAAAAGAAGGTGGCATAAATCCCTTTGGATAAGGAACTAGGTCATATTCTTCGGGGTAAGACCTACTCTTCAGAATAGTTATAGTTCCTTGAGAATGCGCTAAGGCCTCCCTTACCTGTGTCTCAACTATCTATTTGCTATCTATATGAGGTTAAGATGGGGGAATTGGGAGAACCATAGGATGAACATGTTGAATCACTAGTTGTACTGAGGGAATTACTGGTTGAATGGAGGGAATTGGTACTAACTCAGGACTTTAAACTGAACATTGGCTTTCTATTCTGATCGGCCTCTGATTAAACTACAGGTTGTGGCAGCCCAGATAGAGATTACTATGTCTTAACTAACTGATCATGTATTTACTTAAGCTATAGTGACATCTGTGTAATCTGTGCTTCTAGCATCTTAATATGTTGATCATCGTCTCGGGCCTTTACCAATTCATCAGAATCTGACCCAATGGCTGCCAAGCCCTCCTCTTTCCCAGAATAGGATTTTGAAGGCTCGGCATCTTTAGCTAATGCTTGAGTTTCAACCATGCAAATATCTCCTGCTAAATCTTCTTTCATGAACTTATCATCTGTATCCAAATCAAAGGCCTTGATCGCCTTCTTCTTAAGAATTTCCTGGATCTCCTCCACTACTTCGTTGGCTGATCTACCATCGATTCTTGTAGGATCTACTAGAAAATATATTCTAGTATTTCCTCAAACTCTCTCTTATAAACTTTATAAAGTATCTCCTAGATCTTTTGGTCTCGCTCAGTAACCAATTCTGCTGCTCACTTATCCAACATCTCCTGATTAGAATATGGAACTATCCCCTCCCCTCTGACTGTCCCAAGGTCGATATTCATTATAGTGACATCCTCCATAGGGTGAGGGATATCCATCTTAACAGGTGATGAAGGATTTTGAAAAGTGGGAACTCTAACATCAATAGAAGTAGAACCCTCACATCCCTCAATGGGGAGTTAGGGGACATCAATTGGTAAGGAATCTGTATTGTCTTGAATCTGTATCCCTATATATCTACTCAACTTCTTCTGCATGTAGTGCTTCTCGGGTGACATGGGCTTCTTGCCCTTAACATTCACTAGTTTCAAATCCTTGATAATCTCTTTAGACTTGGCTATCACAGGGGTTAGCTTGGAAAATCTTGAAGGAGGGATTGGTAGTCTACCACTATGAGCGAAACCCCTACCAAATCCCATTAGAATTATCTCCTCCATCTTTACAGATAGGAGGCGAGGTACCGAGTGATATCCATCCACCAAAACTAAAGCGGTAGGTTGCTTAAAAAACTTTTTATTTTTTCTCGGTAGCTGAGGAGTCAGGTTTCTAACTTCATATTTCTCTTTCTTCAGAACTTCCTTCTTAAATCTGTGGGAAATCACCCCTTCAAGTGTTTCATGTACTACTCTTTGGTTTAACCTGCTTAAGCAGCACAAGGGTGGATGATATTCCTTAACATCCTTATTTCAAAGTCTATTTTTCCTTTAGGGTCTTCTTCACAGAGTAGTCCACCGGGCATGTGGAGAGTTAGCAATCCTGAAAACTCTCTCCTCCCCTGTAGAAGCTGTGAGGGGATAGAAATGACTCCCCTTGAGGAGTGGAGAAAAGGAAGGAATGGGTAGCTCTTCAGCTGCCTCATGTTCAACTACACTTAGGGCCTTCAACTCAACCATTTTCCTTATCTTAGATATCTTTTTCCTTACCCTCCTCAGGTAATTCATTTTGGTATTGTTATTGCCAAAGAGGGTTCCAGAACTAGAAGATCCCTTCTCAAATATAGTCTTAATTTTTGGGTTAACTATAGATTATTTTTCCTTATCCTCCACTGAGGGTACATCAGGTATAGGGGTGACAGCTACCTCCATTTCAAGAATGGGAGGGGAGTCAGTCCCCGCCCCTACTGCTAACTCGACAACTAGAGCATCCTTATCACCTTCAGTGGTGAGATTAATTATAGTTCCACTATTCACTGACAACCTCAGAGACTTGGAACCTATCCCAAATCGGATCATATTATTATGAATCAGTTCTTCAATGTATAGATCTCAGTCAATTGAAAAAAGATGTTTTCAGCCATTACAGATGTTTGATTATCTAGAATTTGAAGAAAGAAAATTGGATTAGAATCTTGAAAATGAATTTTAAAAGATCTTTAATTTTATCACATATACCAAATTATAAGAGCTATAATCCAGTTCACGATTATAAACTATAAGAATTGACTTTGATTTGATTAATACTTGAATTTTCATTATATATGTTATACAAAAAGAGAATGTTGTAGATAAACATATACCAATGGTAATCTGGGTGTGATTTGAATGGAGCTTGAAGAGAAGTTTGAATTCTTTTGAAAATTGAAAAGATTCCCCATAAATTTTGAAACTCAGCATGTTAAATTTTCATTCAACATAACGGTTTACAAATTTGAAGGGAAAACCAGGAGATTTTGGCTCAACATTTTCTCCTCACCGATTGATTCAGTGGTAAATGTCAAAGTCTAGGTTCAAATTTGAAGTTACATTACATGCATTATGCTACAAGTGGATGTTGTAGGAAATACATAGTAATGATGATCGAAGTTGATTTAAAGGGGATTTTGAGTGGATTTTGAAAGTTTGAAAATTTTGTATAACATTCTAAGATTTTGAGACTCAATACATTGTGTTTATTTTCAATATAAAGGTTTGTAAAATTAAATAAAAAATCCAAGGAACTTGACCTGACTGTTTCACTGTACTGATTAGCTTAGAGTGAAATGTCAAAATCTAGATTTTGCTTGAGAGATTTGAATATTAATTTTAACTTTGAAAGGATTGAATATGCATTGTATATGTTATAGTACAAGAGAGTGTTGTAGGAAAATATATGACAATGATGATTGGATTTGGATGATTTTGAAAAGAATTTAGAGATTTAAAAATTTGATAAAATCTCCCCTAATTTCTGAAATTTAGTATGTTGAATTTGCATTCAACATAAAGGTTTACAAATTTATTGAGAAAACAAAATTTTTTTAAAAGGAATTGAATTTTGATTTATGAAGTTGAAGAATGTTCTATAAGTTATGAAACTTAGAATGCTGGGATTTATTTAAGCATGCAAGTTTACAATATATATAGGAGGATTTTAAAGGATTTAGCTTGACTCTTTTACTCTACCAATTAATTTTGAGGTAAAATGTCAAAGCCTGACTTTGATAGAGGTTTCCTTGCTCACCTCTTTATTGATATGTCTTACTGATGTTGGCCACACTCACCCAAGAAAGAAATGGGCAGAGGGACCAACGGAAGGAAGGGTAGTCGAAACTACTGAGGCAATAAAATTTCTACCCTTTATTATTGATGGAGAGAGATATTGATCCCCAGTGGAGTCGCCATTTTTTATTTGATTAAAAGTTGAGTTTTAAAAAGATTAATTTACTTTGGGAGAATTTAATTTCTAGAATTTCAATTTTACAATTGAACGTATCATTATGATTGGTATATCATCTCAGGAGGCAAACATACCATTCCCTAATGGGTTCAACTTACAAGATTAAAAATTCGTCCTGATTATTATAGTTTAATTTGAGCAAGAACTACATATAACCTAGGAGGGTCAAAATGCTTTTTCAATCAAGTATTTCACTATGATAATTTGGATAAACTATCATTAACTTTATAATTAAAATTACAATAATAATTGATATATCTTCTTAAGGGAAGAAGATATCAATCATTATTGATCATTTGAAAATGATGATTATGATCATTAATTTTGACTGGAATGTTTTCAAAGATAATAAATTATGGTTTTAAAAATATTAATTTTTTGAAAATTTGATATGGATTTCTAAATTTCCTACAAGTGCAAGCCCTTGTAGTTAATTACATCATACGAAACTTAAATTTCATATGAATACTTTTGATTAAAATAAGGGTAGAAATTTTATTTTTAGATTTCAAGGCATGATGTCAAAGGAAGCAAGGATTGAAATTTTAAATCAGGATTGAATTAAAGTGGAACATTTTTTTCCAAAGGTCAAAGGAAGAGAAGTTGGAGGCACTTTGGAATTCTGAAATAGTTCAAAAGTGCCCCAGCCTATCCTAAGTGTTGGGGCTAAATTTTGATTGAAAGAGATTTAAGTTTGACTTATTAGTTTTATTAGAAAGTTGGGATTCGATTCCTGGAGGTTGAGGTCTTATAACCTGAGCCTGCCTCAAAACCTATGTCTAAATTGAGAGTGCGAATAAGTTATTAGATCTATTGCTCACGTCCCTAGGCTAACTAAGAGGGGGGGTGAATTTGTCCTTTTAAAAACTACTCTTAATATTTTGAAAAAATTTTAAAGCTAATCGTACAGTACGATAGAACTTCATATAGTACGAACATAGATAATTTTTTGCTCTTTCGTTCAACACAGAAATTCAACCACAAAGAAAATAAACTGCAGAAAAATAAAATGCAGAAAATAAACAGTGAACAGAAAACACCAGAATTTATAGTGATTAGGTCAAACACGACCTACATCCACTCCCTAGAGACTCCTGCTCTAGGTATTGCACTAAACTCAAGTGTCTCTCCTTTTATCCCCACGGCAAGGTGGAGAAGCCTTTACAAACTCTCTTCCACCGACCCCGCTGCGACAGAGAACCATCGTCCTTTTCACCCTCCAAGTGTGGTAGAGAGTCGTCGTCCTTTTCACTCTCCAAGTGCGGCAGAGAACCGTCGTCCTTTTCACCCTCCAAGTGCGGCAGAGAACCGGAATCCTCTCGAACAATGCTCTTGCAAAAGTCTTAAAGGAACTAGGAAGATGCTTGAAGAATAAGTAAAAGAAATCCTCTCAATTGGATAACCTTGTGAATCCCCTCACAATTCTCTCTTGAAAGATCTCTCAATACTCACTCCTAAACACTCTCCCTATCACTCTCCTTTTACATCCCAAAAGAGTTTTCGGAGAAGGATTTTTTCTTCAGTCAGTTTAGAGTCATTTTTATACTTGTGACAGGAAAAGCCATCCAAAAACTAAATTTTCAAGTTTAATCCGTGCTGATCGTCCCGTACGATCGACGATCGTACTGTACGAATAGTTCAAAATATTGAATGATCCGTCCCGTACGAACAATGAGATGATTCGAACAGAGAGCTTCGTACGAACAAATCATCCCGTGCGAACCCTTGGACGAGTTGAATAGAGAACTTCGTATGAACATATCATCCCGTACGAACACTTGGATGAATTGAACAGATAGCTTCGTACGAACATATCGTCTCATACGAACCCTTGGACGAATCAAAAAGAGCGCTTCGTCTGTGCTGTTCGTCCCGTACGAACCCTTGGACGAACCCAATTTTGAGCAATTCGTACAGCAAAACTCATGTACAAATTTATTCGTACTGTACGAACATGCCTTTGAAAAATTTTCTTGGCAGATGGGTTCTTTCTGGAGGACAAATTTTACAGATCGTCCCGTACTATATTAAATCATACTATTCGATAAGTTTGTAAAATTTAAACATTTTACTCCCCCTTTGTGTGTGTGTGCATAATTATCCAACTTACAATCACACTCTCTCAGACTCAAGAAAATAAAAATTTACAGACTTCATTTACAGTGGACAAGTGATCTTGAAGTCTTCAACAATCTAGATTGTGAATTTCCTGAAAGAATACTTTAGTACACACAATAAAAACTCAAATATATGTTAGAAGATGAATTAGACAAACACTAAGCTTTTGTAATCATCAAAAACATAAACTTGGATTAGAATTCACATGAACAAATCGATTTACCCAAATCATAATATAAATTGGGTACTGAAAATCAGTAACATGATCTTAGCTAATGCAGTACAAACTCAGACTTATCACGGCCTGGATTGGGGAGCCAACTAACCACCTAATCACTTAAAATCCATGAGTCTAGTCTTTTATGCAAGAGTGGTAGGGACATTTAATTAGGTTTTGAAGAGTTGGGACTGATATCTAGAGTTGATCCTAATTGGCCCATTGAGTTATGTTGGGTAAATTGATGCTAAAAATGTAAATAAATTTAAGACTAATTTAAATTTATTTTTAAAATAATGTATGCAAATTGACTTGATGAATGGTTAAAAAATGAAAGAAGAATTGACTACAATTTTTTAAAAAACATATGCAGCAAGTAAAAACTTAAAAAGATTTAGATTACATACAATAATGAGGAGAAGAAAAGTTGATCTATGATATTAAAGTATTAGACATTTTAAGTAACCACAACAATTGCACAGAAGATGAAATAAGATTACAAAAAAAAATTCTAAATCAAAAGTGACAATCATTGATTGGTGAATTTGGAGAAGATGTTAAAGGAAAGAATAATTGGTGACATTGCGCATCTTTTTTATAATTTGGGATAATTTTGTGCCTCTTGTCAAATTTGGCGACATTACGCATCTTTTATGGGATAACACACTTTGTGTGTTTCATTTGGCGTCATTGTGCATCTTTTTCTGTATGGCACATTTTGTGCATCTTTTCAAGCTTTGCTTTGAATGTACGATTCTTTCCAACAACACTATCTCTTTATCACTTTTTACAATAATGAACACTTTGATATAGAAATTTTAAGTAATATGAAGACATCAATTATACAATGATTTAGGCTAAGTAATGCAAGTCTAAATTAGGATAAAGTAAGATCTTCTAATCCAACACCAAATCATAATGAAATCTAAATATTTTGAGAATTTAATTTAATGCACAGAGTTTTTTATTATAATAAATTTTCTATTCACATTTTAGAAATCTGATCAACTACGATCAGGTGAGTTAGTGTAGGAAACACTTCCAGTTAAAATACACAAAAGATATGCACCAAAGCACTACAATATTACTCATTCATAATGATTCAAGATACATCATAGAATAATAAATACAACAATCACAATAGCAAGTTTTCTAGAGCAGCACATAGGAAAAAAATAAACTTGCTACAACCCTCACACATCTCATCAACAAATAAAACACATAACATGAAACAGCACAGAAAAACTACAAACTCATCCAACAAATCCAAACAGAAGAAACAGTAAAAATCAGAGGGACCCTGATCTGGAGGAGGTGGTTGATGGCAAAACAGCGCAAAGTAGCTGTTTAGAGTTGCAATGTTAGTGTTTACAGCATCAAATTGATCCCTAACACAAACTCTATCCTCGTTGTACTGATCATCCTGTCTCTTCAAATGCGCCTCCATGTCATCAAACCTTTTATCCATTCTACCAAAATGTTGGACCATATTTTGATAGAAATCTTTGGATGGTCCAGATGAAGTGAGGGTGCACCTGAAGGAGCAGAAGCAGAAGGAGGCTCATCATTTGAGCTGTCAGCAGTACCTTTTTTCCCAAATAACGCTCTAAAGGAAGCGTCAGTGAAGTACAGTGGGAGTTCAGAAGGACCAGAAGGATAAACTATGTTATATTTCTTCTCTAGGATATAACACACAACATGTCCTAAAGCAATATTTTTCTTCCTCTTCACACTAGCCAAACTAATATCAGAAAGATAGTAGATGTAGTCTAAGATCAATTGGGCTTCATCTATAGGTTGGCCAGTCATAATAAGAAAAGTGGTTGAAGAAAGAAGTGGAGTCATATTAACTCGATCTTCTGCTTTAGGAATGATTGAAGTCCTAAGCACATGCTGAATTATTCTTGCATTTTGGTTCAAAGTATCTACCTGGGAGACATGTGTGGGTGTGCTTACACCTCTAAGAACTCGGTTAATTTCCTACCAACCTTTTTTAGGTCTAGTGGAGAAGGTATGAGCTCTAGTCCCTTGAGTTCTAAGATGAATATATTCCCCTAGATCCTCCTAGTTATCACTACTTTTTGCTTAAGGACAAAAGAAGAAATGACAGTGTGATCCTGGTTAAAGGTCATGTTGGCCAGGAACACATGAAACAGATCCTTATTGAAAGCATAGATTAAAGTCAAGAGAAAAGAAAAATGGGTGGAGTCAAAGAGGGGCATAACTACAAAATGTATATTTTTCTGCTATAGTATGCGGGAAGGAGTAACCTTAGATGCAGCATACCTAAGGTATGCTTCCTCATTCTCCTCACTAAGAAAGTTCTCATCCCAATTCCTTCTAGACGCAAGACCCCTAGCAACCTGTGCTCTTTTTCCACTTCCTGACATCTTCTCTCAATGCTCTAAAAGGTTTTAGATAGAAAGTGAAATGAAAGAAAATGACCTGCCTTTATATAGAAAAAGCTTGAAATCGTACAGTACGAATCCATTTCGTACAATACGAAAATGTTTTCTTCCGGGACGAATAAAAGTTCATCCGGGACGAACGAAAGCAGTCAAAATGAAATAGTTTTTTGTAAACTGCTCGTCCTGAGGCATCCTTTCATACATGCTTTTTGAGTTCCTGATCGTACAGACGATGACGTGTTCGTCCGGGACGATCAAAAAATTTAAGATCGTTCAGGCGGCGGTTAGGTTCGTCCCTCACACGAAACGACATGTGGATCATACAGACGAATTACGTGTTCGTATGTACGATCATCAATAATAACTAGTTCTAACCGTGATTCCTCCAAATTCATACAGATAAAATACATGTACGATGATTCAATCGTACAGTACGATACGATATCGTACAGTTCGAATAGACACCCATTACTTTAAAACTTACATGCTTTCAACATTCAATCAAGGAACAACAACACAAAAGAAATTTTTGATTTTTCTTTTCTTTTTTTTTTAAATAACACAATAAGACAATAAAAACATAAAACACTAGAAAAATAAAAACACATCCAATAAACAAACTAACAAATATAAATGAAAGTACATTTGCAGAATTTTCAATCAAGCATTAAGATCTATCACTCCTAGCCTTGTCCGTAACATGCTAAAAGTGTCAAAGGCTAAGGATTTTATGAAAATATCTGCAAGTTGATCTTTAGTAGCGACATGATGTAGTTCAATTTCCCTTTTCGCTTCATGATCTCTTATAAAATGATGCCTTATGTCAATATGCTTGGTTCTAGATTATTGAATAGGATCCATTGAAATACAAATGGCACTGGTGTTGTCACAAAATATTGGAATGGTGCCAACTACAAATCATAAGTCACTCAACTGTTATTTCAACCAAAGCACCTGTGCTACACAACTCCCTAAGGCAATGTATTCTGCTTCAGCTATAGAAAGTGCTACTGAATTTTATTTTCTACTGGACCAAGATACTAATGAATTTCCAATGAATTGACATGTCCCAAAAGTACTTTTCCTATCCACCCTACAGCTTGCAAAATCTGAATCTGAGTATCCAATTATATCAAAAAAAGAACTGTTCTTAGGATACCAAATTCCTAAATTTTGAATTCCCAAAAGATATCTTAAGATCCTTTTTACTGCTGTCAAATGTGATTCTTTTGGATCAGCTTGAAATCTAGCACATAAGCAAACACTAAACTTGATGTCAGGTCTGCTAACAGTCAAATAAAGCAAAGATCTAATTATTCCTCTAAACTTCTTTTGATCAACAGATTTTCCCTTAGGATCCTTTTCTAATAGGACTGAGGAACTCATGGGTGTAGTTATTGGTTTAACATTATCCATTTCATACTTTTTGAGGATTTCCTTAACATATTTAGATTGATAAAGAAAAGTTCCTTTCTCATTTTGCTTTATGCTAAAGCCAAGAAAATAACTCAAATCACCCATTAAACTCATCTCAAATTCACTACTCATTGTCTTTGAAAATTCATTACATAAAGCTTTATCAGTTGATCCAAAAATGATGTCATCCATATATATTTGAACAATGAGTATATCTTTTCCAATTCTTTTTAAAAACAGAGTGGTATCCACACTTCCTTTAACAAATGATCCGTTTAATAAGAACGTGCTCAACCTCTCATACCATGCTCTAGGTGCCTGTTTTAGTCCATATAATGCCTTTTTCAATTTAAAAATATGATTAGGGTATTTAGAATTTTCAGAGCCTGGATGTTGCTCAACGTAAACATCCTCTTCTATCACCCCATTTAAGAAGGCACTTTTAACATCCATTTGGTATAATTTAAAATCTTTAAAGAAGGCAAAGGCTAACAAAACTCTTATTGCTTCAAGTCTTGCTACAGGGGTAAAAGTCTCTTCAAAATTAATTCCTTCAATTCGATTATACCCCTTAGCTACTAATCTAGCCTTATTTCTCACAACTACTCCTGAATCATTCATCTTATTTTTGAACACCCACTTAGTTCCAACTACACTTTGATCTTTTGGCTTTTCAATTAACTCCCAAACATCATTCCTCTTCAACTGATTCAACTCCTCTTGCATAGCCAAAATCCAAAATTCATCTAAAAGTGCTTGTTCTATATTAGTGGGTTCAATCCTTGAAATGAACGCTGAATTATTTACTTCTTTTCTCAAACCATGCCTAGTCCTTACTCCTTCACTTGGTTCTCCTAAAATCAACTCTTTAGGATGACTCCTTACAAATTTCCATTCTCTAGGTAATTGGTTTTCATCTTCTTTTTCAACCCTTTCTTCAACTTTTTGATCTTCAAGTTTTTTGGTTATAACCTCAACCTCATCTTCATCCAACTTAGACCATTTACTATCATAAGATTCATCAAAAACAATATGTGTGGTCTCTTCAACTACCAATGTTCTCTTATTAAAAACTCTATAGGATTTTCCAACACTTGAATATCCTAAAAAGATTCCTTCATCTGATTTCGGATCAAATTTTTGTAGAAGAGTTTTGTCATTGTTATGAATGAACACTTTACATCCAAAAACATGTAGATGCGAGAGGTTGGGACTCCTACCATTAAGAAGTTCATAGGGTGTCTTATTCAATTTAAACCTTATATATACCCTATTCAATACATAGCATGCTGTACTAACTGTTTCAGCCCAAAAATATTTAGGAAGTGAATATTCTGCCAATATGGCCCTAGCTGTTTCAACTAATACCGTGTTCTTTATTTCTACAACTCCATTCTATTGAGGTGTCCTACGAGCTGAGAAGTTGTGTTCAATTCCAAGATATTTGCATAAGTCATTAAACATTTCATTTTCAAATTCTCGCCCATGATCACTTTGGATACTAAGTATTTCAAAATCAAGTTTCCTCTAAATCCAAGTGGCAAAATCTCTAAACTCTTCAAATGATTCACTCTTATGATTCAAAAATCTAATCCAGGTGAATCTAGTATAGTCATCCATAATAACATACCCAAATCTTTTCCTAACAGGTCCAAATAAATCCATGTGAAGAATTTCTAAGGGCTTGCTAGTCCTAATTTTCTAGATCGAATTGAAAGAGGATCTCACTTATTTTCCTAGTTGACATGCATCACACAAGTGATCTTTAGTAAAATCTAATTTGGGTACTCCTCTAACTAGTTTCTTTTGAGTGATTTTCCTAAGATTTTCATGCTAGCATGACAAAGCCTTCTATGCCACAACCATGATTCATTAGATATAGTTTTTAAATACAAGGCAGTAGATGGTTTAACAGAATCAAAATCTTGCATGTACATATTGTTAACCCTATCACCATTCAAAATAACAGTTCCATTTAGACTAATAACATAACTTGTAGGTAAAAACTTTATATGATAGCCCTTGTCACACAATTGACTAATACTCAATAGATTGTGTTTCAAACCTTCAACCAACAGTACATTTTCAATCACAAAGTTTTTTGAATTTCCAATTATACTTGTACCTACCACTCTTTTGGTAGTATTATCTCCAAGTGTAACCTTGCCTCCATTCCTGGCTTCCAGCGATATAAATTGATTCGTATCTCCGGTCATATACTTTGAGCAGCTACTGTCTAGGTACCAAATACTCTCACGAGGTCTTGTGTGAGAGCGTTCCTCATCCTCATATGAATGGTCAATATTATCAGCCATTAAGCACAAATTGGTAACTTCCTCTTGTGGTGCTATTTCTGACGAATCTGAAGCTGAGTCCGCCCAGAAAGCTCATTGTACTCTCTTTTTACCCCTTCTGTCCTTTGGTTTCTCCTTGGTCTTCTCCTTGCTAGGATTTCCTTTGAGATTGGGGCATTCTGTCTTGATGTGTCCTGACTTCCTGCATTCATAACAAATGACATCATTAGAAGCCTTAACATTCTTCTGGAACGTACTTTATTCCAATGTTGACGTCTTCTCTGCTTCCTTTTTGGGAAACTTCTAAATTGCCTCGTCATCATGGGAATATCCTCTTCGTCCTCAGGTAGTGACTGATCACTTTCAGAGTCATCCACCTTTAAAGCAATGTTCTTCTCCTTTTGCTTCTCACCTACATCAATCTGTCTTTGAGTCACCGATTGCTCGTTAGCAATTAGTGATCCCAGTAGATTGTCAATAAAATAAACATTCAAATCTTTAGATTCTGTTATTGCAGTTATCTTTGCATCATATACAGGAGGTAAACAATGTAATATTTTGTTAACTTTCTCTGCATTCGTCAACTCCCTACCTAAAGCATGCAATAAAGTGGCTATGTGTAAAATGAGTGTACATGTCAGAGATTCATTCATTCTATTTCATGCGAAAAAGTTCATAGTCGTGCAAGAGAATGTTCAATCCAGTTTATTTCACTTTATTCGTATCTTCATATGTGATGCAAATCCTATCCCAGATTTCCTTTCCTGATTTATAGGTAGACACACGCATGTAATCTTCTGACTTGAAAGCACAAAAGAAACTATTCAAACACTTAGCATTCAGTTGAGCTAATTCACGTTCTTCTACAGTCCAATTTGTAAAAGGTGTTTGAACACTTATTCCTTCTACAATCCTAGTAGGTTCAGTATAACCATCCTGAACTAACATCCACATGCGATAGTCAAGTGATTGCAGAAAAGTAGACATGCGAGTTTTCCAAAAATCAAAAGGGATATTATCAAACAACGGTGGTCTAGTGATCGAGTATCCTTCCATAGAATTTCTATTTTTAAAATTATTCATGATCGAAATTTCAAAATGTATTTAAAAGTTATTCTTGAAATTGTCTCGGATACCACTTGAGAGTGCAAATAGGTTGTTAGACCTATTGCTCACGTCCCTAGGCTAACCAAGAGGGGGGGTGAATTGGTCCTTTTAAAAACTACTTTGATATTTTGGAAAAATTTTAAAGCTAATCGTATAGTATGATAGAACTTTGTACATTACGAACAGAGATAATTTTTTGCTCTTTCGTTCAACACAAAAATTCAACCACAAAGAAAATAAACTATGGAAAAATAAAAATGCAGAAAATAAATAGTGAATAGAAAACACCAGAATTTATAGTAGTTCGGTCAAACACGGCCTACATCCACTCCCTATAGACTCCTTCTCTAGGTATTGCACTAAACTCAAGTGTCTCTCCTTTTGCCCTCACAGCAAGGTGGAGAAGCCTTTACAAACTCTCTTCCACTAACCTCGATGTGACAGAGAACCGTCATCCTTTTCACCCTACAAGTGCGGCAGAGAACCATCATCATTTTCACTCTCCAAGTGTGGCAGAGAACCGTCATCCTTTTCACCCTCCAAGTGCGGTAGAGAACCGAAATCCTCTCAAACAATGCTCTTGCAAAATTCTTATAGGAACTAGGAAGATACTTGAAAAACAGGTAAAATAAATCCTCTCAATTGGATAACCTTGTGAATCCCCTCACAATTCTCTCTTGAAACATCTCTCAATACTCGCTCCCAAACACTCTCCTTCACTCTCCTTTCACTTCCCAAAAGAATTTTTGCAGAAGGATTTTTTCTTCAGTCAGTTTAGAGTCATTTTTATACTTGTGACAGGAAAAACCATCCAAAAACTGAATTTTCAAGTTTAATCCATGCCGATCATCCCGTACGATCGACGATCGTACTATACGAATAGTTCAAAATATTAAACGATCCGTCCCGTATGAATAATGAGATGATTCAAACAGAGAGCTTCATACGAACATATCGTCTCGTACGAACCCTTAGACGAATTGAACAGAGAGCTTCGTACGAACATATCATCCTGTATGAACACTTGGATGAATTGAACAGAGAGCTTCGTACGAACATATCTTCTCGTATGAACCCTTGGATGAATCAAATAGAGCGCTTCATCTGAGCTGTTTGTCCCATACGAACCCTTGGACGAACCTAATTTTGAGCAGTTCGTACAGCAAAAACTCATGTATAAATATTATTCATTCTGTACAAACATGCCTTAGAAAAATTTTCTTGACAGATGGGTTCTTTCTGGAGGACAAATTTTATAGATCGTCCCGTACGATATTAAATCGTATTGTACGATCAGTTTGAAAAATTTAGACTTTTTACTCCCCCATTGTGTGTGTGCACAGTTATCCAACTTACAACCACACTCTCTCAGACTCAAGAAAATAAAAATTTACAGACTTCATTTACAGTGGACATGTGATCTTGAAGTCTTCAGTAATCTAGAGTATGAATTTCCTGGAAAAATACTTTAGTACACATAACAAAAACTCAAATATATGTTAGAAGATGAATTAGACAAACACTAAGCTTTTGTAATCATCAAAAACATAAACTTGGATTAGAATTCACATGAACAAATCAATTCACCAAAATCATAACATAAATTGGGTACTGAAAATCAGTAACATGATCTTAGCTAATGCAGTACAAACTCAGACTTACCCCGGCCTGGATTGGGGAGCCAACTAACCACCTAATTGCTTAAAATCCATGAGTCTAGTCTTTTATGCAAGAGTGGTAGGGACATTTAATTAGGTTTTGAAGAGTTGGGACTGACATCTAGAGTTGATCCTAATTGGCCCATTGACTTATGTTGGGTAAAATGATGCTAAAAATGTAATTAAATTTAAGACTAATTTAAATTTATTTTTAAAATAATGTATGCAAATTGACTTAATGAATGGTTAAAATTGAATATGAAGCAGTTTTAAAAAGGCTTCAAAATAGGTTTTTTCTTAGAGATTACATAACTTCCCCTTAGGACTGCACCCTGATAGGTCAGGTGGCCTAATAGAACCTATAGGTAGGGAGGTCCCTAACATGGAAGAAAAGAAATAATATGATATATGTGACCCTCTGTGATATGAGCTTACTTCTTAAAATTATTAGAGTTTTTATCTGAGCTTAAAATTTTTAAATTTAATTAAAGTAGAAAAGATTTTCTTAATGTGCCCTCACGAGCCTCCGATCTTTCCAGGCTAAATCAAAAGCAGCATACAATCGAAAAAAGTTAGAAAAGACATGTAATTTCCACTATGTAATCAAATTAAATAAATCAATTAAATTTATCAAACTGAATGTCCTTATGGCAAGCGCCACTTAATATTATATCCCAGGGTCTATAGAAAGTAATATAGCCAGGTGCTATTAACAACAGCCTAGATTCTACTCCTAAGACTCAAGTGAATTTGAGAATAAGATTCTTCTTGATCTTCACTTCTTCATCCTTCGGTGAACTTCTTTGATCCGTTGGATCTGGATATCCAAATGAAAAGAAACTCCCCCTTGAATGGAGTATTTTATTTTATCTTTGGATTCTCAAAGTATTCTAATCTGGATATCCAAATGAAGAGGGACTCTCCCCTAGGGGATTTCTTCCTTCTTTTTAGATTCCAAATTGAATATCTATCCCATCTCAAATTGTCACTTTAACAGTTACAACCCAATTAAAATTAAATTACATTGAATAAAATTAAAAATCTAGACTCAAACCACCTGTAAGGTTATCCTAAATAATCCCAAGCAGTTATATCTAAAAACTAAAATTCTCTAACCAGCCACACTTGGCCAAGCTCTTTTAATTTTTAAAGGGGGACTTAGCATTCTGGAGCACCTGCTGAAACTTTATTAATTTAAATTTAACTTTGCCCCCCTTTAATTTTAATATCCTGTATGAGCATGGCCACCTACATAAGATTGTATCAGCACTTAAGTTGCCCCTACCCTAAGGGTAATTCTTATGCCCATCACATCAATATATAGATTACAAAAATTCAATAAATAATCGCATTAATCAATTAATTTTTAAACAACATGAAGTGAAAACTCGGAAGCCCGGCACACAACAGTGAAAAGGTAAAACACTAGCCCAACCAAGATCTAGAAGTGGTTATCTAAAGTGTTTGAGGTAGGCTGTATTGGTTGGATATATCCTATATAGAGTAATTGATTAGAGTTTTTTCATGTTCTGATTGGTTGAAAGGTTTAAGGAAAAAATATAATTAAAGTTTAAATATTAATGTGTTAAAATTAATTTTTTAAAAGTCATTTAACGATTTATTGGAGAAGATTTAAGGAGTTAATAAATTTTAATTGATTTAGTTTGCTGATTTAATAACTAATTTAGTTAAGTTTGTCATCAGCCGATTCATAGCGTTGTTTCACAAGCTTGAAGATTGGGCCTCCTTACAACACTTTGCCCTGCAGCTCATGGTAGTTCATCATAAAAATCTCATCTTTAGAGTGGTTATTATCTATTAAAGGGTTGGCTGAATGATTTTAATGTTTAAATTAATGTTTTCTAAAATTTTAAATGATTTTTGAATTTGTAGAATTTTCTTGATTATTTTAATCATTAAATTAAGGGGTTGAAATTTAACTTTTTGACTAAAGTTGATTTTTGGAATTTTAGTACTTTTTTTTAAATACTAGGTCTTAAGATGAGTAGTTAGACTATAAGTTTACTAGAATTGGATTTTTTTATAATTAGTTATGAATTTTTGAAGTTTGAATTAAAATTTGACCTAATGTTGACTAAAAAGTTAACTTTTTGATTTTAAGTGATTTTTGATAGTTTAATATTTTTAATAAATATTAGATCTTACATGGAGTATAATGCATTTGAGTATACTCAATTTGGAGTTTTCTATATTAAGTTATAAATTTTCAAAGTTTTAATCTCATTTTGAACTACAATTGAACGGAGCGTTGGTTTTTTGACTTTGACCTATTTCTATTGGTTTATTATTTTTAGAAAATACTAGATTTCAAATGGAGTTGAATGACACTAAGTTTGGTCAATTTGGATTTTTTTAGATTTAGTTATGATTTTTAAAAGATTGAATAATTAATTAACTTTTTTATTATTTAATTATGAAGGTTTTGATTATTTAAATCCAAACTCATTCTAAACTACATGAAATCACTCCCAAAGGTCAAGGATGATCCATAGAAATATTTTTAGGTGTTTAGAATTTATTTAGAGTTTTTTTAATAATTTTTATTTATTTTATTCAATAAAATATTAATTTTTACTAAAACATAAATTAAAGTTGAATTAGAGGTCCACAAATTGGGTTTTTATTTTTCCTAAATAGAGGACCAAATTTTGGTCTATTTGATATATTATTTGTAATTTTTGAATTTAATTTTGAATTATCACAATTTTTAAGTTTTTAGGTCCCTAAAAGGACTAAATTTTGAGTTGCTTAATTTTCTAACTTAGTGACCTCTAACTCCACTGAAATTTAGACTTAAGGTGTAAAAGATCACTAAGTTTAATGTTATTAAGTTTCACCCCTATTAGGCGTATGTATATAATTTCCTAGAATTTTTCTAAGTTAATTAGACCTTGTTCTTAATTATTTTTATTAGGTGTCACTAGTGTTCAAAATGGTTTGAATCTTTAGACATCTAACCCTAGAATATATACAAACACACAAGAGTAATTATGCAGCTTAATTCTAAGAATTTGAAGAGTTATGAATTATCAAACTTTTGGGTCAAATTTGAACCCATTACTTTGAAAATTCATATCACATAATTTCATTGAACATCTGGTCCTAAAAAAATTACAGGAAATGCCTAAGATGTCCAAATATGTTTCACCAAAATTTGGGTCCATTTTGACCCAAGATTTATGAGAAAATTATTAAAAATGTATTCTAAACAAACTCAAATAACTCTTAATCAAGTCATTAAAAATATTGATTTTAATTTTAATAAATAGTAGGGCTCAAGCCCTTTCTAATGAGCCTAAAAACACTTAAATTGGATTTTTTTATTAATTTTTAAAGTTCTGCCTGCTTAAATTAATTTTTTAAATCAATTTAATTAAAAAATTAGCAGCACAATCATTGCTAATGATTGCCAATTATTGGCAATGATTGCGGACGTAGGGCATCGCCACCGCTATCACTTAAATACATCAGCATCAATCTGAGCCATCAGATCGATACTGTGCAAGATGAACTGCAGACATTACGCCACGTAGCTTGAATTTCATTGAAATGGTATGCATTCGAATCATCTAGATAGCGCACGGTTTTGACCTTGGCGACGTGGCAGCTTCTGGGCTGTCTGATCGAGCTAGAGAGTTTTAATTCAAAATAAACAAGATGTTCAAATAGTCATAACTTTAAAAATATTCAACAAAATCAGATGAAATTTGAAGCACATATTAAGGGTTGTATAATCTTCCAACACTTGAAGTTTGAAGGCTTCATGTGATGTAGATTTTTTGTAGTTTCAAATTAAATCTAAAACTAAAACTTTAGATAACTTAAAATCCAATATATGGATTTTGATGTTTTTGGGCTTGTTGGAAATGTAATTGAATCCTCTAAAACTTCACTGAAGGGTCCAGGAGCTTTTGACGGCTAGATTGGAATCTATTATAGCAAATATCATTTCTCTCTCTTTATCTCTCTCTCTCTCTACTCAAATTGAGTTCTTAAGCTTTGCAACCAGTTAGGAAATTGTTAGGGTGGCTTCTTTTATAGCTGGAGTGGCTGGGTTATCCATGGGATGGGTTCAAAGCTACTGAAATTAGAAAATTTGTATGATATGGGATAGAGCCAAGGCTTTGAGTCAAACATGCAATTATCCCTTCCCGCTAATGATTACACACTCTTAATTGAGAGAGAGGGAAGCCTTGGGTTGTAGCAAAGTAATCCTCCCAGCCACGTAAATTGCATGAAGATATGGATTATTAGATGAATTTAAATTGCCAAGGTGGCATAACCACCTAAGCTTGCATTTTTAAGTATTTTGACTACTTTAACCAATTCAAATGCCCATGTTGACTATTTGACCAGTCAACTTGCCACATGGGATGGTGAGATGGCATGGAGAATGGACTTTGAGCTGATTTGGAAGAATTTGGAACCAATGAATTGAAGCTTACATGGATATATAAGAGCTTTAGTAGGTTTCACCAAATCTAATTAAGTTGACTTGGTAAACTTAGCTAGGGTTTAATCCAAAGTAGACTTGGAGATGTTTGAACCATGATTTGAAGTGGACTTAAGGTTTGATGGCATAGAGATCATTTGAAATAGTTGTATGGAATAGTTTAAAGAACTAGTTTGACTAGACTGGATAATTTAACCAAGTTAAATCAAGAGTGATTTGAGTTCAAATGGGTTTGAACATGTTTGGGATATCCTTTGAAATGGGTTTGAGAACTTGGATGGTTTAATTTAATTACATGGGTTGGATTGACCCATTTAACCCTTAAAGAGGTTATCGGGTCAACCAGGTTAACCTATGACCTGGGTTTGGGATCAACAAGTTTAAAATGATATTTTTAGTCTAGCGGAGGTGGTTTCAGGATCTGGAGAGGTCATTTCGATCAAATTGACTATTTGGACCCTTAAGGGCTATTTAGAGATTGGTCTAGCCTAAGATTGTTCATTTAAGTAACTTTAGGGTTTTAAAATATCCATGTTCAAACTTAATCAACCAAGGGTTTTTCCCTGGGTATAAACAGATCTGACCACTTGGGATTGAGTTTATGTTAATTTGGGATAGTTCCAAGGACTTGGGTTTAAGTTTAGGATGAAAACCCACATTGAGTGGAATGGAATATAACTATGTTAATGTTAGATTTACCCTAGGCTTACCCTTGGACTTGGACTTAAAATGTTCTTGGAAACCTTATAATGCTATTATGAAGTCATCTAGGTAATGTTTAATCCATATAAACTTATTCAAGATTAACTACTTGGGTTTTCCCTTATGGGCCCTATAGGCTAAGTCTACATTACAGCAAGAATACATAATCATAAAGGATGAGAATAAAAGGGGATTTAGACCTTTTTCAAAAATATAGTCAACAAATGAAACCCCAATAGATATGGTGAGTTCAATCAAATTCATCATAAATATTAGTGTTGACTAAGATATTTAATAAGATCTAGGAAAATTTACCTTCTAAAATCATGATGACTTCATTGGATGTTAACATTAAATCATATCATCATGCAGGGAATTAAGTAGACAAATGATTTAGATGGTACAAGACTTAATAGGCAAGGGAATTTAGTAGATAGATACCAAAAAGATATCACCAAGACATATATTTTAGCAGGTACAAGGTAGATTTAGTTGGCAATAAGAAGATTTGGCATAAAAATGGTTAAAGTAGGAAGGTACCTAAAGGTGTTATTCATTACTTATCAATAATGGTTCTAATGAATGGATTCTATTAGGGAAACTTACACCTGCCATTAAGAATAAGTAGGTAGCAGACAAAAGGATAATCTAGGAAGGCACCTTAAAAGGTGTTATCCAACCTTAGGCAACAAAAGTTCTAAACAAAAGGATGCATAGAAGCTAAGAGTTGCAAGTAACCTTAAGAACTAGTATAGAACTTAAAATTCTAAGCAAGGAAAAGGATAAACCAGGAAGGCACCTAAAAAGGTGTTATTCGACACTAGTGAACCAAGGTTCTAAAGGAAAGGTTTCGTAGATGCTAGGACTTACAATTAACCTTAAGATAAAGCAAGCAACTAGCAAATTTTTAATGGTAAAGAGGTTATTCAATAAAGAAAGAAATCCATAAGGGGACTTACACCTGACTTTAAGGGTTCAAATATCTTTATATTGGTGGTTCTAAAAGACAGTGCATGATCAAATACTATTCAATGAGGAACAACAAGTTAATATATGATATGGCCTTTAAAGAATTTTAAAACATGATGTGCTTTAACTTCTTGAAATAGAATGGCTTTATCCCATTATAAAAAGTAATATGTTATTGTTAATATTAATTGATGAACTTTAGATGATGGTGGATTAATCAGACTAATGTTATATGTACCATAACTTTTAGAGGGTCATGAGGCTATTTTTGGCTATAGAATAATTGATGGTTGATGTAGAAATACAACATGTACCTAGCACTGATGGCAACGACATTTAACATTCATGCAATCTTCTATCAATGAAGGCCAATAGTATCTCATATGTTTAATATTTTAATTTCATTTTCGGATCAATCTATGAGTGCCACACAATCAAGCATGCACTTCTTCGATAATCTTTTGGGCTTCCAGTTTACTAAGACAACGTAACCTCATCTGATCAAATGAACTTCAATATAGGGTGTCGTTGACTAATTTGTAAGTAAAATATCTTCTTTTAATTTGATTGGAGATTCATATATCTCAAAGGTATTTGTTTCCTCACAAGTAGTCAACGAAGGGTTGCCATTAATCCACCCTTTAATGATCTATAATAAGAATAATCTTGAACTTTACAAGTAATTCTAAACTTATTGAAAGTTTGATAGGGATGTTAAGCCCTAGTGAACTAGTCCCGAGGCTAACCAAGAGGGGGGGGTGAATTGGTTATTTAAAAATTTCACGATAACAATGAAAATCTTTTCGATACGTAGCAGCGGAAACACATAAACAAGAATGAAAAGATCAACCACAGATATTCACCCAAGCAGTTAATATCAGATAAGTAAAGTGCAAAACTGAATCAGAAAAGTAAACCAGATTTTATAGTGGTTCGGTTAACTTGACCTAAGTCCACTCCCCGGAGCCTCCCCTCTGGGTATTGCACTAAACAAAAAGTGTCTCTCCTTTTGCTCCCACAGCAAGGCAGAGAAGCCTGTACAAACACCTCCTTTTCACCACACGGTGAGGCAGATAACCTGACCTCCTTTCGCTTCCTCCTGAAGCAGGCAGAAAACCTTCAAACTCCTTTTGCTTCCACCTGAAGCGGGCAGAGAACCTTCGAACTCCTTTTGCTTCCATCTGAAGCGGGCAGAGAACCCCAGATCTTCTTGCGAACGATCCTCCCACGACGAACACCGACTAGACGAAAGACGACGAGCGGAGAAGACGACTCTGATCCGTGCTTGGAGCAACCTTAGTGAATCCCTCACTAACTCCCCCTCACAAGATCTTCTCTCTCTCTCCCAACTCTCTCTCTCTCTCTAGGGTTTGTCAGGGAAGGAAGGCAGCAAAAGATTTTCTTAATTTTTGGAACAAGTTCTTTTAAAGGAGGGCTTAAATTTTGCCCTAAATCTCAACTGGTCGGCCAAGATCGTCCAGGACGATCGGTAGATCGTCCTGTACGGTCAGTTCAAATTCAGCTGTTTCAGCCTGGATGATTAGTAGAAAAAATTGTTCATATCGTCCCGTACGATCCTGCAATCGTCCGGCATGATTAGTGCAAATTGAGGAAAATCATCCAGAAGACAGTTCGGGTTGTCCAGAGAAATTTGTGCTGGACGACCAAAAAATGACTTGATCGTCCAGGACGATAGGGTCATCGTCCTGTACGATTAGTTCAAAAAGTGCCCAAATCATCCTGAACACAGTTCAGGACGTACAACTGAAATGCACTAAATGATTATGATCGTCCGGGACGATCCTGCGATCGTCCAGGACGATATGATCGTATCAACCAAAAATAAATTGCTTTCCTTAATTACTAGATTAAATTATGCATGATTGTACTGAATCGTCCGGGACGATACACGTATCGTCCAGGACGATCAGACCAAGTATCTAAAAATAAGAACTTGCCTAACTTGATCTGGCGGCTGAGAATTTCTGATTTGGGCATATCGTCCCGTACGATCCAGAGATCGTCCAGGATGATCTGCTTAATCAGACCCTCTTAACTTAGTCGCCCTAATTAGGGTTTCTGTTTTGGCTGGATCATCCAGGACGATGTGGAAATCGTCCAGGACGATCTGAATAAAAATTTGAACAGAAACTCTAATTCACTCAATCTCTCTCCCTGAGTGTGTGTGTGCAAGGTTACTTAGCTAGGGAATCAGTTACATTACAATTGACTAAATAATAAGAAAAATTATACATTTGACACACTTAGACCCGATCTTGAGTTGGCTTGAGTGGCTCGCGGTCTTTTGTGCCTGAAACTGATTAGCCAAGCAAAACACACTGGAAATATGTTTGTCATCATCAAAACCAGATTTGCAACAATCTCCCCCTTTTTGATGATGGAAAACATTTATAAAGTAGTCTGAAAATAAAAGTAAACTAGGAGATCAAACAAAACAAACATTTTTTTTTAAAATTTTCATTTAACAGCTAAAACAATACAGGAAACATGACTCAGAAAATAGACACAAACATGACTACACAACTGACTCTCCCTTTTGACATCACAAAAAGGAGGAGGAAAAATAGAACACAAAAATAAAACATAAATAGAACAACTACAAAATAGGAAACTAAAACTGACAGCGCTGAAATCTAGAAAAGATTGGAAATAATCAACTTTCGTAACTCCGACCCCGGGCACCTTATCGATGCAAACCTCTTTCAAAACAAAAATCTGATTCAGAAGAAAAGACATTAGATTTGAAAAGAGATCCTTTCAAGCCTTGTTCCAGAAAAATATCTGAGATAATAGTGTTACAAAGTAAAAAATCAGAAATCGGGATTTTTAAAACATAAGCTTTTGAAAATATTAAGTGGCGCACAGATTTCTCTAAGACATTTAACAATCTGAAAGGGAAGAAAGCTTGGTTTGGGCTCATTTTGTGCCTCTTTTTCAAATTGGTTGGCGCTTTGCGCATCTTTTGATTTTTGATACACTTTGTGTATCCAATTTGGCAATTTTGCATCTTTTCAGTTTTGGGCTCATTTTATGCCTCTTTTTTAAATTATCTGGCGCACTGCGCATCTTTTATAAACTTTCTCCTTTTCATAATCATTAAAGAGTCTCAGCTGTGAGATTATCTTCCAGACATAGTAGATGACTCTCTACAGTAGGGAAGAACGATTCACAAAACAAAAGCCATACAACATATGATAAATGCAATCACTTGGTTTAGAAAATCAAACTAATGACTCAAGATTTTGAAAAATACTATTGATATGAGGCAGATTACTGCAGGAAGATAAAATAATCTCTATTTCAAAAACTAACATTTTAATTTTGATGAGGATTTTTATTCAAAAGAAACTATACACCAGTAAAGGAGTTAGAGGAAGAGAAAGAATTATCAATGTTTCTTCCCTTTAACAGATTCAGCGAAGTCAATCACTGCTTACCAGCTTCCAAATCAAAATAAGGTAAAACCTCCCAGTCAAAAATTCAGATCATCAGAAGTAGTGAGTGGTGATCAGATCTTGAAAAGCATAAAACAGTAAGTGCAAGATATGAACCAGTAAAGAAATAATAATAAATAGAAAATCACAGCAAAGTAAATACTCACATCAAACTAACAGTAATGCTAACACAGAAATCAGCAGAAGAAATAAAATCAACTGAAAGCAAATAATCAAACCAAAACTAACTAACAGAAATTAGAAATCAAAATACCAAAACTAACTAACAGAAATCAAAAATCAGAATACCAAAAACTAACTAACAGAAGTCAGAATACCAAAAAACTAACTAATAGAAGTCAGAATACCAATCAGAACAATCATAAATCAGCAGTCATCAGAATCAAGCATTTATATCAATCACTCCTAATTTGGTTCTCAAAATGCTGAATGAGTCAAAGGCTAGTGGTTTAGTGAATATGTCAGCCAGCTGATTTTCAGTTGCTACGTGATGTAGCTCAATGTCCCCTTTTATAACATGGTCCCTAATGAAGTGATGCCTAATATCAATGTGTTTGGTCCTAGAATGTTGGATTGGGTTCTTAGAGATATAGATGGCACTAGTATTATCACACAGAACAGAAATTATGCCAACAAGTACTCATAAATCTAAGACTTGTTGCTTCAACCAAAGAACTTGGGCCATACAACTCCCTAAGGCAATGTACTCAGCTTCAGCAGTGCAAAGTGCAACTGAGTTCTATTTTCTACTGGACCAGGAGACTAACGACTGTCCTATGAATTGACAAGTCCCAGAAGAACTCTTCCTATCCACCTACACCCTGCAAAATCAGAATCAGAATATCCAATGATCTCAAAAGAGGTGTTGTGCCTAGGGTACCAAATTCCTAGGTTTGGGGTTCCTAAAGATATCTAAGAATTCTCTTAACAGCACTCAGGTGGGACTCTTTAGCAACAGCCTGAAACCTAGCACAAAGACAAACACTAAACATGATATCAGGTTGGCTAACAGTCAGGTAAAGCAGTGAACCTATTATCCCTCTATACTTCTTCAGATCAATAGATTTTCCATTTGAATCCTTATCTAACTGAACTGAGGAGGGCATGGGAGTATTAATTGGCTTGGCTTTGTCCATTTCATATTTCTTCAAAATGTCCTTAGTGTATTTTGATTGATTGAGAAAGGTTCCATCATCCGTTTGCCTTATGCTAAACCCCAAAAAGTAGGACAATTCTCCCATCATACTCATCTCAAACTCCTTACTCATTATTTTAGAAAACTCTTCACATAAATATTTATCAGAAGATCCAAAAATTATATCATCAACATAGATCTAGATAATGAGTAAGTCATCTCCTAATCTCCTCAGAAAAAGGGTGGTGTCTACACTCCCCTTAACAAACTCTCTTTCTAACAGGAATGTGCTAAGCCTCTTATACCAAGCTCTGGGTGCCTGTTTCAATCCATATAAGGCCTTTTTTAATTTATAGACATGACTTGGATATTGGGAACTCTCAAAACTTGGGGGTTATTCTACAAAAACATCTTTAATTATCCCATTTAAAAAGGCACTCTTGACATCCATTTGAAACAGCTTAAATCCCTTATAACAGGCAAAGGCTAGTAGCACTCTAATGGCTTCCAATCTAGCTACAGGGGCAAAAGTCTCCTCAAAATCAATCCCTTCTATCTGATTATACCCCTTAGCCACCAATCTTGCCTTATTTCTCACCACCACACCAGAATCATTCATCTTATTCTTAAAGACCCACTTGGTTCCCACAATACTTTGATTTTTAGATCTTTCTACTAACTCCCAAACATCATTCCTTACAAATTGATTCAATTCTTCCTGCATGGCTAAAATCCAAAATTCATCCGACAAGGCTTGATTGATGTTGGTGGGTTCAGTCATTGAGATAAAGGCAGAATGGTTTACTTCCTTCCTAAGTCCATGCCTAGTCCTAACACCTTCAGAAGGGTCTCCTAAGATCAGTTCTTTAGGATGACTTAAAGAATATCTCCAATCTCTAGGCAACTCAGTTTGAGGTTCTACCCTTTCCTCCAAATTTGTATTTCCAACTCCTTGGGTAACCTCAATAATCTCTTCATCTTCAACTTCAGATCTAGACTCCTTAGGATCAGATTCATCAAACACTACATGGGTTGTTTCTTCTACCACCAAAGTCCTCCTATTGAACACCCTAAAGGATTTCCCCACACTTGAATATCCTAAGAACACTCTTTCATCAGATTTGGGGTCAAATTTTCCTAAGGGTGACTTCCCGTTGTTCAGAATGAAAACCTTACAGCCAAAGATATGGAGGTGGGACAGATTTGGAGTTCTACCCTTAATGATCTCATAAGGTGTCTTGTTCAGTTTGACTCTCACATTCACCCTATTCAGCACATAACAGGCAGTGTTCACCGCTTCAACCCAAAAGTATTTTGGAAGTGAATACTCTGCAAGCATGGCTCTAGCGGCTTCCACTAAGGTCATGTTCTTCCTTTCAGCTACCCCGTTCTGCTGAGGGGTCCTAGGAGCTGAAAAATTGTGACTAATCCCATGATCCTCACAAAAACTTCCAAATCTTTCATTTTCAAACTCCCCTCCATGATCACTATGGATGGTAATAATCTCACATCCTAACTTCTTCTGAATCCAAGTAGAGAAGGATCTAAACTCATCAAATGACTCAGATTTATGTGACAAAAACTTAACCCAAGTGAACCTCGAATAATCATCTACAATCACAAAACTATAGACTCTCCCCACTAAGCTGGCAGTGCTAATGGGTCCAAAGAGGTCCATGTGAAGAACTTCTAAAGGTCTAGAGGTGCTAATGTCCTTAACAGAGTGAAAAGAGGACTGGACTTGCTTCCCCAACTAAAAGGCATCACACAGGTGATCCTTAGTGAACTTAAGCTTGGGCACACCTCTAACTAAGTCCTTTTGGGTGACTCTCCTAAGAGTTTTCATACTGGCATGACACAATCTCCTATGCCATAACCAAGACTCATCAGCAGTAGTTTTTAAGCAAATTGAATTATCAGATTTAATGCTACTTACATCCAGCTTGTAGACATTATTGATCCTTTGCCCCTGCAAAACAACTTCATCATTTAAGCTTAAAATGCAGCCAGTGGGCAGGAATTTGATACTGTATCCCTTGTCATAGAGTTGACTGATGCTCAGCAGGTTGTGTTTCAGTCCATCTACAAGCAAAACATTATCAATCATAAAGTTCTTTGAATCACCAATTATACCTGTGCCTACCACATTCCTGGTGGTGTTATCTCTAAGTGTAACCTTGCCTCCAGCTCTGGCCTCCAGCGAAATGAACTGATTTGCATCTCCAGTCATATGTCTAGAACATCCGCTGTCCAGGTACCACATGCTCTCACGAGGTCTTGTGTGAGAGCACTCCTACAAAAACATCAAACGTCAGTCTTAGGAACCCAAACAGGTTTGGGTTCCTTCTTATGAAAAGAAGAATGCAATGCATACGTGCTATGCTGTGAAACAGGCAGTTTGGGTTTCCACACCCAATGTGTACTATGGTGAACAGTGCAGGTGTGAGAAATATCTCCTAACATGCCACATGAAAAACATCTAACACCAGGAAAAGGGTTAACTAATCTACGTGGATGATAATGCCTCTTCCTAGATGTATATGAAACATGCTTTAAAGAACTTGCAACAGATTTTTCAAAAGGTGGCGGTGCATAAAACTATTTAAAAGTAGGCGGTGTTTTATTCTTTTCAAAAGCACTGATCTTTACCTTCAAAAACTCATTTTCTTTCTTTAAACTTGCAATTTCAAATTTCAAGGTTCCCTTGCTACTTTCTACTTCACATGCCATTGTATCTAAGTCTTTAAAAGCTCTTTCTAAGTCCACATGCGTAGTTTTCAATGAATCATGCTCAGAAACTAAATCAGAATATTTTTTATTCAACTCATCGAATTCATCAAGCAAAGACATGTGATTTGCATCAAGTGTGGAATGATCTTTAACTACAGAATCATGCTCTTTTTGCAAAGTTAAGTAATCTAATTTAAAACTAGCATGAGTTTTCTTAAGCTTCCTATACGATGTATGAATTCTTTCAGAAACTTCAAATAATTGATCATAGGTAAGCTCACATACCTCTTCCTTTTAGAAACTTTTAGATCTTAAGATTTTGTTGTGCATGAGGATGCTAATGTTATGTGGGAAAAAATGGCTAGTGATATTAAGAATATTGCAAAACATGTGCTTGGAGTATCGAAGGGAAAAACTCCTAATAGTAAAAATAATTGGTGGTGGAATCCAAATATGCAAGAAAAGACGAAAAATAAAAAGATTCGTTATAAAAAATAGTTTAAATGTAAAAATTCTGAAAACTGGAAAAGATATAAAGAGGCACACAAGAAATCTAAGAAAGCAATATGCGATGCAAAGATCTTAGTAAAAAATAAGTTAAACAGATTTTCCATTTGAATCCTTATCTAACTGAACTGAGGAGGGCATGGGAGTATTAATTGGCTTGGCTTTGTCCATTTCATATTTCTTCAAATTGTCCTTAGTGTATTTTGATTGATTGAGAAAGGTTCCATCATCCGTTTGCCTTATGCTAAACCCCAAAAAGTAGGACAATTCTCCCATCATACTCATCTCAAACTCCTTACTCATTGTTTTAGAAAACTCTTCACATAAATATTTATCAGAAGATCCAAAAATTATATCATCAACATATATCTGGACAATGAGTAAGTCATCTCCTAATCTCCTCAGAAAAAGGGTGGTGTCTACGCTACCCTTAACAAACTCTCTTTCTAACAGGAATGTGCTAAGCCTCTCATACCAAGCTCTGGGTGCCTGTTTCAATCCATATAAGGCCTTTTTTAATTTATAGACATGACTTAGATATTGGGAACTCTCAAAACCTGGGGGTTGTTCTACAAAAACATCTTCTTTAATTACCCCATTTAAAGAGGCACTCTTAACATCCATTTGAAACAGCTTAAATCCCTTATAACAGGCAAAGGCTAGTAGCACTCTAATGGCTTCCAATCTAGCTACAGGGGCAAAAGTCTCCTCAAAATCAATCCCTTCTATCTGATTATACACCTTAGCCACCAATCTTGCCTTATTTCTCACCACCACACCAGAATCATTCATCTTATTCTTAAAGACCCACTTGGTTCCCACAATACTTTGATTTTTAGATCTTTCTACTAACTCCCAAACAAAATTCCTTACAAATTGATTCAATTCTTCCTGCATGGCTAAAATCCAAAATTCATCCGACAAGGCTTGATTGATGTTGGTGGGTTCAGTCATTGAGATAAAGGCAGAATGGTTTACTTCCTTCCTAAGTCCATGCCTAGTCCTAACACCTTCAGAAGGGACTCCTAAGATTAGTTCTTTAGGATGACTCAAAGAATATCTCCAATCTCTAGGCAACTCAGTTTGAGGTTCTACCCTTTCCTCCAAATTTGTATTTCCAACTCCTTGGGTAACCTCAATAATCTCTTCATCTTCAACTTCAGATCTAGACTCCTTAGGATCAGATTCATCAAACACTACATGGGTTGTTTCTTCCACCACCAAAGTCCTCCTTTTGAACACCCTAAAGGATTTCCCCACACTTGAATATCCTAAGAACACTCCTTCATCAGATTTGGGGTCAAATTTTCCTAAGGGTGACTTCCTGTTGTTCAGAATGAAAACCTTACAGCCAAAGACATGGAGGTGGGACAGATTTGGAGTTTTACCCTTAATGATCTCATAAGGTGTCTTGTTCAGTTTGACTCTCACATTCACCCTATTCAGCACATAACAGGCAGTGTTCACCGCTTCAGCCCAAAAGTATTTTGGAAGTGAATACTCAGCAAGCATGGCTCTAGCAGCTTCCACTAAGGTCCTGTTCTTCCTTTCAGCTACCCCGTTCTGCTGAGGGGTCCTAGGAGCTGAAAAATTGTGACTAATCCCATGATCCTCACAAAAACTTCCAAATCTTTCATTTTCAAACTCCCCTCCGTGATCACTATGGATGGTAATAATCTCACATCCTAACTTCTTCTGAATCAAAGTAGAGAATGATCTAAACTCATCAAATGACTCAGATTTATGTGACAAAAACTTAACCCAAGTGAACCTCGAATAATCATCTACAATCACAAAACCATAGACTCTCCCCATTAAGCTGGCAGTGCTAATGGGTCCAAAGAGGTCCATGTGAAGAACTTCTAAAGGTCTAGAGGTGCTAATGTCCTTAACAGAGTGAAAAGAGGACTAGACTTGCTTCCCCAACTAAAAGGCATCACACAGGTGATCCTTAGTGAACTTAAGCATGGGCACACCTCTAACTAAGTCCTTTTGGGTAACTCTCCTAAGGGTTTTCATACTGGCATGACACAATCTCCTATGCCATAACCAAGACTCATCAGCAGCAGTTTTTAAGAAAATTTAATTATCAGATTTAATGCTACTTATATCCAGCTTGTAGACGTTGTTGATCCTTTGCCCCTGCAAAACAACTTCATCATTTAAGCTTAAAATGCAGTCAGTGGGCAGGAATTTGATGCTGTATCCCTTGTCACAGAATTGACTGATGCTCAGCAGGTTGTGTTTCAGTCCATCTACAAGCAAAACATTATCAATCATAAAGTTCTTTGAATCACCAATTATACCTGTGCCTACCACATTCCTGGTGGTGTTATCTCCAAGTGTAACCTTGCCTCCAGCTCTGGCCTCCAGCGAAATGAACTGATTTGCATCTCCAGTCATATGTCTAGAACATCCACTGTCCAGGTACCACATGCTCTCACGAGGTCTTGTGTGAGAGCACACCTACAAAAATATCAAACGTCAGTCTTAGGAACCCAAACAGGTTTGGGTTCCTTCTTATGAAAAGAAGAATGCAATGCATGCATGCTGTGCTGTGAAACAGGCAGTTTGAGTTTCCACACCCAATGTGTACTACGGTGAACAGTGCAGGTGTGAGAAATATGTCCTAACATGCCACATGAAAAACATCTAACACCAGGAAAAGGGTTAACTAATCTACATGGATGATAATGCCTCTTCCTAGATGTATATGAAACATGCTTTAAAGAACTTGCAACAGATTTTTCAAAAGGTGGCGGTGCATAAAACTGTTCAAAAGTAGGCGATGTTTTGTTCTTTTCAAAAGCACTGATCTTTACCTTCAAAAACTCATTTTCTTTCTTTAAACTTGCAATTTCAAATTTCAAGGTTTCCTTGCTACTTTCTACTTCACATGTCATTGTATCTAACTCTTTAAAAGCTCTTTCTAAGTCCACATGCGTAGTTTTCAATGAATCATGCTCAGAAACTAAATCAGAATATTTTTTATTCAACTCATCGAATTCATCAAGCAAAGACATGTGATTTGCATCAAGTGTGGAATGATCTTTAACTACAGAATCATGCTCTTTTTGCAAAGTTAAGTAATGTAATTTCAAACTAGTATGAGTTTTCTTAAGCTTCCTATACGATGTATGAATTCTTTCAGAAACTTCAAATAATTGATCGTAGGTAAGCTCACATACCTCTTCCTGGTCCGACTGACCAGGGTGATCATCAGCCATCAGACATAAGTTTGTTTCCTCCTCTTCAGCTTCAGTCTCAGAAGAGTCGGATGCAGAGTCTGCCCAGAACGCTTTCTGAATCCGCTTCTTATCCTTTCTGAAGTTTGGTTTCTCCTCACCCTTCTCCTTACTTGGGTGAGCTTTAAGTGTTGGACAATCAGCCTTAATGTGTCCAGGCTTCCTGCATTCAAAACAAATAGATTCAGATGAACCCTTAAAATTTTTATTGGACTTACCCTTGTTCCACTTCTGATAGTTCTTATGTTTCTTCCTTAGAAAGCTTTTGAATTGCCTTGTGATTAAGGCAACATCATCACTATCAGACCTGGAAGTGCAAGCATCTGAATCTTTATCCTTTAGTGCCACTGTTTTCTCTTTCTTGCGTTCACCTGCATCAAGTTGCCTTTGGTTCACCCCTTGCTCGTAAGCAAGGAGTGATCCAAGTAAGCTGTTAATAGAGTAAGTATTTAAATCTTTAGATTCAGTAATAGCAGTAATCTTAGCATCATCAGAAGCAAGCAAACATCTAAGAATTTTGTTCACTCTTTCGTAGTTAGTAAGTTCTCTACCTAGAGCATGTAAAGAGGTAACAATCTGAGTGAACCTTGTGTACATCTCTAAAATAGTCTCACTAGGTTTCATGCGAAAAAGTTCGTAATCATGTAACAAGATGTTTAACCTAGACTGTTTGACTTCAGTTGTACCTTCGTATGTTATGCATAATCTATCCCAGATTTCCTTTCCCGTTGTACAAGTAGAAACACGCATATAGTCTTCAGATTTTAAAGCACAAAAGAAACAGTTCAAGCATTTTGCATTTAACTGTGCTAAATCACGATCATCAAACATCCAATCAGCAAAAGGCAATTCAGTTTTCACATTGCTAATCAGTCTAAAAGGTGGTTCGTATCCGTCCTTAACTAACATCCACATGCGATAATCAATAGATTGCAGAAAAGTAGACATGCGTGTTTTCTAAAAATCAAAAGGAAATTATCAAACAACGGTGGTCTTGTAATAGAATATCTTTCAGCAGTATTACGATTATTACAGTTAGCCATGGATCAAATTCAAAAGTTTTTAAACTTAAATTTTGAATCCCGCTCTGATACCACTTGAAAGTTTGATAGGGATGTTAAGCCCTAGTGAACTAGTCCCGAGGCTAACCAAGAGGGGGGGGGTGAATTGGTTATTTAAAAATTTCACGATAACAATAAAAATCTTTTCGATACGTAGCAGCGGAAACACATAAACAAGAACGAAATGATCAACCACAGATATTCACCCAAGCAGTTAATATCAGAAAACTAAAGTGCAAAACTGAATCAGAAAAGTAAACCAGATTTTATAGTGGTTCGGTCAACTTGACCTACGTCCACTCCCCGGAGCCTCCCCTCCGGGTATTGCACTAAACAAAAAGTATCTCTCCTTTTGCTCCCACATCAAGGCGAAGAAGCCTGTACAAACAGCTCCTTTTCACCACACGGTGAGGCAGAGAACCTGACCTCCTTTCGCTTCCTCTTGAAGCAGGCAGAGAACCTTCGAACTCCTTTTGCTTCCACCTGAAGCGGACAGAGAACCTTCGAACTCCTTTTGCTTCCACCTGAAGCGGGCAGAGAACCCCGGATCTTCTTGTGAACGATCCTCCCACGACGAACACCGACTAGACGAAAGACGATGAGCGGAGAAGATGACTCTGATCCGTGCTTGGAGCAACCTTAGTGAATCCCTCACTAACTCCCCCTCACAAGATCTTCTCTCTCTCTCCCAACTCTCTCTCTCTCTAGGGTTTCTCAGGGAAGGAAGGAAAGCAAAAGATTTTCTTAATTTTTGGAAAAAGTTCTTTTAAAGGAGGGCTTAAAATTTGCCCTAAATCTCAACTGGTCGGCCAAGATCATCCAGGACGATCGGTAGATCGACCTGTACGATCAGTTCAAATTTAGCTGCTTCAGCCTGGACGATCTGGCTCTTCTGGATGATCAGTAGAAAAAAATTGTTCATATCGTCCCGTACGATCCTGCGATCGTCTGGGATGATTAGTGCAAATTGAGGAAAATCGTCCAGAAGACAGTTCTGGTCGTCCAGAGAAATTTGTGCTGGACGACCAAAAAATGACTTGATCGTCCAGGACGATAGGGTCATCGTCCTGTACGATTAGTTCAAAAAGTACCCAAATCGTCCTGAACACAGTTCGGGACGTACAGCTGAAATGCACTAAATGATCATGATCGTCCGGGACGATCCTATGATCGTCCAGGACGATATGATCGTATCAACCAAAAATAAATTACTTTCCTTAATTACCAGATTAAATTAGGCATGATTGTACTGAATCGTCCGGGACGATCAGACTAAGTATCTAAAAATAAGAACTTGCCTAACTTGATCTGGCGGCTAAGAATTTCTGATTTGGGCATATCGTCCCGTACGATCCAGAGATCGTCTAGGACGATCTGCTTAATCTAACCCTCTTAACTTAGTCGCCCTAATTAGGGTTTCTATTTTGATTGGATCGTCCAGGACGATGTGGAAATCGTCCAGGACGATCTGAACAAAAATTTGAACAGAAACTCTAATTCACTCAATCTCTCTCCCTGAGTGTATGTGTGCAAGGTTACTTAACTAGGGAATCAGTTACATTGCAATTGACTCAATAATAAGAAAAATCATACATTTGACACACTTGGACCCGATCTTGAGTTGGCTTGAGTGGCTCGCAGTCTTTTGTGCCTGAAACAGATTAGCCAAGCAAAACACACTGGAAACATGTTTGTCATCATCAAAACCAGATTTGCAACACATCTACACATCATCGTGAAATTGTAATTATTTTTTTAAAACATTCAAAAAGATTTTTCTAAATTATTTTTGCTCACGAATTTTTAAAATAACTAATTCACCCCCTCTCTTAGTTTGCCTCGAGACTAGTTCAGAAGAGCTTAACATCCCTAACAAACTTTCAGGTGGTATCAGAGAGGGATTCATAAAATCTAGTTTTGAAAAACTTTTGAGTTTGATCCATGACTAACTTTAGTAATAGAAAGTCCGCTGAAGGCTATTCCATTACTCTTCCACCTTTGTTTGACAACATACCTTTTGATTTTTAGAAAACTCGCATGTCCACCTTCTTATAATCTATTGATTATCATAGGTGAATGCTTATAAAAGATGGTTATGAAGCACTTTTTAAACTTCTAAATCATATTAAAATAGAACTTTATTTTGCCGAATGGACCTTTGATGATCGTGATTTAACATAACTGAATGCAAAATGATTGAACTGATTTTTCTGTGCTTTAAAATTTGAGGATTACATGCGTGTCTCTACTTGCACGACCGGTAAAGAAATTTGGGATAGATTATGCATTACCTATGAAGGTACATCTGAAGTTAAACAGTCTAGGTTAAACATACTACTTCATGACTACGAACTCTTTCGCATGAAACCTAGTGAGTCCATATCTAAAATGTACACTAGGTTTACTTAAATTGTCACCACTCTACATGCTTTAGGAAGAGAACTCACTAACTATGAAAAAGTGAATAAAATTCTGAGATGTTTTTCTTCTTCTTATGATGCCAAGATAATTGTAATTACTGAATCCAAAGATTTGAATACTTATTATATTAATAACTTACTTGGGTAACTCATTACTTACGAGCAAGGAGTGAATATGCGACAAATTGATGCAGGTGAGAAGAAGGAGAAAATTATGGCGCTGAAGGCCAATGATACTGACATTGATTCTTCCGGGTCTGATAGTAATGATATTGCCTTAATTACTATGTAATTCAAAAGATTTCTATGGAAGAAACATAAAAACTTTCAGAAGTGGAACAAAGGTGAGAGTAGCACAAATTTTAAAGGTTTTTCTGTTATAGCTTATTTTGAATGTAGGAAGCCTGGACATATAAAGGCTGATTATCCTACACTTAAGGCTCACCCAAGCAAGGAGAAGGGTGAGGAGAAACCAAGTTCAGGAAGGACAAGAAGAAGATCCAAAAGGCTTTTTGGGCGGATTCTACATCTAACTCCTCTGAGACTGAAGCTGAGGAGGAGACTACAAACTTGTGTTTGATGGTGGATGATCATCCTTGTCAGTCTGACCAAGAAGAGGTATGTGAGCTAACCAATGATTAATTACTTAAAGTTTCTAAAATAATCCATTCATCATATAGAAAACTTAAGAAATCTCATGCTAGCCTGAAATTGGAATTCTTAAACTTGGAAAAAGAGCATGAAGTTTTTATTAAGGATCATTCTACGCTTAATAGAAATCACATGTCATTACTTGATGAATTTGATGAGTTAAATAAAAAGTATTCTGAGTTGATTATTGAGCATGATATATTAAAAGCATCGCATGTTGAATTAGAAGCTGCATTTAAGAAATTAGAATCTCATGCATCTGATTTAGATAGTGATGAGCATTATTTGAAATTTAAAATTGCTTGTCTCAAAAAAGAAAATAAATTTCTGAGTGTGAAAATTAGTGCATTTGAGAAAAATGAAACACCACCTACATTTGCACAATTTTGCAAACCTCCACCATTTGCAGAATCTAATTCAAAATCATCAAAGCATGTTTTATCCGAACCTAGGAAGAGGCACTATCACCCACGTAGATTAGTTAACCCTTTTCCTGGTGTTGGATATTTTTTGTGGCATGTTAGGACATATCTCTCACACCTGCACTATTCACTGTAGTACACATTGGGTGTGGTGGCCCAAATTACATGCTTCACAGCACAGCACACATATATTGTATTCTTCTTTTCATAAGAAGGAACCCAAACCTATTTGGGTTCCTAAATTTAATATTTGATGATTTTGTCGGGTTTCTCCCACACAAGTTCTCGTGAGAGCATGTGGTACCTGGACAGCGGATGCTCAAAACATATCACTGTAGATGCAAAATAATTCAATTAGCTAGAGGCCAGGGCTGGAGGAAAGGTCACTCTTAGAGACAATACCACCAGGAAAGTGGTAGGTGCAGGTATAATTGAAAACTCCAAGAACCTTTTGATTGAAAATATTTTTCTTGTAGATGGACTAAAACACAACCTGCTCAGCATCAGTCAACTATATGACAAAGGGTTCAGCATCAAGTTCCTGTAAAATACTTGCATCATAAGCTTAAATAATAATACTATTTTATAGGGCAAGAGGATCAACAATGTCTACATGCTAGACTTAAATAATATCGAATGTGTTGCTTCGTTTTGCTTAAAAATTACTACTGATGAGTCTTGGTTGTGGTACAGGAGATTATATCATGCCAGCATGAAAACCCATAGAAGAGTCACCCAAAAGGACTTAGCTAGAGGTGTCCCCAACCTTAAGTTCACTAAGGACCACCTGTGTGATGCCTATCAATTAGGGAAGCAAGTCCAATCCTCTTTCCACTCCATTAAGGATATCAACACCTCTAGACCTTTAGAAGTCCTTCACAAGAATCTTTTTGGATCTATTAGCACTGCTAACTTAGGGGGAAAAGTCTATAGATTTTTGATGGTTGATGATTGCTTGAGGTTCACTTGGATTAGATTTCTGTCATATAAATCTGAGTCATTTGATAAATTTAGATCATTCTCCACTTAGATTCAGAAGAAGTTAGACTGTCAGATTGTGACCATCCATAGTGATCATGATAGGGAGTTTAAAATTGAGAAATTTGGAACCTTCTCTGAGGATCAAGGGATTTGCCACAACTTTTTAGCTCCTAGGACCCCTCAGCAGAACGGGGTAGCTGAATGGAAGAACAGGACCATAGTGGAAGCCACTAGAGTCATGCTTGCTGAGTATTCACTTCCAAAATACTTTTGGGCAGAAGTGGTGAACACAACCTATTATGTGTTGAATAGGGTGAATGTTAGATCCAAACTGAATAAGACACCCTATGATATCATTAAGGGTAGAACTCTAAACCTATCCCACCTCTATGTCTTTGGCTGTAAGGTTTTTATTCTAAATAATGGGAAATCATCCTTAGGAAAATTTTACCCCAAATCTGATGGAGTGTTCATATGTTATTCTAGTGTAGGGAAATCCTTTAGGGTGTTTAATAAGAGGACTTTGGTGGTGGAGAAGACTACTCATGTGGTGTTTGATGAATCTGACCCTAAGGAGTCTAGAGTTTAGGAAGAAGAAGTGGTAGGAGAGATTACCCAAGAAGTTAAAAATGCAAATTTAGAGGAAAGGGTAGAACCTCAAAACACTTTGCCTTAAGATTAGAGTTATTCTTTGAGTCATCCTAAAGAACTGATCTTAAGAGACCCTTCTGAAGGTGTTAGAACTAGGCATGGACTTAGGAAGGAAGTAAACCATTCTATCTTTATCTCATTGATTGAACCCATTAATATCAATCAAGCCCTTTCTGATGAATTTTGGATCTTAGCTATGCAAGCGGAATTAAACCAATTTGTAAGAAATGATGTTTGGGATTTATTAGAAAGACCTAAGAATCAAAGTGTAGTGGGAACCAAATGGGTCTTTAAGAATAAGATGAATTATTCTGGTGCGGTGGTTAGGAACAAGATAAGATTGGTGGCTAAGGGGACAACCAAATAGAAGGGATTGATTTTTAGGAGACTTTTATCCCTGTAGATAGATTGGAAGCCATTAGGGTGCTACTAGCCTTTGCCTGTTAAGCTGTTTCAAATGGATGTCAAGAGTGCCTTTTTAAATGGGATAATAAAAGAGGATGTATTTGTAGAGCAACCCCCAAGTTTTGAGAGTTCCCAATATCCTAATCATATTTACAAATTAAAAAAGGCCTTATATGAATTGAAATAGGCACCTAGAGCTTGGTATGAGAAGCTTAGCACATTCCTACTAGAAAGAGAGTTTGTTAAGGGGAGCATAGACACCACTCTTTTTCTTAGGAAGGTAGGAGATGATCTACTCATTATTCAGATCTATATTGATGATATATTTTTTGGATCTTCTGATAAAAATGTGTGTAATGAGTTTTTTAAGATAATGAGTAAAGAGCTTGAGATGAGTATGGTGGGTGAATTATCCTACTTTTTGGGGTTTAGCATAAGGCAAATGGATTATAAAACCTTTATTAATCAATCAAAATATACTGAGGATATTTTAAAGAAATATGAAATGGACAAAGCCAAGCCAATCAACACTCCCATGTGCTCTACTGTGGAAAATTTATTGATCAGAAAAAGTATAGTGGAATAATTGGAACATTGCTTTACTTGACTGCTAGCTGACCTCATATCATGTTTAGGGTTTGTCTTTGTGCTAGATTTCAAGCTAATCCTAAGGAATCCCACCTAACTGCAGTTAAGAGAATCCTTAGATATCTCTTAGGGACCCCAACCTTAGGAATCTGGTATCCTAGGTATAGTACTTCTTCTGAGATTATTGGATATTCTAATTCTAATTTTACAGGATGTAGGGTTGATAGAAAGAGCACCTCAGGAACATGCTAATTCATAAGACAGTCTTTAGTCTCCTAGTCCAGCAAAAAATAAAATTTTGTAGCACTTTCCACTGCTGAAGTTGAGTATATTGCCTTAGGAAGTTGTATGGCCCAAGCCCTTTAGTTGAAGCAATAAGTTCTGGATCTAGGATTACTTATTGGCAAAATTTTAGTTCTATATGATAACACTAGTGACATCTGTATCTCTAAGAATCTTATCCAACATTCAAGAACCAAACACATTGACATAAGGCATCACTTCATTAGGGACCATGTTATAAAAGGGGACATTGAGCTACACCATATAGCAACTGAAAATCATCTGGCTGACAGCTTTACTAAACCACTGGCTTTTGACTCATTCAGCATTTTGAGAACTAGATTGGATGTGATTGACATAAATACATGACTTTGATGATTACTAATTTTTAAAGTTTCTATTTTTAGTTTTTTTTTATGTTTTTATTTGATTTGATTATCTATTTCCTGTGTGTTTTTATTCTATACTATTTTTCTTTTTATTGTTGCTATTTTCTAATTTGAGTATTTATTTTGATGTAATTTCATACTTGTTTTTGATTTACTACTTTTCTTATAAATCAGATCACTGCTTACTACTACTGATAAACTGGATTTCTGACTGAGAGTTTTGCCTTATTTTTGTTTAAAAGCTTGTAAGCAGTGATTAACTCCTCTGAATCGGTTAAAGGGAAGAAATATTGATAATGGTTTCTCTTCCTCTAACTCCTTTAATGGTGTATTATTTCTTTTGGATAAAAATCTTTTTTAAAATAAAAAAGTTGGTTTTTGAAATAGAGATTTATTTTATCTTCCTATAGTAATCTGCCTCATATAAATAGTGTTTTTAAAGCTTTGAATCATTATTATGCTTTTCTTAATCAGGTGATTGCACTTATCATATGGAGTATGATTTTGTTCTATGAATTACTCCTCCTTATTGTAGAGAGTGACTTTATCTGCCAACCCAGCTATACCATCCTAGGATAGTGGGGTGAGAGTTATATTCTCCACATACTTCTTAATCTTATCAAAGGTAGACACACCGGTGTCATCTTCATCAGCTACTTTGACCATGTCTTCATCACTATGTACCTCTAAAGATACATCAAAATTTGGCTTTTCTGACTTATTCAAATATAATATAGCTACTTATTTTTTAAAAATATATATGATTCATTCTCTGAACTAGACTCCAAAAAAATATGTATTACAGACATCTTTTCATGTATACAGTCTATTTCACTAATATATTTTATATCATTTTTGCCATCTTTTTTCTCTCCCTCTAACAGATTGAACCATGTTACCACCTCTTATAAAGGAGGGGTAAGATGCCAATGAATATTTTGATCAAGGTTAGGATGATCTTCTTTTTCTTTTTTAAGTTTTTATTTCTACTTTTTTTCTTTTTCTATATCTTTCTTCTTTATTTTTAGTCAATTTGAAGTTTCTAGAGAAAACTATCTACTTTTTAGACAGATTGTAAGTAGCATCCTCATAAATTTTGACTTCATAAATTTAGAATAGCTATTGATCTCTCAAAATATAGTCTTCAATACCATCTTGAGAATATGTGATACATTGATGTAGAGAGGATGGCACTATTCTATATTCATTAGGCCAGGGTCTACCCCAGAGATCATTAGAAGAAGCTTTTGAATCTATAATGTAAAACTTAACTTTGATTTTTAGGTCACATATCTCTAATAGGAGGGTAATACATCCAAAACTGAATGATGTTGTGAGGATTCAATATAAAAGGTGAGATAACTTTGGGCTCTGCTATGCTTCTCGTAGCAAAAAGTGACCTAAAAACTAAAGACAAATTTCATATTATAGATTAAAAAGCTTCTTTAAATTCTCTCCTAGGGAGACCCTAGTTATATGAATATATAATGGTACCTTGCACCCATCATCAAGATATAAAATACTATTGTGATGGTATTGAACATTACTTTAAGGGGGACTTGCAACCATTCTCAATTCATGAAGTAAAAATTTATGATGCAACCTACTATCTACCTAAGAAGTATATCATATTCTCTAAAAACTTCAAACTAGCTGAAGAAGAAGGAAAGAAGAAAAAAAAAGTAGAAGAAAATAAAGAAAAAAAAGAAAAGGTAGAGCATTCGAACCTTGAAAAAAGTGTTCAATGGCATCCTGCCCCTCTTGTACAAAGAGGTTATAAAATGGACAAAATAGCTCCACCAACAACAAACTTTTAGGTGTATAAATCCATGTTTTTGGGTGCTGGAGAATAGCTACCTATACTTTCTTGTAGTTCCTAAGTATATATTATGAGAACTTGTCTCATGTACTTTTCCTTTATTTCTTTTATAAACATTGATTACTTGATGATTGTTGATTGTATATGATGAACGAATTAGAAATTACTTTTTTTCTTAGTTTTCTTGGCATTGCATGTGATTTTAACTGGAAAATCATTAGTCTCATAAGATTCAATATTTTTTATCATTTACAACACTAACCTTTAATTTCCTGTGCACCTGACATGCATATTTACTTTCTGCTATGTACACTAAACCTACACATGCCAACGATAAGGAAGAGGTAGCATAAGTGATGGGGCTTGTCCACTATTCCTATTGGTAGAAGGTCATTATGCTTTTAAATGTTTTCTAGGAAATTAGACATGTTGACTGCATTAGTTGCATATTAAAAATTTTAAAGTTAGGGAAAAATTCTTTTCAAATTATGTTTTTTTGGTGAATTTAATTCCCTTGCATCTTTAAACCCTTATTTAAATTCTAAACCTTAAACCCTTCCCTCTAGAGTTAAAAAAATCATGCTTATAATGCATTTTTTTTTGACATAAAATCATGTTTTAAAAGCACCTAGTTGGTCAGCTAGTAGTCCACTCCAAGTAGACATAAGTCCAAATGCTAAATTCTTGCACTTTTTTTCTGGGAGCATACTCTTGCTTATCTAAAAACTTAGGAACTTAAATATAAATTCAATCATATTCTAAATCACTAAAGCCCAATCAAATTATAGGTTATGGTGCTTCTGGGTATCCTAGAATCATAAGTACTCCCTACTTTTTCTATTGTGATTTTCAAAAAAAATCATTTTTGAACCAATCTTTGTTAATATATTGTAAACTCAAAATTTTTCCCGCATCAATATTTACTCACCACATTAATCGAGAGTTTTCTTAAGCTCTCCTCTTAAGATGTGATTAACCTTAAGGGCTTACCTTTTTGAGGAACTTAGAACCGTAGAAAAAAATAAATCCTATTTCAGTTCACTAATGTAGGGGAAAAGTGTCTCAGATCATAGAAAAGGTTTATTCAAACTTATATTCATTTTCAAAATGATAATTGAATATTATATTTGTCTTTTGAGATAGTATGATATTTTTTATGCAACATTTGACCATGAAATGATAAAATCTATTTATTTATTCAAAATGATAGTAAAAATCAATTTTTATCTTTTGAGATGGTATGCTGTTTTCTATGTAAATTTTATTAGAGAAGTAAAAATTACAAATTTGCATGCTAGTTTATTTTCACACAATGTTCTCTAAGTAAAGACAATTAGGAAACTTCTTGTAAGTTTAAATCTTTACTGAGTAACTTTTTGAATGTCTTTATATTAAAACCTTTAAGTATAACAAAATCATCCCATGAATGTTTTATGTAGAATCTTACTTGCGTGCTGCTCTTACAATTCTGCTCACCTTTCATGTTGAAATTACTCCACTTGAGAATATAAAAACAAAAAGATTCTCTAGGTTATGTTTCTCAATAACTAGATCTTCGACTCTAATGTGATGTTGAGCACTAATATATCTTTTAAGGAACAAAATCTCTTATTAAACAAAAGTATGGATTGTCCCATTCGGCAATTGTACATTCCAATTGAATGCAACTCCTGACAAGTTATAGACAAATTTTTAGAACAACATTGCATCACTCCCTCTGGCATTACAACAAATAGCTCTTAAGTGTACAAAATATTTATTTAGATTTATGGTACCATAGAAGTTCTTAAATGAAGTATGCATGAATCTTTTGGATATGGAGCTAAGTCATATTCTTTTTACAAAGAGCTACCCTTTGAAATAGATGAACTACCTTTGGATTGTGTGAAGGCCTCTTTAACTTGATAGTTTATGATCTATTGTATATCTTTTTTATATATGTAGACTTTTCTAATTTTATAACTTTTTCTTCTTCCTCAACTGTAACCTCTTTCTTTTCTACCAGTACTTGACCATGGACTGGTTAAGGTGATTTAACATGTGTTCATGGTGGTAGAAGTCCTTAACATTGCAAATTGTGTAAATTTGCCATCATTTCCTCCATTTTCTTTTTCATTCTCAATATTTTTACATTTTTTTAAAGTTGATTTAATAGACATTGGGTTAAATCCAGTGCAATGCCCTCTTCAACCATCACATCTTGTAAATCAACCTTAGATTTTTGCTCTTCATGTAATGATCCTCTAGTATCTACCTTCATCACTAGTTAAAGGGGGAAACTTAAAGACTAGTATTAACCAAACTTAGGTAGCCTAGAATTTCTTTGGATCATCTCTAAATTGCCTTTGCGAGTCTCCAAAACTTTTTTAAGTCCAAGTCCAAGGTCAAGCGTATACAGCTCATGCCACTTAACGTGGCATCTCAATCTAAACTTGAACCCAAGCCCTTGGAACTAATGTAAGTCAGCCTAAACGTATTTTTAAGGTCATTTAACTCATTTATACCCTTTTCCAAACCTTGGTTAACCAAGCTGACCAGAAAACCTTAAAAACCCTAAAACTCCCTAAATGGCTAGTTATACCTAACCCTAATCCCTAGGGTTTTGACCTAAGGCCCCTAAACACTTCAATAAACAAGTCTAAACCCATTGGAACCCCAGGTGGACCATGATTAATAATAGTTGACCAAGTTAACCATAGTAGAACTACCTGACCCACATAACTTGTCCTTTGAATTAAACTTAAAATCCCCCATATTTTAGACTCAAACCACTACCGTTGAAAACCATGGGCTTGAGGCTACTTATGCTAGCAAACCCATTCCTTGAGTTCACTTTGGTAAGCCTAATTAAGCTAACTAAAGTTTGCCCAAATGGGTCAAAACTAAATTTAAGCAAGTCTAGTTCATATTAAGCCTACCCTAGTGATCCCAAGCATGCTGTGAATTCTATTTGACTTAGCCAATCCCATTTGAACCCATTTTGGGCTGTGAAGTAGCTAAAAATGTCTAGAACCTTTGCCCGTGTAAAATTCAAATTTAAATCTAGCTTTCCCACCTCATTTTAATCCCCTAATATCTTCTGAACACCTACCTTCACTTCATTGAACATCCTTGCATCATCCTAATATCTTGGTATGGTCTATCATGGTTAATCACCAATCCAGATACTTATAAATGCCTACATTTTCAAAGGATTGAGCTTCTTAATTTTTCTTTTCTGAGCATTATGAGAGTGAGAGCATTTGTTCTCTTGTTATTCCAAGCCATTCAGAGCCCTCCGTGTTTGAGCTTGTGCATACTTCAATGAAGTTCAATAAGTAAAGAGTTATCTTCCAATCTAGCTCTCTTGAAGATCTACTACTTGAAGAGAAATTACTCCTTGAACCCAGACAAATTCAATCGAAGCTAATTCTTAATCAATTGATCATTGAATCAAGGTCTTTTCCAAACCTAAGAACACTAGTTTAACGGTCCAAGCTATTATGAAAAAAATTATCAATTTGTAGTAATCGGGCCATTAAGTTGATCATTCTTCTTTCATATATCCTAATAGATCAATTTATGGAGTAGAATGCATTGACCTAAGCAATAATCATTGATGGTATTAGAGTTACAGGAGGCTAAAGTAAAAATCAGGATCATCCGCCTTATTTGATTTCACAGGATGGTTCTGATTAAGTTATTTCATGTATCAATATGAACCCCCTACCCTCAGGCCCTGATGGATTGGGGCTTTCAATCCTAGTCATTTTATTTGAATATGATGACTAATAAATGTTGTCACATGTCCCATGTACTTGTTGCTTATTAAATAGCCAATCCCTAGCCTCGAAGTGGAAATGTCTAGACCTATAAGTCACTTATTATGTAAATTCTTTTATCTAGGGATACTTTAGTTCACAAAAATGGCCCAAAATTCAATAATTAATTCACATTGATCCAGTGGAATATTTTAGGTCATTATGCCCTCTATGGATTTAGCTTGATAAGCCCTATCCATTAAATCTAAATTTAAGGCCAGGTGAATAATATAAATATCTTAAAATTTAATATGGAAAAATTGTTATTTTATTTAATTATTTTAGGTAAACATATTTTGATGGGTTTAAAATTTCCCTTACTTGAATCTCAGGGCACACAAGTATCCATGAGTTTTCAAGTCAATTTCAATTAGCCACTTACCTTGATAGAATTTTAAAATTTATGTAAGATTTTAACCTATAAGTTTAAAATGATATAACTATGAATCAATAAGTATTAGGGCATGAATTTATTATGAGTTGTTTGTGTTACTTTGAGGGTTAGATAACCTTTGATTTCACCCCAAGTCTCTACCTAGGTTGCCCTAAGAAAATTCCCTAAGATTTTGGGTCAGTCACCTTAAGAAATTATATAAAATTACAGGAGCTTTAAAATGGTCTAAAATCATAAATTAAAATCTTTAATTTAAAAACTTTAACTAAAATCTTTAACTAATGTAAAATATATTGTACAACAAAAAGGAGTTATATATATATATATATATATATATATATATATATATATATATATATAAACTTAAAGTGGAAAGTGCTAAAAATTTTTTTTTTTTTTGAGAGCAATAAATTTTCTAGAAATTAATTTGAATGTAATTTAAAATAAATATTTTGATAAATATAATTCTTATGATTTTTTTTTTGAAACGAAATCTTAAATTTAATCACAACAGTTTAAAGCTACAATTCCTATATAACAAAATTTGCAAGAAATAAAGTGCATAACAATAAAATAAAATGCTAACCAAGACTTTGTTGTGGTTCAGTCAACGTCCACTCCCCAAATGCCCTCTGCTTTGGGAATTCTAATAATAATCACTCCTTTTACACTTAGCAAGGTGGAAAATCCCTTCTCCATTACTTGGTGGAGATTGACCTTCACAAGCTCTTCCTCCCATAATGGTGGAGATGTCGCTCCCTCCTTTTGTTCCTTGTAATGAAGGAGATGTTTCTCCTCTCTTTCTACACCTCACAATGGCTAAGATGTCACTCACCTAACATCCTTAGCTAGGCATAAGTCTTTCACCAAAAGTCTTCTTACCTAGAGCTCCTATCCACGAGCTCCACACCACAACTTAGAGGACCAAGGTGGAAGCTAACAAGGACGAAAGTGTGAACTCTTTGACACAACCCTTAACTCCCTCAAAAAAACATCTCTCTCTCTCTCTCTCTCTCTCTCTCTCTCTCCCCCCCCCCCCCCCCTCCCCAAAGGGCTCTCAGGAAAAAAACGTATTTTCCTACTCACTTTCCTCTAACACAATTATTATGAAAAGAATCATATTGGGTTATTTAAATCAAATGCTAATTTTCATTTTATTAGGCTTATTATGCAGTAAGAAGTTTGGAAAATACTATTTGATTTGTTCAATACTCAGTTTTAAGTTCTATTTGAATGGATTGTATAATATGAATCATACTGTATGATCAGTTGAATAAGATAAAGGATCACCCAGGATGAACCATTATTTGTCCACCAAATGTTATGTTAGATCATACTAAATGATTTGGATCGTACAACACAAATGCCAATCATGATTTGATCCTAATTTGACTTATTTATTCTTGGATAGAAATAGGTAAGTTTTTTACTACACAAGTAGTACAATTAAGAATGTATAGTATAATTAGTTCAAATTTCAAAATTTCCTATTTAAAAAATTTAGAATTTTTAGCTAGTATTTTTCATAATAACTTATCATCCTTGATGATCAAAATTATGCAATATGATTAGTTATGTTTGATTTAAATTTAATTAAACACTTGATTTAGTTTTTGAAATTACTGATAGTACAATTGATTGGGATCATAAAATATTATTGTGATCATATTTTGCAATTTATAAGACAAACCAAGTGTTCAATTTTCATCCCAACTAGTGAGTATTTGCTCAGTTGTCTTGCCAACACAAAATTTATAAAGACTCAAGAAAAAGAAAATGCAAACTCTTAAAATAGGTTTTGACTCGACTCAATGATGTAATTTCTTGTGTTCTCTTTTTTTACTTAGCTCATTTCCTGTGTAGTTCTCCCTCTCACTATATGCCCTTTTTAATTTTTATCAGAAAACATTTAAATTATTTAATTTTTATTTTTTAATTAATTTTAAAATTTATTTATTTATTCTTAAACAACATTTCTAAAATAAACACGCATATAAGAATAAAAAAACAATAATTTTGAATTAAAAATAACAAAATAAATACTACACTCCAAATATTTGATCAACAAACACTATTACAACCAACACCTACTACCATTCCCCCTTTTCACATCACAAATAGGAAGAAGAAATAGAAAGAAAATGTAACATAAAAATGAAATAAAATATGATACAACATCAACGATCAGAGGTACCCTGATAAGGTGGTGGTGGTGGTGGTGACTAAAAGTAGTAGTGAAGCGTAGCAAATTTATTCTAAAGTTATGTCCGATCTTCCTGCCATTGCTGTGTGATCTACTCGATGTGAGTGTCTAGCTTTAGCTCCAATTGAGCATAATGTTCTATCTTGGCATCTTGAGGAATTTGAAAAGCAAGAAGAGGAGGAGGTTGTTTTTGTGGTCCCCCTATTTCTTCTTCTTCCTCTAAGTCAGATGCAACCACACCAAGTGCTGCCCTATGTGATCATTAGATGATGTGAAATGAATATTTTTGAAGAAGGTCAGTTGGTAGTCTATTGGAGTAGGACAGGCTAGGTTATATTTGGATTCTAGGATGAAGAGAATGATATATCCTAAGGCTAAGCTATTCTTTCACCAGGCTCTAGGGTTCCTAATGATCATTAGGTTTTTATTGTACCTAATAATCATGTCTACAACATTGAATTTTGTCTCAATCATACAAAATATAAGTGATGATAGAAAGTAGAGGTGTGATTTTCATTCAGTCACTAGCTTTAGGAATAATATTATATCAAAGAAGAATAAGTTAGATAATACGTGCATTCAATACCATGGTGCTTACTAGGGGTTGGTGTTAATTCATTAGGTAATTTCATAGTAAGGTATTTACAGCAATCCAATTATAATTTAGGGAAAGTGCAATGTTATATGGGGCTTCACCGATGTTGGAAAGATGAAGATACTCACGTATGTTAGTGTTAGTGATATTCACTTGATGTTGGCATATATAGGATTGCATGGTTGTTTTATTAACATTAATCCTAAGGTTGGTGAAAGATGGGGGTTATGGAGTGAACTTTGAATTTTATAAAATCTAGGGCTCTATCACCACTAAATAATGCTTAGATTTTCTTTGAAATAAAAATAACAAAACCCCACTTAATATATGTAAATATACATGCCAAATTAAGTAATAAAGAGATAGATTCAAGTGTCGAACCCACGAGAAAGTATGCTTACTTGCAACAAACTACTATCGTTTACTATAATTGAAATAATTATCCTACTAAAATAAAAATGATAATTACGAAGATTTTATTACTAAATAAAATAATAAAAAAGTGGATATAATATTCAATAAAGGTCTTTTAGATCGATGAGTGTAAATTTCATATCTTTTGTAATAACACTCTTAGTTATTGATGTGATTCAAATCATATACTTCCCTAGATCTCTATCGAGCTTGTTGGGATAAAAAAAATATCTACTGACCTCTTACAGTTATAGTATCTCCTTAAAAACCTATAATATTTTACATCCTATGTCTAGGCATACGAACATCCTATCTGAATTATCCTAATTATTCTTGTACTTCTCCATCAAGGCTATACATCACACTATATTTTAACTACACATATGGCCACCATATGCATTAAATTAAGAATAAGATAATATTTAAAATATCATTTAACTTTTATAGAATAAGATTCTTCATTAGTACTTAACATGCACTTTACATTATCAATCCAAAGTAAGAGAATTAGCTAGACATAGAAAATAGGATTAGCAAACTCATCTTCATTGAACTCATGGTAGAATGAAAATACAAGAGAGTGATATCACCAAAAATGATCAAAATATCTTACATACACTCCTTCTCCCTTAACTTACAGAGTTGCTTCAAGAAATATAGGCTAAACACTCTAAAGTATTGTATCATATACTTCCCTAATCTCTCTTAGATTTTACTCTAAGAGGGAATAACTTAAGTACTCTAAAAAGAAGTACCAAATTTAACCCAAGTGACTGAACTCTTTTACAAACATAACATCACAACTATTTATAGGACAACACAAAAAAGCATCTAGCACTGTGGAGCTTGAAAGAGTAGTGCCACGACACCATTGAAGTGAACTAACACCTCAGCTCTAAAACTTTTGCATCGCCATGATGCTTGTCGATGTGGATCGATAACTTTTTGAACAGTCGCATCTCTTCATTGAGAGAATGTGGCCCTTGGAAGTTGTAACTAGAACACCATAGCACTGATGATATTCAAGGGTTATGGCACCCGAGTGGAAAAAAATGGCCCCGAGAAGTGAGAAACTTTGGCATTATGACATTTAAAATAGAGGATCTGACACTGCCAAGCTAATTTTTTAATGATGCATACTAGTAATGCTACAGCGATGGCTGTGTTGCTACCCCATCGCTTGTAAACAGAGAACTTGATGTTATAATGTCTAATTTATGGCACTGTAGTGTTGTTTTGTCGGACACCATGACGTTGTAAGTTCCATAGAATTTCTTCCATTTTTAGGGTTTTTCTTCTACAAAAATAACTAAAATAATATATTTTTAGTGAAAATAAAATATGTAAAACAACATAATTTAAACTTATCAAATTCTCCCAAGCTTAAACTCTTACTTGTCCTCAAGCAACAAAAGAAATCTTCAATTTTACTTAATTAAATAATCAAAGAAAAAAAAAATTGATAATTTAAAATTAATAAAATATATGATGACATATCACAATTTAGAAGTACTAAAAATGAACAAAGTTATAATTATAGTTTGGAAAAATACTAATAATTATCCTAACTAGTCATTATTATTTAATTTGAATTTACATGTTATGAATATAATCATTGACTTTTGAATTTTGAATTGAATAATGTAGCTTACAATATAAAATTGGAGTTAGACTCTAAGCTTTATCTGAAACAAATTTTTAAATGTACTCTCTTTCATTTTCTTCTTTTCTTTTCTTTCCTTTTTAGAACTCTTATGACATTTCTTTTCCTTTTTATTTTTTTTGGACTACATAGTTAATGATTTTGAATATCAGTTTTGTTTAAAATCTTTTTACAATCTTTATGAGTTCAATGTAAGGATTTAAAAAGATTACTAATTCCAAATTCAAGTTACTATGATTTTCAATATTAATCTAGCCACATCTATTATTTAACCTTAATTATTCATCTTCAATTCAGAGGTCAATGTATAAATCTATAACTTATAAATTCAAGTTAAGTTAATAATTTAAATGATCTAAGTTAGTTAATTATTAGTTTTTTTTATCTATGAATTATAAAATAGTGTTCATTTGAACTATAATTTATGGTTTTATTATTATCCTAATTTTAAATAATTTTTAATTATTATTTTTATTAGGGTTAATTAAATAATTAGAATGTATAGGTACTACCAGAAGATAATGTTAAAATATAAGTATAAGGGGAATCTAATCAAGTGTAAATAAAAACACACATGAATATTAGTAAATACACATGTTTTTATATAAATGATAGAAAGGTGAAAAATATGTGATATATATAAAACTAAAATATAGGGTACAAATAACTAGTGCTTAAAACACCACTCTAACTATCACAATGTAGTTGCTCTCATAGCCATAACTCCAATCATTACATTACTATAAACATGACATTCACATTTTTGAAATCTCCTATAAAGCAAACACATGTAATAAAATAAGAGTAGCATTCACTCACTCACTCAGTCTCTCTCTCTCTCTCTCTCTCTCTCTCTCTCTCTCTCTCTCTCTTAAACTAAAGTACATAGAAAATGAAAACTCTTTATATGCATATTCTAAATATTTCTTATTCATTATACTTCTCATCCACAAGGTATCAATCTATGAGCATTAACCTTGAAGATGTGAAAAGTTTATTTATCTTGAATCCTTATGACACCATTAAGATATATTCTAATAACAAAAAATGGTAGGTTCATCTAGATTTATGTTTTTCATAATAATATTTCTTCCTATAATAAAAAAATAAGACAAACTGACCAGAAAAAAATTCGTGATCTAGAACTTCACACTCATACATCTCTTTATTTCTACAATTTATATTTGTGTATCTTCATAAGCTTCATTTCTAAATTCACGAAGTTTATCAACTATTACAGAACTCTGGATGTTTATAATAGAGAAAGAATCTACATTCTTAAGTGTACTTCACTTCTTTCTGAGGATGAATGCTTTCATTTCTTTACACCCAATGCTTTAAGATTCAAGAAAGAAAAGGAAGACACTCAACAACACTTCACTCAAGAAAAATTGCGATGGATAAAAAAATCAAATTTCCAACTTACCTTTTTTATAATTTTCATGGGTGCGATGGTGCCAAAATTTGAATTTTAAACCACTACGGCATGGCAAGCTCAGCGACGCTATAAGTAGAGCTGCGGAACTTCTTTCACTCTATCAAAATTTTAATTTTTTTTTATAAGAAAACTTACTAATGATCACTATTGTTAAATCTAATCTACCAAGCACATAAAAATAAAAAGCTTGGTTGCCTTCCATACAATGCTAAGTTTATAGTCTTCAACCAAAGTTTTCATAGATTTAATAATTTGGCTGGGGTACATTGCTACTATTCTTCAAATGATTTTTTTAAGGATCATTTTCTTTTTCCTTTGGGTTAACTTCATTATTGTTAGGCAATGATCCAAGAGGTTTACTTATAATTGAGATTTTAAGCTAACTTAATTAGGTTTCTAAATTTTTAATAGAAGCAGCTTAATTTTACAATAGAGTCCCTAACTACATCTAAACTAATTGCTTTGATTAAATCCTAGAATCTATGTAGGTCTAGGATTAACACTATAGTGTTGAGGAATTTTCCAATTTACTCCTTGATTATTTTTACTAGAATTCTATTGATTGTTACCAGTAATATTATTTGACAAATTAAAATTAGGATTATTTCTCCAACCTAAGGTATATATATTAGAGTAGGGATTATTTTGACTTCTAATCAAATTAATATTTTTAATCTCTTCCATGTTACTAGTTTATAATAATTTTTTATCTTCCAATTGCATAGATGATTCGATTCCTAATCTAGAATTCATTTATATTATGCTCAACTTCTTAGAAATTCTTATAAGTTGTGTAGTTAACATTGACTAAGCATCAAATTCATAAATTCTGGCCACTCTCTTAGGATTTATCCTAATAATAGGCCATTAGAAATTATTAGTAGCCATTTTCTCTATTAATTTATATGCTTTCTCAAATTGCTTAGACATTAATGATCCTTCAGTTGTAGCATCTATAATTTCTCTAAGAGATCCTACTAATCCCTTATAAAATATTTGAATAACCAACCTATTAGGTATAACATGTTGAGAGCATTTCCTAAGCATTTCCTTCAATCTCTCCAAACTCTTATAAATCGATTCTCCTTCAAACTGGGTAAAAGAAGTGATATCATTTCTAAATTTGGTGAGAAATATTTAGCAAGAAACTTATGACCTAACTCATTGCAAGTGGTTATAGAGCCTAGGGGTAAGGAATTCAACCATATATTAGCTTTATCTATTACAAAAATGGAACCAATTAAAGTCTAATATCATCATCACTAACACCATTGTACTTAAATATTGCTCAAATTTTTAAGAAATTGGCTATGTGGAAATTGGGATCTTCAAAAGGAGTTCCCCCAAAGTGAGAATTTCGAATCATTTGAATTATCGCAGATTTCAATTTGAAATTATTAGCTTGGATCGTAGCTCTATTAAGGCTTTGATGAATTTTATCTACTAAAGGGTTAACATAATCCCTAAGAGGTCTAGAATGATCTTGATCTAGTACAAGCTTTAAATTTTTAAAAGGGTTATTTCTATTTTAGAGTCAAATAACAAAGGTTTCTTTTTATATCTATAAAGCATGCAACCATGAATGTGTAATCAACAAACAAAACAAATAAAATAAAATATATAAATAGGTCTAACTATACAATTAATTCAAAAATATAGTTAAAATTGCAAAAAATAATATGCTTCCCCGACAACGACACCAAAATCTTGATGGGAGTTGTGGAGTGAACTTTTAAATTATATAAAAATCAAAGGCTCTATCAACCCTAAATAATTCTTAGGTATTCTTTGATATAAAAATAACAAAACCTCATTTAATATATCCTTAATTAATATATGCAAGTATACATGCCGAATCAAGTAACAAAGTGATAGAGTCGAAGGTCGACCTACAAAGAAGTATACTTACTTGCAACAAACTACTACCATTTACTCTAATTGTAATAATTATCCTACTAAAATAAAAATGATAATTATAAAGATTTTATCTCTGAATAAAATAGTAAAAATATTGGATACAATTTTTAATAAAGGTATTTTGGATTAATGAGTGTAAATTTCTTATCTTTCCTAATGAAACTCCTAATCATAGATGTCAAGCATATACATCCCTTGATCTATATCGAGCCCATAGGGGTGAAAAGGATATCTACTGACCTCCTACAGTTATAGTATCTCCTTAAGAACTTAGATTATTTTAAAGCTTATGTCTGAGCATGCAAATATCTTATTTTAATATTCCTAATTTTTCTTGCATTTCTCCATCAAGGCTATACGTCACACGATATTTTAACTACATATATGACCACTTTGTGCATTAAATTAAGAATGAGATAATATTAAAATTATCATTTAACATTTATAGAATAAACATCTTCATTTGTTTCTGAAATGCACTTTACATCAATAATCCAAAATAAGGGAATTAGCCAGACATTGAATAAATGACAAGCAAACTCATTTTCATTAAGCTCACGGAAGAATGAATATATAAGAGAGTGATTCTACCCAAAAGGATCAAAGTATCTTCTCTAAAGTCCTTCTCCCATAACTTATAGAGCTATCCAAGAAATACATACTAAGCACTCCAAAGGATTATATCTTGTACTTCCCTAATCTCTCTTAGATTTTACTCTAAGAGGGAACTGGAGAAGTACTCTGAAAAGAAGTACTTAATTTTACCCAAGTGATTAAACTCTCCTAGAAACATAACATCACAACTATTTATAGGAAAACATAAAAAGGCATCTGGCACTGTGGCACATGAAAGAGTGGCGCCACAGCACCATCAAAGTGAACTAATGCTTTAAAACTAAAACTTTTGCACCACCGTGGTGCAAGCTGATGTGGATTTGTTACTTAGTGAGCAATCACATCTCTTCACTGAGAGAACCTGGCCCTTAGAATTTACAATTATAATGCCATGGTGCTGTTGAAATTTGAGTGCTACGGCACCCGATTGGCAAAAAAAATAGCACCAAGGCGTGAGGAATTATGGTGCCGCGATATTTAAAAATAAAAAATCTGGTGCTGCCAAGCTGACTTTTTGATGCTTTGGGGCTTATAATGCTGTTGCGCAAGCTGTGTTACTGCCATAACACTTGCAAACAGAGAACTCAGCATCATAATGTCTAATTTATGGTGCCTTAATGATATTAAAGGTGGAATTATGGCATTTTTCATCGGACACTACAGTGCTATAAGATCCTTAGAATTTCTGCTATTTTTGGATTTTTTCCTTTATAAAAATAACTAAAATAATATATTTTTACTGAAAATAAAATATGTAAAATACTACATAATTTATGCTTATTAGTGAAGAACTCTAAGAGTAGCTTGGTGTGGTAGGGGAATGATAAGTATATATAGATTGGAGGGAAATAACAGTAAATATCTCTGTTACCTAATATAAAAAGTGCCACCTAATTCAACACTTTTGAGTTAGTTATGGAAGCAGTCGTATATTTTAAGTATACTTAAATCTATCATCTACTCTAGGTCCTACAACGCCCCATCTACTTCTTTTGCTACCATAAGAGGAAGGAGAAAAGTTCACACATATAGAATAAAGGATTTGAGGATTTGAAGGAGTGAAGTGTAAGTGACTGTGAGCCTCTTCTTATAACCTCAAGTCCTTCATACTATCTGATCGGTGGATCATATATTCAATCAAGTGCGTTTAATCAATCCATTAGTATCATATAAAGACAAGTAAAATCATCTAGTATGATCTAAGATCCAACAAAATAATCTTCAACTTTTTAATCATCTAGAGGAGCCATCATTATTATTTGACTAATAAAATCATATAATATGATGACTCATTTATACAATATGATTTGCAAAAATGATCATACCAAATAGCTAAAACGATAATTATTGACCCTAACCATCCTGTCCTACCTATATCGTACAGTACAATGTGTGTATTATTCAATATGGAAGGAACACTTCCACAAAAATATAAACACAACACATAATATGAAATCTAAAAATAAAACTACAAAAAAAAAAAACAACCATAAGCACATAAAAATATAAACTATAAATAAATAAAACAAAGACATGTGTTTACCCAGATTACCTATGCACTTATAGTGATAATCCCTAATATAGTCCAAAGTGTACTAAATCCTTCATAACTTAGTGGTCTAGTAAAAATGTTAGCCATTTAGTTCTCTGTGCATATAAACTATATGCTCACATCTCCATTTTTCACATGGTCTCTAATGTAACTAATAACAAAGCTAATAACCACTACTCAAAAACCTATAATCCTGGCTGGAGAAGACATCTCAATTTTAGTAGAATAATAATCAAAATTATAACACTTTTTGGAACTCTCTCCAGCCAATTCAAGTAGGTAACTGGAACCACCCTCCTCAAATTTTTGCTAACCCAAAAAATAATTATCCTCATGGATTTAACTCAAACATCAAACTTAAGGATAAGAAGCCTTCTTTAGAAGAATTAGTTTTCCAAATGGGTACACAATTAAAAAGTCAAGTTGCTACCATTAGAAATTTTAATACCCAATGAAGACAGCTAGCTAGATTTTTAATCAATAGACCCCATGGAATTTTACCTAGTAATACTGAAATAAATCCTAGATAAATGGGTAAAGAATAATGCAAAGCTATTCAATTGAGGAGTGGGTAAGAGCTCAAAAAAGTAACTAAAAATAAGGATCGATCTAAGGTAGAGTCACCTGTATAATAACAAGTTGAGGTCCTTAAGCCTAAGAAACTACCTCAACTTGATAAAGATAAAAAATCAGTTAAAGAGGTAATAGAAAGGCCACCACCGCCATCTCCCCAAAGTTGGCTAAAACATAATTTCTATAAGTACTTCTCAAGGTTTTTGGAAATCTTTAACAAGCTAACTATAATATTCCATTGCTAAATCCATAGAATAGATACCCACCTATGCTAAATTCAAAAAGATATCCTTAGTAAGAAGAGAAGATCAGGAGGTTTCAGAATGTAGTTTTAATTGAGGAATGTAGTGCAATTCTATAAAAGAAACATCCTCAAAATCTTAAGGATCCTTATAGTTTTACTATTTCTATGGCTATAAGGGAAATTTTTGTGGTAAAGCACTATGTGATTTAACAGCTAGAATGTAGCATCAGAAGACTAGGATAAGACTATATTTACTAGTCGGTATGGAATATTTGCCTTTAGATGAATGCCATTTGGTTTAAGCAATGCCCTTGTTCTTTTTCAAAGGTGTATGATTTTGATCTTTTCTTACTTAATCAAGTAGGGAATTGAGATTTTCATGGAAGATTTCTTTATTTTTGGTACAACTTTGATTCTTGTTTGGAATATTTACCTCTATTTATTAAAAGATGTGTTGAAAAAAATTGGGTACTAAATTAGGAGAAATGTTAATTCATGGTGGAGAATGGCATACTCCTAGGTCATAAAATATGTAAATGAGGTTTAGAAATGGATAGTGTTAAAGTGTAAGTAATTGAAAACCTTTTATGAACCACTTCAATTAAAGGAATAAGAAGCATTTTAGGTCATGTTGGTTTATATAGAATATTCATTAGAGTTTTTTTTTAATTTTAAAACAATTATGTCATTTACTTGAAAGGATGTCCCTTTTGACTTTAATAATGAATTCGCAAAAGCTTTTAACATTCCAAAATAGCACTTGATCGTTAGACTTGTAAAAGTTACACCTAATTCGACACTACACTTTGAAATTATGTGTGATCCTAGTGATTATATTATTGGTGTTGTGTTAGAGCAAAGAAATGATAAAAAATTTCATGATTTTATTATGCTAGTCAAACCTCAAACCCAACCCAATTTAACTTTATAACAATAGAAAAAAAGCTATTAGCTAGTTCCACAATAGGATTCAGTTAGATCGGTGAACTAAAGCTATGATTAGTGAATCAACACCTTTTTTTCAGTAGCACTGTAGTGCTACCAAGCTAGTGCCATAATGCTAATTCACTTAAATTGAAAAACTATTAATAATAACCATAGATTTTTTTAGAAGAGGTTGGTAAATATGGAGTCATTTTATGTTAGTGTGTGTGAGTGTGAGGGCTATTTTAGGGAGAGTGTACCTTGTGTTCTTGTATCAGGAGTCTTATATCCGAGTGGAGTAAATCAAAAAAGTGTAGAAGGGATTATGATTCTACTTCCAGTTCACTTCTAAACTTTATTTTATCTTTTCTACACTTATCCTATGTTATAGTTCATACTTATTAATCACTCAATATAATAAATGTTTGTTAGGTTTGTTATATGTTACAATGCCTCAATGTGTACCTAAATAATTTCTCTAAATCTATGATAACTGTAAAGGCATGTATTGCATAGAGTAAGGATTAATCTTTAATATTTCCATGTTATTTTTTATTTCTTTATGCTACAATCAGTTTATGTTTAGGCCATACATAAATTAAAATTTAGTGTGATCCAGAGCCTCAATGGAGGAATAGAAGAATAATTAGGGAACTTATAATGTAGTCTGACCATAACATATACATGTAAGGAGATGGATCAATCGTAATTAGTGAGGATCCTAGCTTACACTCCAACAAGCTTGAAAGAGACAAGGAGCACAATTGCTCTTATCCACAATAATAATAATTAGTAAACCACTATAAGAAATCATGTTCTTCTGAAGAATCATAGGTTCAACATTTTCAAAAATTAGTAAATATTATTTCTATAATTTGAACCTTTTTACTTTTAACATGTAGAACATTTTTTAAATCACTCACTAGATAAATATAGTAATTTGGTAGGTAGATAAATAAAGTGAGCTTAGGATATTTCTAGCTTGTCCTATCATCATTATATTACTTGATAAGAGACACATGTACTTGCATTAAAATAGGACTTACAGCATAGAAAAATTTAAATTCAATTAAACAATATATAGTGTTTGTAAGCTAAAGAACAAAATACTACCTTTGCTTAGCTAAAAGTAGTTGTAATATTGTAAAATTCCTCTTAGTACTCCTCTAACTAGGTCTTATCTTGTGATCTTCTTTAGTCTCCTCATGCTTGTGTGACATAGTCACCTATGTAATGACAAAGCCTCATCTATAATAGTTTTCATACAATACACATTGTCTTACTCTTTTAAACTTTATAAATTAATCATGTAAATATTATTGACTTGAAAATTATGCAAATAAAGCTTATTATTAAGTAAAATCAAACATCTATTAGAAAAGAGTTTTATGTCAAATCCCTTATCACAAAGTTGACTAATACTTAATACATTTTTCCTGAACCCTTCTACTAGTAATACCTTTTTAAAAGTAAAACAATTTTTTTTACCTATAGTTCCTATTTCAATTACCTTCCATATAGTATTATCTACCAATATTACTTTTCCACTACTCCTTGACTCTAACATCATAAATTTCTCTATATCTCGTATCACATGGAATGAGAATTTACAATCTAATTATTACATGCCTTAATTGGACCCTTTATGAAGGCATGTAACAAAATAGATCAAGGTTAGTGTTTTCAAACCCCATACTAGATTGGATTCTAATGTGCAAAATAATGCAGCCATGCCATGCTGTGCTAATGAGGATTTAAGCCTTCAAACATTCCATGTTCTATGGTTGACTCAAAGTGGATAGACTTGTGCATTGTGTTGTACCATGTAATTTGAAGAACACCTAATACTATGCAATGAATAAGTAAACTTATGCCATAATTATTAATCTTTATATGATCAGTATACATGTGGTGCTCTCCTAGGTGGTGTGTGCAAGAATTTTGATGTATTAGCCTTTAAATTTTGTTTTCTTTTTTTAATACTTCATTTGAACTTTTATTAGTTCCTAATTTAACATATGCTTAATCATAACTATTATCAAATTTCAAAACCAATTCTTCTAATTATTTAAATGCATGTTCTAAATCAATATTCTCCTATGTTTTATCCCTAACATTATTTTTTAATTCATCTAACTTTTTTTACAAACTAGAGTGCTAATCAACAAATGTAGTGTGTTCATTTCTTGAGCATGTAAATTTCTCTACTATATTCATGTACTCTTATACCAATGCAGTAAGATCATAATTAGGCTAGTAAATTTCTTTTTAAGCTTTTATAACTAGCTTGCATTTGCTCTAAAAAAGAAATCAACTCACCATATAAAAAAATTTAGATATGCTCTTGTCAAAGTTACAACTACCATTTTTCCCATTAGACAAAGAGTTCGTAGTCGTGAAGTAGGATGTTCAATCTAGATTACTTAACCTCGGATGTACCTTCATAAGTGATGCATAATCTATCTCAAATTTCTTTACCAGTTGTACAAGTAGAGACACGTATGTAATCCTCAGATTTTAAGGCACAAAAAAATAGTTTAAACATTTGGCATTCAGTTGGGCTAAGACTCGATCATCAAAAGTCCATTCAGTAAAAGGTAGTTCTATTTTAACATTATTAACAATTCTAAAAGGTGCTTCATAACCATCCTTAACAAGCATCCACATGCGATAATCTATAGATTGAAGAAAAGTGGACATGCGAATTTTCCAAAAATCAAAAGGTATGTTATCAAACAAAGGTGGACGTGTGATTGAATAACCTTCAGCAGTATTTCTATTACCAAAGTTAGCCATGGATCAAATTCAAAAGTTTTCAAACTTTATTTTTGAATCCTGCCTGATACCACTTGAAAGTTCGATAGGGATGTAAAGCCCTTGTGAACTAGTCCTGAGGCTAACCAAGAGGGGGGTTAATTGGTTATTTTAAAAACTTGTGAGCAAGATGAAGATTTTAAAGAAATTGTTTCTAAAAGCTTTAAACCAATTACAAATTATGATGATGTGCAGACATTAAACAATAATAGAATAATAATCACAATCACACAATCATCAGCAGAAAAGTAAATATGGAAAATAATCAGAAAGAACACACCAAATTTTATAATGGTTCGGTCAACTTGACCTACGTCCACTCCCCGGAGCCTCCCCTCTGGGTATCGCACTAACACTAAGTGACTCTCCTTCTGCTCCCTCAGCAAGGTGGAGAAGCTTGTACAAAAACTCCTTTCCACCAACCCAGTGAAGCAGAGAACCTAAACTCCTTTCGCTTCCTCCTGAAGCAAGCAGAGAACCCGAACTCCTTTCTCTTCACCCTGAAGCGGGTAGAGAACCCGGATCTTCTTACAGACGATACTTCCACAAAGACACCAAGGATAAGAGACGATGACTAGAGAAGATGACTCAGATCCTTGCTAGGAGCAACCTTTGTGAACCTCTCACAAACTCCCCCTCACAAGATCCTCTCTCTCTCTCTCTCTCTCAAGGTTTTCTCTCATAAGAAAAGTGGCAAAAGATTTTTCTTGTTGGAAGAAAAAGATCTATTATAGGAGGGCTCAACATTTGCCCTAAATCTCAACTGGTCCGCCAAGATCGTCCAGGACGATCGGTCGATCGTCCTGTACGATCAGTTCAAAATCACATGTATCAGCCAGGACGATCTGGTTCTTCTAGATGATTAGTAGATAAAATTTGTTCAGATGTCCCACACGATTCTGCGATCGTCCGAGATAATTAGTGTAATTCAGGAATTTCATCCAGAAGACAGATCTGGTCGTCCAGGGGAACTTGTGCTGGATGATCTCAAAATGACTTGATCATCCAGGACGATATGGGTATCGTCATGTACGATTAGTTCAAAAACAACAGAATCATCCTACACATAGCTCTGGACGTACAGGTCAAAACATGTTGGATGATTTTAGAATAACTTGATCGTCCAGGATAATATGTCAATCGTCCGGTATGATTAGTTCAAAAATGACAATATCGTCCTGTACACAGCTCTGGACGTACAGGTCGAAGGCACTGGATGGTCAGGATTTTTAACATATCATCCCGTACGATCTTATGATTATCCAGGATATGATCGAATTAATTAAACCTTAATTACTTTTCTTAATCATCAGACTAATTTAGGCATGATTTTAATGGATCATCTGGGACGATCAGACCAAATCTCTAAAATAGAAACTTGCCTAACTTAATCTGGCGGCTGAGAATTTTTGATTTAAGCCTATCATCCTGTATGATATGTGTATCATCCAGGAATATCGGCTTAATCAAATTGACTTAACATGATCGTCCTAATTTGGGTTTCTATTTTCACTAGATCGTTTAAGACGATATGAATATCATCCAGGATGATATGAACACAACTTAAAAATAGAGACTCTAACTCACTAAAAATTCTCCCCCTGAGTGTGTGTGTGCAAGGTTACTTAGCTAGGGGATTACTTACACTAAATTTGAGTCAAGAAAAGAAAAATTATAACTTAGACACACACGGACCCGTTCTTGAGTTGGCTTGGATTGCATTTGATCTTTTGTACCTGAAATATTACTTGACCAAAAAATAGAGAACAAAAATGTTTGTTATCATCAAAATTGTAATCCCTAAATCTAGATTTGCAACATCGAGATGGTATACTATTCTCTATATTGTATTTGATTATAAATTAGAGAACTTTATTTCTATTTTTATATCAATATCAGAATATCACATCAATCTTTTGAGATGGTATGGTATGCTCTATACCATATTTGATTATAGAAATATGTATTTTGAATCATGTGGGTTTAATTTTTGTTGGAAAATAAAACCACACTTAATTGGTGTGCTCTCTTACTTTTATGATCTATTGTTGCATTAAGAATATTGTACCATATCAAAAGACAAACATGATATTCTATAATGGATTCAAGGAAAAAAAATGTTTTAGAAAATAAAATTTCTAAGATCAAACATACTTCAAAGAATAACATGCCACCTCGAGTTATGAACATGATATTCTAAGAAAGAGAGAATGGAGTTTTAAAATTTTGTTATTCTTATAATCAAATATAATGATGAGAATAATCTATCATTTCTAGAGATGAACATTATGTTCTTTAAAAGATTTGAAAGAAATAATGGCTTTGAAAATAAACCATTTCTATGATCAAATATAGTAATGATAATTTCATATCATTTGGAGAAATGATAATGACATATTACAAAAGCATTCAAAAGTAGAAATGCATTTTGGAAAGATTGTCAACATTCCAAGAGATTTTCCACAATCATATGAGAATAAGATAGACTTTTATTTTAATCAAAAGATACCAATTCCCCATAAAGGCAAGCCATTATTGTTAATTACATTTTAAGAAGGGTATTCGTAACAAAACTCTTGATTAAAGTAGTGATTCATATTCTTTGATTACAAATTCTAAGACAAAGATAGGAGTGGGAATATCCAAAGTGATAACTCAATGTTGCATAGTTCTTATTGAGTTAAAGAAGAAAAAGTAGGGGGAAATGGATTCTGGGAGACTTAGAAGTAACCCCAATCTACCCTATGTTAGGCTTTACTATTTAAGTTAGAATTTTATTATAAATGTGGGATTATATTCATAGAGGTTGAGTACTTTGAATTTTTGGTCTGCCTCAGAGCCAACATCAAAGGTGAATCACTACGGAGTAGTAGCTCAAACCAATTCCAACAATATGCCAAAGAAGGAAAGGGGTCTTGTATTTTTAACCCTTGAGAAGATTCTTACAAATGACTAACACTTTTAAATTTTTTTATCACACCTAGAATGGGAATGCCAGCTACAACACCACCTAGTCATTTTAAAATCATGATCCAAGTCTTATGTAAATGCAAGAAGGGCGAGCTATTGTAATCATTTAACTTTTTGGAATGTAGGTCTAAGAAATCCTAAATGGCACCTAACTTTGAATATTGGATTATGTTTTTAAGGCTAAAATATAATTACAATTTAAATTTTTTTTCATTTGTTTCTAATGCAATGCATGTCAATTAAATTTACATAATAATCATATGTGAAGTTATTAAAAACTTAGAAAATAGGTTTTATCCTAAAAGAGCATAACTCTCTTGAATCAGAACTACATCCAAATAGGCCAAGTGGTATACTTGTACCCACAACTAGAGCACCTAAAGTCGGAGATGAATAATTTAATATGCATTTTGAGAACCCTGGTAGTTTCTAACTTGCTTTTTAGACCAATTAACTTGTAAAATAGTTACACCTAAATTTTATTTTGAAATTATGAGCAAAAGAATTTTTTATTCCAAATAGCCTAAGCATAAATCAAGGTAAACATCATATGTAGAGATAAATCTTGAAAATACAAGAGTTCTAGTGAATATGAAAGTAAAATCATCATAGAATAAATAAATAAATAAAGAAAATGAAAGACTAATGTGGAAAGTGCCACTTAATATAAACTAGAGTCTACAAAAAATAAATGTTGCCAGGCTCTTCCATAAATAATCTAGATTTCTAAGGCTATGTATGACTCACCTTTTTTTAAATAAATTGTTTATTTTTCATTCTTCAAGTCTTCTACCACTGATCATACTCCAAAAAGGCTTCCAAAAGAAAGAAAACTTCTAAAGAGGAGAAGATTTATGTACTTCTAGTTCTTTTATTCTTGGATAAATAAACTAATTTCATAAAGACTTTCACAACTCTATATCAAATTACATTTTAAGTTAAAAAGACTCTAAGTATAATCCTTACATGATTAGTATAAGAAACAATATACATCACTAAAGTAAGCATAACAGAATAAATCATTAGTATTTACTTATATTTGAGCAACCTATAGATAGGGCATACTTCTAATAATTAAGGGGGCTAAGGCAACATAAACACCTGCATAAAAGATGATTAGTTTTATAATTTAAGATTTTTTTATCACCCTTTATATCCATATATATGCATGGTCATATATTTGCCTGGCCGTCTGCATAAGACTAGGTTAGTAATAAATTATCCAGATCATCCCTAACCTAAGGTAATCTAATAAGCCCATGTTAGATCACAGACAGATCATAGAAATATAGATCTTGTAGCTTTAAAAATCAGCATCACACACATCCAATAGAATGGAAGTATATTGTCATAGTCTTTAAAGCAAACAAAAACACACAAATCATTTAAATAATGATTATAACCTAAAACTAGAGTTATTTTCCTAACAAACTATCTATAGTGTGTGTTAAGCTGTGGGATTTAATGATCCTATTAATCTTTATGGTTTTTATTTTCCTAAACATGTAATTATATGTCGAAGGCATAAGGGAATTTTTATTTAAGTTTAAGTTGAAATTTGTTAAACATTTTATTAGAATTTTATTTGGGTTTAATTATGATTTAATTTTTTAAGAATACATTAACTCATTGGTTCAAAGTGCAATGAACCTATAAGCAAATATATCTTAAATTTCTAAGAATATGTGAGTGCTCTACCTATAGTAGCAAAGCAAATAGGGAAAGCTTCTAATTAATGTTAATGTGATTAAGGAAAGAATTATCTTAAGATGTGCATCATATGTTTTATAATAGTTTGTTATCAATGAGATTTTTTTAATAAAGCCATAGGATATATAATTTTTAGTAAAGCATTTCATTAAGAACATGTTAAACATGTTAAATTAATTTAGTTTTAACCTATACATCCATGAATAATTAGATTATTATGATTGTATTGAAGTTTGGTTGATAACTTATAATCCTTAGAAAATTTTATTTAGAAAAGTCTTAAATACTTATATGAAATTGTTCTTAAATACTAAAGAAGAGTAGTTTAAGATTAGGTGAACTAAATGACATATAAAATTAATGAAATTTTAGACATAGTTTGAGGACATCTTATAATAAATTTTCACAAATTTTGAAAACATTTAGATTCAAATTAAATTTTTAATGAAATTTCCAATTTAAATGTAAATAATATTTAAACCCTATATAAACTTTAACTTTATTAATTAAAATTAACTGAAGTGAGTGATTAATTATCTTAGCTTCAAGGATTCATTATGATTCCAATGTATGTTTTTTATATTGTTATGATTTTTTTTAATTAATAATGAATTTTTAAGTTTCCAAATGAATTTTTTTTTTTTTTTTTGCGAAAACCCTCAAAGGGGCCTACGCATTAATTAGAAACAAAGTTACAAAGTCCTTAAAGGGACCTTCAACTTATTAATACTCATAAGAGCTACAAAATAAAGCAAAAGAAAACCTAAAAGCCAAAGGTCCCTACTAAGCACAATTACAAAAAAAATCTAATGACATTCTAGGGTGGCCAAAAGCCAACACCCAAAAAAATGGAAAATATAAAGATAGAAGATCAGCATGCTCTTGCCAAAAAATAGTCCACTTAAAACCCAAATTGGAACCAACATTGAAAAGGAAGGTAGACCAACAAAAAATTGTTATGACAAAAGTAATATTATGAAAAAAAGGTATAACGATCACCCTCCACAAGAAATTTAGAAGAATCTTTCTGTCTCCAGTAAACCTCTTCTTTTTGACATTCTAGGGTGGCCAAAAGTGAACACCCAAAAAAATTAAAAATAAAAAGATAGAAGATCAACACGCTCTTTCCAAAAAAAGAAGTCCACCTAAAACCCTAATTGGAACCAACATTGAAAATTAAGGTAGACTAGCAAAAAATTTTTATGACAAAAGTAATATTATGAAAAAAAAAGGTGTAACGATCACCCTCCACAAGAAATTTAGAAGAATCTTTCTGTCTCTAGTAAACCTCTTCTTATTCCTAAAGTTTGAAAAGAGTGGTCTTAGCCTCATTGAGAGCAGACAAGTTCTCAACAAAAGAGTCCTCAATGTACGTAATATCAACAATGTCCACATTCTTTTCAGCAAGCACAATACTAGAGAAGATATTCTTAAATATGCATTTGTTCCACCAGGATAATTTTTATTTAAGTCTCTTAAGTTTAAAACACAACCTAGTCAAAATATTATCAAAGGGAAAGATGGGGGCATGCTAGTTGCATTGAATAATATTTAAATAAGTGTCATTAAGAAGACACATATTTTGAAATCTAAAAGGTCGATAAATATTTCTACTATTCATAGAAATACCTAGTAATAAAGGAGAAAGGTCAGATAAAGTTTTCATTAAATGATTAATATGAGTCATTTGATAAGTAGAAATTCAGTAATCATTAAAAAGAATGCGATCTAATCTTTGCCACATAGTACCCTTATTCCAAGTAAAAATATTTCCAGAAAAAATAATGCCATGGAGATTGCAATTCAAAATCATGCCATTAAAGCCCTCCATAGCTTGAAAATTTGGAGGATTACTCCCTAATCTTTCAGAAGCATTAATGATAGTATTAAAATCCCCACCAACAAACTAAGGGGCTTTAGTAGAAGAAGAAAATTTTAGAATACGAAGCATAAACAAAAGATGCTTAATAAGATAATTAAAGAAAACTAATGTTAGTATAAATCATTTGGGCCAAATCCATAATAATGTCTAAACAAATAAAATGCTTCTAGAAAATCCAAATTGTATTAGTACAATTTCCAAAAGCCAAATCAAAACCAAGCTTTTTATGAATAAAATCCAACTTAATAATAGAATTTAAAGGGTCAATTAAAATAAGAAGGTGAATATCATAAATCTTACATAAGTTCTTAACTCTATCCTTGGATAAAGTACCTCCCACACCCCTAATATTCCACACAAGAGCTTTAACCATTAATAGAAGATGAAACATTTGAAGCATGAGTGGTCCTAGGGATCCAACTAATGGGATTCTTACTAATCTTACTTTTCTTCTTAGAAACTTTCTGATAACCCTCCTCATTAATTTCAGCACTCCCTTTAGGAGATGACATAGATGCATAAGTGTTGCCTTCCAAAACATCCTTAGGAGAATCAGTGTCATGAGAAACATATTCCCCTTCTTCCAAAGCATCATCCCTTAAACCAAGGGACCTTGATTGAATCTTAGGTATTTGATCTATATTAATATTTTCCTTATCCCCATTCATTTGTTTTAAGGAACAATTATCTTGAGCCAATCCTCCCTCATTCACATTAACCACTTCCTTGTCATTAGTATTCAGAATACTATTAGTAGCATGATTATTTCCCTATTAAGTAGCTCCTCCTAATAAAGGACCAACATAAATAATTAATGTAGGACCATCAATATCTTCAATGATATCATCAAGTTTTTCATATTCAATGTTACCCTCATTTTTGTTCTCTAATTCCCTAATAGATTTCTCAGAAGGAATATTCTCTATGTCATCATCACAAACCTTAAGCTCCCTAATATCGACATCATGAGAATTTTCATAATTCTTATTATGAACTTCCTTTTAGCAGGCATACCAATATTAGATTCAGCCATAGTTTTGGAACCTTTCTTGGTTTTTCTAAGCTGCGGGTGGATCACGAAACATTCATTAATTAAATGTTCATGAACCTTACAATAAAAACAAAAATCAGGAACATTTTTAAAATCCACTTTTTGTAGTACACAGAATTTTTGGAACTAAGCCAAATCTCTTTAGGATGTTTCTTGGGGATATCCAATTCCACCAATATCTGAGCCACAGATGGCCTCGATCGAAAAGCAGTGGCTTGGTCTGATTGTAATGGCCTCCCAAAAATGGAACCCAAGGCATGTAAAACATGAGCATTAAAAAAATGTAATCAAAGATTAGGCAAAGAAATCCAAATAAGAACTATTGGGGATTCTTCTTAGACATCAAAATAGGGAGTCTATTTCAATAAATGCATTTGGTAGTTATTGATATATTAAGATCTGCTAGAAAACACATGGCTATAATCAAGGTCATTAGATAACTGAATAGCAATATGTCTACGATCCAACAATCCGATTGAAAAAACATTAAAAACCTTTAAATTCCCAAAGAAAATCTAAATAGTGTCAAGATTCAGCCTTCGGATGGAGAACTTCCCATCTAAAGTAAACTGATATGGAGAGGCTGATTTCATAATATTATCATCAATAAATAAAAGAGCCTATAAACCTTTAACTGATGCTTCAGTGAACAAAAATATTGGATCTTTTGAAGAAGAAGCACTCGATACTACATCACAGAAGGATCAAGATTTAGGTGTAGAAACATTACCATCCCCATCGAAAAAGCTAGCCTTAGGGGCAACCACAGTAGATGGAGGGTTTCCCCAGGGATTTGGCGATGAAGTCGACGGACCCGACACCATCCAGCAAGGGAAAAGAAACCTAATGCCACATGGCCTTAGGAATGGAAACTGAAATGAGAAACTAGAAAATACACACGGTTGAGAACCAAAATGATCAGTAATGAAACAGGTTAAATAGTGGACACCACAATCGCCAGAGCACCAAATAGTAAAAGAGAGAATTTAGACGTTATTTATCTGGTCAAATGACATCACAATTTATATAAAATTTAGGGTTATTTATTTTCCTAGAATAATTCTATGAAAAGAATTAGGGTTTTCAAATTAATTTGTCAAATGACATCCAATTGATATAAAACTTAAATCATGGATCCATGAAGACCTAAAGAGTATTTCATAAAAATTTTAGGTCATTTGGGCACTCCTAAGATTTGTTGTAATTTGCTAAAAGTTAATCCACCTATAACTTCGGGGAATTGATTTGGGTAAACTAGACAGTAGATAAGGACAAAATTAATGGTGAACTAAACCTCAAGAACATGCCTAAGATATAAATAATATTTATGTAAATATTATTAAAGATTTAATTTCTATGAATTTTCACATTCATAAGTAAAAAATTGACCTATGGATTTATAAATTTCACTCAGGCTAGAGGTGAATTCAAATCACCTTGAAAAAACTCAAGGTGGATATACACACCGTTGAATTCGATCAAGCAAAATTTTAACTCAATCGAATATGCTTATGAATAACATTTACACAAATCATTCAATCAAATATTCCTAAATTTATACATCCTCTAGCCTTAAATTAGGATATATTGGATTGGGAATTTTATGCTAAATCCATTAACCTTGAATTTGAATATATTGGATTGGGAATTTTCTACTAAATCCATTAACAATTTATATGCCTAATTTGGATTAGTATATAGAGATATAATAAGTTTTGAATCTTTATGCATTAATTATCATTGAAATGTAGAGTATACACAGTCAGAAGCTAACTGTGCATAAACTTCTCCAAATGGTACATTCTAAGTGGCTAATTATATCTTTGCGGGTTCCATTATCATAGTGACATTAATATCAGTAGTCTAATCAAAAGATCAGAGGGCTAGGATCTAAAGCCCCAAAGCTACAGGATGGTCAAATTGAATCTGATTAAACAAAATTAGAGTCATCCCGTAGATTTGAATGGAATGGACACATCTGATTAATCTTCAACCTCCGGCCATCAATATGAACCATCCATAGTTTTTAATATAATTCATACATCTCACTACACAATTTTCTTTCCAGTGTATCCATTAAGATCTAGAAGTATATAACATTCAATCCAATGGCTGGATTGCCTTAGATTGAATATTCTCTTCAAAATGTCCCCCCCCCCTCCTAATTCTATAGTTTGGGTTTGATAATTACTGTGAATTAAGGGAGATATTAAGGGACTTTTGATTGAAGTGGGTTCATCTCGGGCAATGGAACAAATCCTCTTTATGTTTTAGAGGCTAAGGAGAATTAGATCAAGAGTTGAGAATTTGTCAATCATCCCTCATCAGAGCTTGAGTGAACTCACTCTTGTAAGCTACTGGAAACTAGGGGAGGAATAGGGATCACTAAAGAAATAGTCACAAAGATGTGAAAACAAGTAAATAAACCTCACTTCAGGAAAAATTGGTCTATTTATTACTTGATCAAGATTGAATTTAGATAAAAATTTTGTTTCCGGACCATACCTAGCTATTAGACTAGTGTTGGATGGTTCAATAAAGTGAGGGTAGTTGTTTGGAAGAAGCACGACATGTGGGGTGAGCTAGCTAGATAATTTGAATTGAACCAAGCTCAACCGAGTCAATTTTTGGATGATTATAACAACCTCAAGCCAGGCTAGAGGATGAGCCAGGCTAGACTAATTTTTGGGGTGCAGGGGAAAAGTTCACATGATTTGGTTTAGACTAATTTGGCCTGGGGTTCCATATCATCTAGTTGAGCATAATTTGGCAAACGTAGGCTGGAAAATTTGGATAACCCAAGCTATTACAAGGGTTGGGCAAGTTAATGAAGTTCCAGGGGAGTTAGGGGTATGTTATGTGTGTATTGGCTTAGGCTAATTAGGTTTAGATTGGGAAATGGCTCATGAAGACCCCTTTAGGTATACATGGGTCATCCCATTTGGCTAATCCATGTATGCCCAAGGGATGACCAGGTTTGGGGAGGTTTATATAGATGTATATATATTTTACCGTTGAGAAATATGGGTAGGACATGAAACTCATTGTTTTATTTAAAAGGTTAAATATGATAAAAACATTCCCATATACTCCCACTATTATATTCATGATTAGATTTTCATAAATGATTTTAAACTCCACTATCATTAGAGTATCACTATCTTTGAGCAATTACAAAATAAAATAATATCATTAGAAAAACATAAGTGAGATATATTAAGGCCACTAGAGCTTTTAAAGGCCACTACAAAATCGAGATAAATAACCAAAACTATAATATTGAGAGGAGAAGATAAAGGGTTTCCCCTGCCTAACACCCTGGTTGGATTTGAAAAAGCCATGAGACTTACCATTAAGGAGAATAGAAAACTAAACATTTTCAATAATTTTCTTAATGAAGGCAAAGCTATTATTATCAAAAACAAAGATATGCATGATATTAATAATAAAGGACCAATAAATATTACCAAATGCTTTAGTAATATCTAGTTTTATAATTAAATTATGACCAAAAATGTATTTTTGAATGTCACAGATAAGTTCTAGAGCAAGTAAAACATTATGAGAAATATCTCTACTTTTAACAAAACCAGTCTAATTTAAGGAGATAATTCTAGGGAGAATACAAGAAATTATAGTTTCTAATATCTTAGAAATGATCTTATTAAAGGTACTGCAAAAGCTTAAGGTTCTAAAGTCATTCGAAGTAATGAGATTATCATATTTAGGAATGAGAGCTAAAGTAGTACTGGCTACAAACTTTGGAATGATAGAGCCTTTTAAGAAATTAAAATTTTATATACACAATCACTTTTAATGATTAGCTAATATTTTTAATAAAATCAATAATAAAACCATTAGGACCTACACAAAGTCCCTATTCATAGCAATGAGAGTGTTAGAAATTTCAAACTCATCAGGAGCTATAGAAAAATTAAAATTATCATCAAAAGTAACAAGCATAAGAATAAAATGAGGATTAGAAATATTCATAACTTGCTTAGAATGGCTTAATAAATCATTATAGTGTGCTATTGCAGAGTTAGATAACCATCCAAGTTTTTAGCCCGAACACCATAATCCAATTTGATTTTATTAATGTGAGCATGAAAATATTTTAAATTCCTCTCACATTCAAATAGGTATTTATGTTTAGAGGCAGTCTTTCATTTTGAAAAGCCTCTTCTTTGTTTTGAAGATCAAAAAGAATGTTTTTAGCATTAGCCAAAGCTTCTTTGTTCTCCTTACAATTGTTATAGGCATAACTGTTCTCAAGCCGAATGACCTCCTCCTCAACATTTAGTTTCTCAACAAATATATTACCAAAAAATATATTTATTTCACCATCTAAGCACTCATTTAAGGTGCTTCAATTTTAAAGCAAAAGAAATAAGATCATGGGGATAATCTGAACAAAATAAAGGAGCCATCCAATTATGTTTGACAATGTTATAGATGTCCAAAGAATGGAGCCACATATTTTAAGAATGAAAATAAATAAAACCATTAACATTAAGCAAATTAATTTTAGTAAGAAGAGGAACATGGTCAGAAGATGTCCTACTGCGTTATTTTATTAAAGTAATAAAAAAAGCTAACGAGTCAGTGTTGAACAAGATTCTATATAATCTTATCCAAACCTTTCCATTAGACCAAGTAAAACTTGGACTAATAAAACTAATATCAAATAGGCCACATTCAAGGATCATATTATTGAAATCATTGATATTAGCCAAATAAGGAGGAATACCACCTAATTTTTTAGAAGCATTAGATATAATGTTAAAATCACCACCAAAAAACCAAGGATATGTGTATATTGCTAAAATCCAATAGCTTCTACTGCAACTCAGGCTTCTGAGTTTATAGTTTTTATTAATAACAAATATTACTAATTGCATCTTTATGTCTCATAGTATTTGTAGTATATATTTACTTTTGTATGTACTAACATTTTAGGTACATCATGCACCACTCAATAAAGATTCAGGGCTCAAGATTGGGTAGAATAAGATATACCGAAAGAGTCTGTAAAATTCATTTATGTATATTTTAATTTCTTGAGACAAGACATATAAAGGTGTATGCTAGCTTGGAAACTGTACAAACACACACTCATGGAATGAGATTGTGAAAAAAATAAAAAAAGTAATTTTCTAAACTAATCATGTTGTATGATAGGTATCATACTATATGGTTAGCTTATTAGAAAATAATTAAAATGGCTAATTATATAATTAAAGTTATTTGAACTAATCATATTAGATAATCCATATCATACAAGATGATTAGTTGAAATCGTAAACTTAGTCACCAATCATAATTTAAGTAATATTTTGAAATACAAATTAAGTACTCATCATATTATATGATAGATATTATATTGTATAATATAATTAAATCATGCCTAAATTAATCTTCTAATTAGGGATCAAATTTGGATTAATTAGTCTAATGAGATCATACTGTATGATTGGATAAATTATACTATACGACCTGATCTCTATATGGGATGATAATTTTTCATCGCAAATCATATGGGATGATAATCAAATTTTATTATACTAATTGTACTAGATAATAATCATGTCATACTGGATGATTTGCTCAAATATTTGAACAAATTGTAGAACAACTTACTCTTTATACAGTACTAATAAGGATATTATGAACTAATCATATTGTATGATTTGGGATCATACTGTATGATCATAGATGAAAGAATTAAGTTTTAGGGTTTTTCCAAGCCCTCTATTTAAGTTTTCTCATAAGACTTTGTAAGAGTCATTTTACCATTTGCTGAGTTATTTCTTCTGAAGAAAGATTGAAGAGAGAGCTTAAAACTTGAGAGAGAAAGGGTGGAGTTTATAAGAAAGGGAGAAGATCCTTGTGGGTTATAAGGGAGTGTGAGAGGGAGTTCCACATGGTTTCTCTAGAAAACATACACCTGAGTTCCTCATGTGTCAAGGAAGAAGACCTCTTTAGTGCTAAAGGACTCGACTACTCTGCTGCACTGATAGAGGTTAAAGTAATTCCAGATTCTCTGCCTTCACCAGGAGGGTGAAAAAGGATTCCAGGTTCTCTACCTCACTAGGAGGGTGAAAAGGATTCTTGGTTCTCTGACTCACCAAGAGGGTGAAAAGGATTCCAGGTTCTCTGCCTCACTAGGAGGGTCAAAAGGATTATGGTCCTTTATCACATTGGGTTGGTAGAATAGATTTTGTAAGGGCTTCTCCGCCTACCTATGGGGGCTAAAGGAGAGACATTATAGTGATAGTGCAATACTCGGAGAGGACTCTAGGGAGTGGACATAGGTTATTGTTTGATCGAACCACTATAAATCTCTGGTGTGTTTATTCTGATTTCTTATTTTTGTATTTTACTTTTCTTAATTTTTTTTATTTGCTAAGACTACATGATAGATTTATTTCTGTGATAATTGCTCATTCAAAATCTATAGTTGATAGTATGTTTTGTTGATTAAATTGTCATCACTGTTATTGTAACTCTTGAAAAGTTTATTAGAATCAAGAGATAGTATTGCTTCTGCATTGGTGTGCCTAGGGATAAGTTCACTTAGGCTTAACATCCTTATCAAATTTTCAATTGGTATCAGAGCAGTACTCAAAAATAATATTTCAGAAAACTAAGAGGAAAATAATCCATGACATATTTTGGAAATAGAAACACCATTGAGGGTTATTCTATAATTCATCCACCATTTTTTAATAATATTTTGTTTGATTTTTGAAAAATGCAAGTCTACTTTCTTGCAATCAATTGATTTTTGAATGTGGCATATGATTCAAATTGATTATTTTATACTGTCACATATTGTCGATGGTGTCCAAATTAACATTCCTTTTATGAAATGGAGTAGAGAAGAACAAATTTTTGCACATCTAAATGCTAAATGCTTAAACTATTTTTTATGTGCACTTAAGTCTAAATATTATATGAGAGTTTTTACTTATACCACTGACAAGAATATTTGGGATAGACTATGCATTACATATGAAGGTATTAGTGAAGTCAAACAATCTTGGTTAAATGTATTATTGCATGATTATGAACTTTTTTGCATGAAACCCTATGAGACTATCTCAGACATGTAAACTATGTTTACTGATCAAATAGTGACACTATTGCATGCTTTAGGTAGAGAACTTTCAAACTCAAAGAAGGTCAAAAAAATTCTATGTTATCTACTTGATAAGTTTGATGCCAAAGTCACTGGTATATGTGAATTGAAAGATTTAAATGATTATTTTATTGATAATCTGCTTGGCTCACTCATTGCCTATGAGCAAAGTGTGTGTTAAAATTTTTTGATGCAGGTGATAAGAAGATTATAGTGCTAAAGGCCAAAGACATAGATAAAAATGGCTTAGAAAATGATAAGAATGAAGAGATAGCGTTAATGACAAGCCAATTCAAAAGTATCCTGAAGCGTAAGCATAAGCGTTAACTAAAGTGGAGCAAAGATAAAAAAAATGATAAAAAGTATATTTGCTTTTAATGTAGGAAACCTGGACATATGAAATACGAGTGCCCAAATTTTATGAGACACCTTGTAAAGAAAAAGGATGTGTATAAACCAATTCTAATAATGGAAAATGATAAGAGGCAAAAAAATCTTCTGGGTAGACTTAGCCTCTAACTCATCAAAATCGGAGCAAGATGATCAGGTAACAAACTTAAGCTGAATAGTCAATGATTCAATTATTAATTCTGATCATGTACATGTTTTGGTTGCGTGTTTGTTTATTTCATTTGTTTATTTTTTTAATAATTATGTTTTATGTATGATTATATGTTGTCATTTTCTTCTGCATGTAGTTCAATTCTAGGTGTTATATTCTCTCTCCTTTTTGGTGATGTCAAAAGGGAGAGAAGATATCTTGTTGTATTTATTCATTAATCATTTATTTTCAAAATTTTGCATTTAGTTATCAGTTATATAGTTTCAACTTTTCTTATATATATATATATATATATATATATATATATATATATATATATATTCCCCTATTTTTAATATATATTAGTAAGGGGGAGATTAGAAGAAAATGGAAAATGATATTAGTTTGTAAATTCAACCAATATTGTTTGTCGTCATAAAAAAGGGAGAGATTATTGTAACTCGGACTTCTAAGTTATGGTTTTTAATGATAACATATATTACTGATTGCATCTTTATGTCTCCTAGTATTTATAGTGCATATTTTCTTTTTTGTGTACTAATATTTAAGGTACATCATGCTGTTGCAATCCAAGATCCTGAGCATCTAATTTTGATGATGACAAATAATATTAACTGGATTACTACATTATTTCTTGAAAAATATAGATGTTTATTTTGTCTGTGAGCACTAATATTTCAGGTACAATACACACCACTCAAGACTACTAGAGACTCAAGATTGGGTAGAATAGGAAGTAAAAGAATTTGTATTTTATTTTTTTTAATTTTTATTTATTGATTCTGCCACAAAAGAGTATATGCAAATGGGGTGACCATGCACACACATAGACAGGGGGAGAGTTTCTCTTTTTTTTTTTAAGTTAAAAAAAAAATTAAAGAAAATTATACTGTACGATTTTTAATCATATTGTATAATCTATCATTAAAACTCAGGCTAAACGGCTAATTCTGAATGATTAGTTTATGAACTAATCATATTATATGATAATGAGCATATTGTACGATTTATTTCCATCTAAAAACCCTAGCTGCCAGCATAATTTAGGTAACATTTTGAATTTGATCTTTTGAACTAATCATACTGTACAATCCTAATCGTACGGTATGATCATTTGAAATCTTACCAAAGTTATCCCACATAATCATGCAATTAAATCATGGTTTCTTAATTACTATCATTCATATTGTATGATGTGAGTCATATTGTACGAACAACAAAGATGAATTTTATCATCCCATAGATCGTACCAGATGAAACCACGGTATTTTGAACTATTCATCCTGAATGATATTTCTATTATATAGGATGATGATCTAAATTGAACTATTCATACTGTATGAAGTGTACAGTGCGGGAGGATCTACAGAGATGATGTTTTTCATCCTATAAGTCATCTTGTACTAACAATGGAAAATAAAATGATTATCCAGGATGATCTCTTGATCGTACTATATGATATGCTTAAATTTTGCGAACTATTTCTATGCCTTTATACTAGATGGAACGGATTTTGAACTGATCGTACTGTATGAATAGTATCATCTGAATTGAATTATTAGAGTTTTTGAAGCCTAATTTAAAAAGAAGTTTTTCTTATTTAGAGAGGTGGTTGTTGAGAAGAAGAGGAATGTGATAACTAAAGGAACTCTTAATATGGAGCTTTTGAAGAAATCCAAGGGTTGTGAGAGGAAGGAGAAGGTGAGCCTGAGCATGAGGGAGGAGTGTGAGGGGATCACATGGTTGCTCCGAGCTAGCAGCACGCTTGCTCCTCCTATAGCCTTGGTGAGTCTTGTGGAAGCTCTCTAGGGAGAGAGGCTTCAAGGTTAACATCCTCAAGGTTCTCTACCTTCTCCAGGAGGGAGAAAGAGGAGAAGGTTTGCTGCCATCACCAGGAGGGTGACATAGCGTCTGGCACTCCACCATACCGTGAAAGGTAAAAGTGAGTTTTGTATAGGCTTCTCCGCCTTACTGTGGGAGCAGAAGGAGAGTCAACTTTTAGTTGTGCAACTCTCGGAGTGGAGGACTCTGGGGAGTGGAAGTAGGTCAAGTGACCAAACCACTATAAAATTTGTCTGGTGTGCTTTTTCCATTTTCTGCATTTTACTTTTCTTGCATTATTTTTCTATGTTAACTCTTGGTGAAAATTTTGATTTGAGCTTTTCATTGTGAGATTTGAAATTATATCACAACTATTGTAATTGTTAACAAATCATTAGCTTCTGAATTTGAGTATTTAATTTTTTATTTTAATAATAAAAAAAATCCTTAAAAAAATCTAGAACTCGTGTTTAGGATTTATTTTTAAAAATACCAATTCACCCCCCCCCCTCCTGGTGCATCTCATACTTTTAATTGGTATCAGAGCGGGGATTCAAAATAGTATTTTAGAAAACCTAGAAACATACAATCCATGGCACAGTTTGGTAACCGTAACACTTCAGAGTGTTATTTAATAACCCGTCCACCCTTATATGACAATATACTATTTAATTTTTAGAAAATTCGCATGTCAACATTTTTATAATCTATAGACTATTACATGTGGATGTTGGTTCAAGAAGGTTACTCTACACCTTTTTATCTCACGAATGGAATTAAAACTATTTTATCAGTTAATTAATGGAGTAATGAGGATAGGGAACTCATGCAATTAAATGCAAAATGCTTGAATTATTTATTTTGAGCATTAAAATGAAAAGATTATATGCGAGTGTCTACTTATAGTATTGGTAAGGAGATCTAGGATAGATTATGTATCATATATGAAGGAACCAGTGAGGTTAAATAGTCTAGATTAAATATACTATTACATGATTATGAACTCTTTAGCATGAAACTTAGTAAGACTGTATCTTACATATGCACTAGATTCACCCAGATAGTGACATCCTTGCATGCTCTAGGAAGAGAGTTATTTAATTTTGAAGAAGTTAATAAAATTTTGAGATGCTTACCTAGTTCTCATGATGCAAAAATAACTGCAATAACTGAGTCCAAAGATTTAAATATTTATTCAATTGACAATTTGCTTGGGTTACTCATTGCCTATGACCAAGGAGTGAGTCAAAGGTAAGGTGATGCAGGAGAAAAGAAGAAGGAGCAAACTGTGGCTCTAAAAGTGAATAATTCAAAAAGTGACAGCTCTGTAGTAGAGGAAGATGATGATATAGCCTTGATGACTCGCCAGTTCAAGAATTTTTTGAAAAGAAAGCAACGTCATTATCAAAACAACTAGAACAAAGGTAAAAGCTCAAAGAATACTAAAGTTGCATCTGACATAATTTACTTTGAGTGTAGGAAACCAGGTTATCTCCGAGCTGATTGTCCCAAATAAAGACTCACCCAACCAAGGAGAAGTCAAAGTACAAGAAGGGCAAGCTAAAAATATAAAAAGCTTTTTGGGCCGACTCTGCTTCAGAATCATCAGAAGAAGAAGCAGAGGAGGAGGTAACGAATTTATGTCTTATGACTAACGATAACCTTGATCAATCAGATCAAGATGAGGTATGTCAACTCTCTTATAATGAACTATTAGTTATTTTTGAAAAAATCTATGACTCGTATAGTAAGTTAAAAAAATGTATGCTAGTCTTAACACTGATTTTAATACTTTACAAGAAGAGCATTGTAGTTTAGTTAAAAAAACATTCTAATTTAAATAGAGATCACATGCCCCTACTTGATGAATTTAAAATATTAAATAGGAAGCATGTTGAATTATCTATTGCACATGATTCCGTGAAATCATCACATGTTGAACTAAAAAATGCATTTAAGGAATTAGAAAAACTTACATTTCAACTAGATAGAAATGAGCATACATTGAAACGAGAAGTATTAAGCTATAAAAGTGCAAATGAATACTTAAGAGCAAAGGTGATTGCATTGGAAAATAATAAAAATTTACCCTCATGTGTCCAATTGAACAATCCCTCTATATTGCATGCATCACACAAACTTAGAAAGAGGCACCATCACCCACACAGGTTAGTGAACCCATTTCCTGGTGTTAGGTGTTACTCTTGTGGCATGCTAAGTCATATAGGCCATACTTGCACAATTCACCATATGAAACATCTAGTGTGGAGACCTAAGCTACATTCATCATAGCATAATATGTATACATCTCATTCATTTAAGCATAAGGCGGAACCCAAACTCAATTGGGTTCCTAAACTTAATCTTTTTTTAACATTATAGGGGTGCTCTCACAAAATACCTAGTGAGAGCATGTGGTACCTGGACAGTGGCTGCTCGAGACATATGACTGAGACATGAAGCAGTTCATGACACCGGAGGCCAGCTCAAGAGGCAAGGTGACTTTAGTGAGAGCATGTGGTACCTTAAAACACCACCAAAAAAGTGGTGGGCACAGGTATCATTGAAAACTCTTAAACTTTTATAATTAAAAATATTCTTTTAGTTGATGGTTTAAAGCACAATCTGTTAAGCATTTGTCAACTATATGATAAGGGTTTTGACATAAAGTTTCTTTCTAACAAATGCATGATTTTGTTAAATGATAAACTTGTGTTAGAACAAAAATAGATAAATAATGGCTATATGTTAGACCATAATTACAATGAAAATTCATATCCTTTATGTTTAAAAATAATAGCTGATGACTCTTGGCTATGGCATAGGAGACTATGCCATGCTAGCATGAAAACACTTAGAAATATCACTCAGAAAGACCTAGTTAGAGGCATACCTAAGTTTAACTTCACTAAGGATCAACTATGTGATGCCTACAAACTAGAAAAATAAGTGAAATCATCATTTCATTCAATCAAGGATATCAACACCAGTAGGCCACTAAAAATTCTTCACATGAACCTATTTGGACCTGTTAGTACAGCTAGCCTAGGAGGGAAATCTTGGATTTATAATTATGGATGACTACTCTAGATTTACTTTGGTAAGATTTTTAGCACATAAGAGTGAGTCAATTGAAGAGTTTAGAACCTTCTCCACTTGGATTCAAAGGAAATTAGGATGTGAAATCTTAACAATCTATAGTAATCACGGTGGAGAATTTGAGAATGATAGGTTTGAATCTCTCTATCTAGAGATAGGAATAGAACATTACTCCTCTACCCCTAGGACCCCTCAGCAAAATGGAATAGGTGAGAGAAAGAATAGAACCTTGGTTGAAGATGCTAAGGTAATGTTAGCTGAATACACTCTTCCTAGATATTTTTGGGCAAAAACAGTGAATATTATTTATTATATTTTAAATAGGGTGAATGTTAGACCCAAACTTAATAAGATATCCTATGAACTCCTTAAGAATAGGACACCTAATCTCTCTCACTTACACATTTTTGAATGTAAATGCTTTATCTTAATTAATGGTAAGTCACCTTGAAGAAAATTTGATCCTAAATCTGATGAAGGCATCTTCTTAGGCTATTCATCTGTAAGTAAAGCCTATAGAATCTTCAATAAGAGGACCCTTATAGTAGAAGAGTCTACCCATGTGGTATTTGATGAATTAGATAAGACCTCTAACTTAATCCTGAAGAAGAAGAAGTCGAGGTCATTCAGGGGATAGAAACCATTACCATAGAAGATAGAGTAGAACCTCAAGAATGATTACCTAGAGATTGGAGATATTCTTCTAGTTATCCTAGAGAGTTGATCCTTGGAGACCCATCAGAAGGTGTAAAAACTAGGCATGGACTTAGAAAGGAAGTTAGTCATTCTGCATTTATCTCCATAATTGAACCCACTAATATAGATCAAGCCTTAGGAGATGAATTCTTGATCCTAGCAATGCAACAAGAGCTAAACCAATTTATTAGGAATGATGTGTGGGAATTAGTCAAGAGACCTAAGGAATTAAGTGTGGTTGGAACAAAGTGGGTATTTAAAAATAAGTTGAATGACTCTAGAATAGTAGTGAGGAATAAGGACAAATTAGTAGCTAAGGGGTATAACCAGATTGAGGGAATATATTTTGAGAAAACCTTTACCCCGGTAGCTAGACTAGAAGCCATAAGGGTACTCTTAGCCTTTACTTGCTTCAAGGGTTTTAAATTATATCAAATGGACGTTAAGAGTGCCTTCCTAAATGGGGTAATAAAAGAAGATATTTATGTTGAGGAACCCCCCAGATTTGAAAACTCACAATTTTAAAATCATGTGTTTAAATTGAAAAAGGCACTATACAGGTTAAAGCAAGCACCTAAAGTCTACTATGAATGACTTAGTACATTCCTACTAGATAGAGGCTTTGTTAAGGGTACTGTAGACACCATCATGTTCTTAAAAATGGTAGAAGATGAGACACTCATTGTTCAGATTTATGTAGATGACATCTTGTTTGGATCTTCAGTGAAAACCTTATGCGATAATTTTTCAAAAACAATGAGTGACGAGTTCAAAATAAGCATGATGGGAGTACTAAATTACTTTCTTGGATTCAGTGTAAAATAGATAGAAGATGGAACATTCCTTAACCAATTTAAGGACATCAAGGATATTCTAAAAAAGTATGAAATGGAAAATGTTAAGGCCATGAATACTCCCATAAGCTCTACCATTCAATTAGATAAAGATCCAAATGAAAAGTCAGTACACCAGAAAAAATATAGGGGAATAATTGGATCACTTCTCTAATTAACTACCAGCAGATTGAATATAATGTTTACTATATGTCTCTGCATCTAATTTTAGGCCGACCCAAAAGAATCCCACATGACTGATGTCAAGAGAATCCTTAGATATCTACTAGGCACCCCAAACTTAGGAATTTGGTATCCTAGACATAGCACTATATTTAAAAACTTAGGGTATTCAGATTCTGATTTTACAGGATGTAGGGTAGATAGATAAAGCAGCTCTGGTACCTGTCAATTTATAGGATAATCCCTAGTTTTATGATCCAGTAGAAAATAAAATTTGGTAGCCCTTTCAATAGCTGAAGCAGAATATATAGTAGTAGGAAGTTGTATTGCTCAAGTTTTATGGTTAAAATAATAACTTTTTGATCTTGGACTACCTGTAGGAACCATCCCAATTACATGTGACAACACTAGTGCAATTTGCATATCTAAAAATCCAATTCAACACTCACGCACAAAGTATATAGATATTAGGCATCACTTCATAAGAGATCATGCAGCCAAGAGAGATATCGAACTACATCATATAGCTACCGGAGATCAACTGGATGATATATTCACAAAGCCATTAGCTTATAACATATTTAGCACCTTGAGGACAAAATTGGGTGTCATAGACGTTCATGCTTAATAAAAAAAACATTAAAAAAAATAATTAAAAAAATTTGTTTTTTAAAACTCATGTGTTTATACTCCTCTTTTTTTTGTTTGTGTTGTTATTTTGTTAGAAAATTAAAAAAAGGGGATTTTTAATCATCTCACACACATCTTAGTGCACCAAAAACTTGGATTTTTTTGTATATCGTATTGTACGATAGATAATCGTATTGTACGATCATCATAAATACACCAATCACAGCTCTTAATTCCATCAACGGCCCAGATTTACTTGCTGATATATACATTGTACTATACAAACCACCATGCGTACTGTACGATACATATTATTAATCATCGTATTGTACGGTTCCTCTCTTCATACTATATGATTCATGTGTCAAAGTGGATGGGGACAAATTTAAACTCAGCCGGTACAATCATAATTAATCTTCGTACTATACAAACACTTGTTCGTACTATACGATACCTTTTGTCAAAGGTCGTATCGACGACTCCTCGAGACGAACAAAATCTTCTAAGATCATCCAATATGATCCTGATCGTACTGTATGATTTGACTGCTTTTTCTAACAAGTCATCTAGACGAATTAATTCACCTGATCGTACTATACGATCATCCAGAAAATCTATAAATTGAAGGGTTTCATTGGCTCAACTCATTCTCAACTTCTCTAAATCTCTCATCCCTTCACTATTTATGTGCAATGGCTAGTGGAAATAAACATGGTAGACTGATCGAGGGAAGCTCCTCCTCCTCTCGGCGGTTCGACGACCATTTTCTCTTCACCACTGATGAAAAAGCCTACAACACGTTTAAAGAGGCAAAGTTCACTCCTTCACGCATGCTTAACCGAGCCACCTTAAATTATGAGGTTATGAATCTTTTTGCCTCCGCCACTCTCCAGTTTCTTCTTACCTTGGATTTTCCTTTTCACTCTGAACTCCTCTATAAGTTTTTAGCAAATCTTAAGATAAATTTCTAATATACAACCTTGAACTGCTTTGTATGCAAATGAAATGTTGTCATCACTAAATCTGACATAGCTGAATACATTGGACTCTCAACTGAAGGACCTCTTCCCCAGTCTCTACTCACTAATGATTATGATTGGACCTCTAGTAATATGTTTCTTAGGAATGTGCCCACAAATCAACACCTACCACTTGTCCAAATTCTCACTCAAAATGCCTGCATCATCCAGCACGTTCTTCGAATATCTATTATACCAAAAGCTGGAGATCGCCATCAAATTTGATAAATCCCAAATGTTCCTAGACTACTTTCATAACCTATCTGCTCTTAGATATCCAAGTACCCAATGTAAACAAAACCTTGCCTTAAGACATATCATAGGATACATCCTTGATGCTAAATATCAACTTAAGGATACATCCTTGATGCCAAATATCCACTTATCTTTCCTATTCCACCTGATAATCATCCTATCTTTTACACTGATTCCTCATTCTATATTCTTTTCCATCGGGGATAAGAGCATGATGATCCTGATTTTGATGAAGAAGGGGAAGCTGCTCCTACAAAAGGACCTCCACCACCACCGATACCACCACCTGGACCTGCCTACCATGCCTACCCTCAGGACGATATTATTCAGCAGCTTGATAGACTAGAAACTTGGCAGGACTACCACATTAACCAACAACACTGGCAGCACGAAGATGATATGCAATGGTTTGGCAAACTATTCACCTTGATCGATTATCAGTTTGCATCCATCCATCACTATTTTCAGCCACCACCACCTGATCAGGAACCCGACTACTAGTTACTTTTGCTAGTGTGTCGTGTATTTCTTTTTCTTGTACTATTTTTACTTTCCTATTTTATATGTACTCCTCTTTTTATTGATATCAAAAAGGGGAGAAATTTCTATGTTATGTTCTTGCAAAGTTCTATGTTCCTGTTTGTTTGTATGCTATGATAATTTTCAAAAAGCTACATATGTTTTTTTGTTATGTTGTATTTTTTTTAATCCCGTTATACTTTATTTATGTTTTAAAAATTACAAAAAAAAAAACAAAACAACAAAAATTTGAAAATTAAAAAAAATTTATAAATCCTCCCATTTTTTTAAATCCGTCATCTAGTGAGGGGGAGCTAAGAAAGAAATATATTTATCTTGCCTATCAGATAACATTATTTGGCATTATCTAAAGGGGGAGATTGTTGTAATTCAGGATCCCGAGTATCTGATTTTGATGATGATAAATAATATTAACTGGATTATTACATTCTTTCTTGAAAAATATATATATTTATTTTTGTCTGTGAGCACTAATATTTCAGGTATGATACACACCGCTAAAGACTATTGGAGACTCAAGACTGGGTAGATTAGGATGTAAAAGAATTTGTATTTTATTTTCTCTAATTTTTATTTATTGAGTCTGTCATAAAAGAGTATAGGCAAATGGGGTGAACATGTACACACACACAGGGAAGAGTTTCTCTTTTTTTTTTTTAAGTTAAAAACATTTTTTTGAAGAAAATCATACTGTATGATTTTAATCGTATTATATGATCTGTCATTAAAACTCAGGCTTAATGGCTAATTCTAAATGATTAGTTTATGAACTAATCATATTGTATGATTATGATCGTACTATACCATTTATTTCCATCTGAAAACCCTAGCTGCCAGCATAATTTAGGTAAGATTTTGAATTTGATCTTTTAAACTATTCATACTGTACGATCCTAATCGTACCGTATAATCATTTGAAATCTTACCAAAATGATCCCCTGTAATCAGGCAATTAAATCATGGTTTCTTAATTACTATCATTCGTACTGTACGATATGAATCATATTGTACGAACAACAAAGACAAATTATATCGTCCCATAGATCGTACCAGATTAAATAATAGTTTTTTGAATTATTCATCCCGGATGATATTTCTACCATACATGATGATGATCTGAATTGAACTATTCATACTGTGTGAAGTGTACAGTGCGGAACAATCTACAAAGATGATGTTTGTCATCCCATAAGTTGTTCCGTATGAATAATGGAAAATAAAATCATCGTCTAGGATGATCTCTTGATCGTACTATACGATATGCTTAAATTTTGTGAACTATTCATCTGCCTTCGTACTGGATGAAATTGATTTTGAACGGATCGTACTGTATGATATTGGATCGTACTGTATGAACAGTATCATTTGAATTGAATTATTAGGATTTTCTGAAGCCTAATTTAAAAAGGAGTTTTTCTTGTTCAGAGAGGTAGTTATTGTGAAGAAGAGGAACGTGATAACTAGAGGAACTCTTGATAGAGAGCTTTTGAAGATATCTAAGGGTTGTGAGAGGAAGGAAAAGGTGATCTTGAGCGTAAGGGAGAAGGAGTGTGAGGGGATCAGACGGTTGCTCCAAGCTAGCTGCACGGTTACTCCTCCTATGGCCTTGGTGAGTCTTGTGGAAGAGAGGCTTCAAGGTCAACGTCATCGAGGTTCTCTGCCTTCTCTAGGAGGGAGAAAAAGGAGAAGGTCCACTGTCATCACCAGGAGGGTGACATAGCGTCTGGCACCCCGCCACACCGGGGAAGGTAAAAGTGAGTTTTGTAAAGGCTTCTCCGCCATGCTGTGGGAGCAGAAGCTAGGAGAGTCAACTTTTAGTAGTGCAACTCTCAAAGTGTAGGACTCTAGGGAGTGGATGCAAGTCAAGTAACCGAACCATTATAAAAATTTCTGGTGTGCTTTTTCCATTTTCTGCATTTGACTTTTTTTATATTTATTTTCTATGTTAACTTCTTGGTGAAAATTCTAATTTTAGCTTTTTATTGTGAGATTTGAAATTGTATCACCACTATTGAATTGTGAATGAATCATTAGCTTTTGCATTTGAGTATTTAAGTTTTTATTTAAAAATTAAAAAAAAATCCTTAAAAAAATCTAAAACTCGTGTTTAGGATTTATTTTTAAAAATACCAATTCACCCCCCCCCCCCCCCCGCCCCTTTTGGCGCATTTTGTACTTTCACATGCACCACTCAATAAAGATTCATGGCTCAAAATTGGGTAGAATAAAATATGTTGAAAGAGTCTATAAAATTTATTTATGTAATTTTTAATTTCTTGAGTTAAGTCTTCTAAAGGTGTATGCTAGCTTGGTGACTGTGCACACACACACTCAGGGGAGTAAGATTGTGAAAAAAATTAGAAAAATAATTTTCTAAACTAATCATACTATATGATAGGTATCATATTATATGATCAACTTATCAAATAATTATTAAAATATTTAATTTTATAATTAAAGCTATTTAAACTAATCATACTGGATGATCCATATCGTACAGGATGATCAGCTGAAATCATGAACTTAGCCGCTAATCATAATTTAGGCAATATTTTAAAATACAAATTATGTACTCATTTTACTGTATAATAGGTATCGTACTGTATGATGTAACTAAATCTTGCCTAAATTAATCTGTAATTAAGGATCAAATTTAGATTAATTAGTCTAGTGAGATTATTCTGTATGATTTGATAAATCTTACTGTATGACCCTATCTTTGCATAAGATAATAATTTATCATCATCAATCATACAGGATGATAATTCAATTTGATTATACTAATTGTACTAGACAATACTTAAATTCAATTTGATTAATTCTTTTGAAGTAAGCTTAAAAAGAGTGCCTAGAACTTAGAGAGAAAGGGTGGAGTTTGTGAGAAAGAAAAAGATCCTTATGGGTTGCAAGGGAGTGTGAGAGGGAGTTCCACATGGTTTATCCAGTGAATTTTCACCTATGTTCTTCCATGTGTCAAGGTTTTTCTTAAGGGAAGCTTTGGCAAGAAGACCTCCTTGGTGTCAAAGGACCCGGCTACTCTGCCACACTTGGGGAGGTAAAAGTGATTCCAGGTTTTCTGCCTTAACTAGGAAGGTGAAAAGGATTCCAGGTTCTTTGCCTCACCAAGAGTTTGAAAAGGATTCCAGGTTCTCTACCTCACTAGGAGGGTAAAAAAGATTATAGTCCTCTGCTGCACTGAGTTAGTGGAAGAGATTTTATAAGGGCTTCTCTGCCAAGGTGTGGGAGTTAAAGGAGAGACACTATAGTGATAGTGCAATACCTGGAGAGGAGGACTCCGAGGAGTGTACGTAGGTCATTATTTTATCGAACCACTATAAATCTCTAGTGTGTATGTTCTAATTTCTTATTTTTTGCATTTTATTTTTCTCTATTTTTTTTATTTTCTAAGATTGCATGATAGATTTATTTCTGCGATAATTGCTCATTGAAAATCTATGGTTGATAATACGTTGTGTTGATTAAATTATCATCACCATTATTGTAACTCTTGAAAATTTTATTAGATTTCACATTAACAGATAGTATTGCTTCTGCATTGGTGTGCCTAGGGACAAGTTCACTTAGGATTAACATTCTTATCAAACTTTCAACTTCTACCATAAGTTTAACCTCCTTTTTTGAGAATATTTAGTATACACAATGGAACCCAAAATTGAAACATTATAAATGAAAAAAATATAGTATAAAAATTAATCAAAATCTCCTAGAATAGATATCATCAAAAAATCTTTCCAAAATAACTAGATTTTGCCGGAAATAATAGCATAATAATAGTTAAAAACTAATTACCTTTGATAAAGTGAAAGTTTGGATGCAACATCCATAGGCTCAAGAATAGAAAAGAAAGAAATATTGCAAATTCAACATAAATTCCGTAAACGAGAACGTGTATGAAGTTTGACAATACCTCTAATATTCCAAATAATAGAACTAATCATAAAAATCTATCTTGGTAGAATCCTGAGATCTAGTAATTCTTAGAGCATAAGCAGGGCCTTCAAAGATTTTCTTTTTCTTTTTTTTTAAACTAGATTGAAATCGTTAAGAGATCGATGCAAAACATTTGAATTTAAATCATTCAATTATTCATTGTATTGTGGTTCCTCAGAAGATTTTATTTCCCCTTCCTCCAATTCAAATCCATTTCAGTAGAGAGAGAAATCCCTTCCAAATTATCTATAGGGTAAAGGTCAGATGGATGAGCTTTAGGGATAGTGATAATAGGTACTAGATTTAAAACATCAACACTGCCCAAGAGTTTATCACAAGCAAGAAAGTTAGTGCTTTGATAAGGTGAAGCATCCAGATCCATATTAGTTATAACATCAACATCTAAAGGGATAACACCAACCATATTTCCCACAGGATTCTTGTTAGAAGCAGAAGGAGATTGAACCACACATATATTTTAGCATTAGTTAATAATATAGGGTTAATACCATCTACACTTCCATTAAGCTCCTTGTTAGAAATATTATGAGACTGATCACCTTCAATAGAATCCTTATGGACAATATTTTCCTCAAATGAAGGAATATTAGTAAAAACATTATTTTTAGATGGAGGGGCTAGAGAAATATTCTCATTTGTATCACTCACCATTGTTTTAGCTTTAACCATCATTTTTTTTTCTTAAATGAGGATGAAGAAGAAAATAATCATTTTTATGATGACTAAAAGTTTGCAATGCTCATAGAATGGTGGAAAATCCTCCATCACAAATTTTTGAATATAACCAAATTTTTCTGGCCCAAGCCAAATACTACTAGGATATTATTTTGTAATATATAATTCCACAAGTGCCCAAGTAATTGAGGGTCTAGACCAATTAGCCAACGCATTATCATTTTTAAGCAGGAGATCAAATAAAGAGCCTAAGCCATGCAAAATCCTTGGAGAAAATAAATGAGGTCTATGATCGAGGAAAGAAACCCAAATCAGGATGATGGGGGATTCCAAAAAAATTTTTATAAAAGGCAACCATTTGATCAATTTCATAAAGCAATGGTTAACATAATAAGATTTATGGGAAAACACTCTACTATAATCCAGATCCTTAACTAGCTGAATCAAAACATGTCGAGGATCAAAAGTGGTAACAAAAAGTTCACCACAAAGTTTGAGATTAAAAAAAAAATCTAATTGAGTTAATTTTAGGACTTCGAATATTAAATTTACTAATCAAAGCAAAGTCAAAAAGGTCTGTAAGAGCTTCAATCTCTTCCTCTGAAATTCAAAGAGAGATCAACCCATGGTGGGCTATGGCTTTGAGTTCATGGAAAGCCACAGAGGTAGAGGAACCTGAAAGAGCATCTTTAAAAGAGAGAGATCTATTTTTACCAGCCAAAACCCCAGATCATTCACCAAAACATGATTAACCACCATTTGAGCTTAGAAATCAGTCTAAGGTGAAAGAATCATGGAAAAATAAAGGAAAACAAAACTGGAAAATGAGCTAAGAAAACCCCTAACTGACCTGAGGCCAACTAAAATGAAGAACATAAGTAAAAGGTGTTAAGGGAACTTTTCTGAGAAGGTTGATTTGAATCAAGAGAGGTTCAAAGGGCTGAATGGAAGGAAAAAAAAGGCTAGTGGAGGTGGCTAAGGTGGACACCCTAGCAGAGGACAAAGTTGTGCCTGTGATGAAGCTTGAAAATTGAAAATCATTTCTACCTAAACATCTTTTGAAACAACCCAAACCTAAAAAAATGTGTTATCTTTGTTAACATCTTAATTAGGAATCAGATCATGTCCAACATCTTTTCCTTCCAATGTTTAAAAACTTGCATCCCTGATTTGAGGTTGAGAGGATTTAATTTTCTAACATTACGAGCCTTTTGAGAAATTTGAAAAAGATGGACACTTTAATATGGGGAACCAAAAGAAATCATTCCCTATTAGTCAAGGAAACTATTAATTACTACAACTATAAAAGTTCTTATTATGATGGTAACTAATTTAATGATCAAAACTCAAATGCTTTCTACAGAACATAATACAAACTTCAATATTTTGTATTATTATAGGATATTTTTATTGAATTCATTTACTTAATTTTTTTTCCTTGGGGTTGCTCATAGTGTTGTTATTTTTAGTTCTTATCTTTAGATATGCCTTGACCAAATGTTGTAAGATTTGGAACTTTGCTTTATCTTCTATATATGGCACATTACTAAGAGCTGAATATATATATATATATATATATATATATATATATATATATAAAGAGAGAGAGAGAGAGAGCGAGAGAGGTGTGATTGCAAACATATGTTATCATAAATAATGCATATCTACATATTTAGCTATTTATTTGTGTTTATATAACTATTTGATACCTATATGGGCTGCAAGTGTATGCATTATAAGTCAGTCTTAAACTTTTCTTTCCTTAGCAAGTGCAGATATTCATGTACACAAATTATACAAAGTTTCATTGGGATTTCATAAAAAAGATTATGTTTAGTTGATAAATTTGATTTGTTTCAACTGATATTTATTATTTAAAAAATAAAATGATTTGATTGGCCTTGAAATAGTATTCAAACTCAAATTAGATTGAGTTGCTTAAATAGAACCCTTCATCACCCAAAATCTACAAATATCTCTAAAAGCCCTTAAAAGTAGTCAATAGATAATAACACAGGTGAACTTGCCATCTCTTTTAAAAAGAAGGTAAGAGTTCTAATATCCTTAAATTAAAAAAAAAAAAAAGGCTATCCATTTCAGAAGGTTCTAGTTTGCAGAAACTGGCCGATCAAATTAGAAACAATCCCTTTTGTCCCCTTCCATTAAATGTATAGGACTTCGAGATCTTCAGTTTTCTGACAAACATGTGAAAGGTTATGCACAGAACAGCAGACCACTTCCCATGTACGTGCGATCTGCCCACTTGGTATAGGTGGGGAACCATTACCTAAAGTGGGCTTCCACTTTCCACAGAAAAAAGCATTCTGAATCTTCTCCCCTTGTGTTTATGTGTATTTTTATTCTGCAACTGGGACTTTTATCTTCACACCAGCAACATGGAAGAGTGAAAAATCAAGCAAAGAAGGCTCTAATCAGATCAGAATATATCCTGCTTTCCCCATTTCCAGTCCAAAAGAAGATTGCAAGAATAAAAAAACAGATCACTCAGCATATAAATCTCAACTATTCAATAATATATAGAGATTTGAAGTAACCAAAAAGAAACAATGATATAGAAAAGAAAAACATCATCAAGAGCTCAAGTATAGCCAACATAAACGATATTACAATTCTCATCAGCTAGCAAATGAATACCTCTCATCCTCTTTAATTTGCATTATTTCCCAAAGACTATATATTTTCCAAAAAAAAAAACAATACAGTGCTAATAATTTGCAAGGTTATCATCCAAAATACGTGACATTTTCGTTTGTGATGGAGCTGTAGTCAGTGGAGCTAGATGGAGCTGGAGGATACATAGCTGAAGAAATCGTGCCTCTGATAACGGCGGGGAGAGGAGGCGGTGGAGGCGGCGGCAAGCCGTGGAGAGGCGGTGGTGCGGCAACCGAGACATCGGTGGATGCGGCGAAAAGAACAGCGTGAACTCCTGCATGTCTATACTTGTGCTTCAGAATCTCGGTTCTCACTGCGGCGAGTTCCGCCTCAAGAGCTTGAACCTGCCTCTGCAGCGCCGTGATCGCACCCATGCACCCATAAACCGGATCTCGAAGCCTCACGTTGGCTTCATAGACAAGGCTATTAGCCGCATCTGCTCTCTGAGACTCGGGAACTTCCTGATGATTAAAAAGAAAAGTTACTTTTTTTTTCATTAGTACCACATTAAATTCGTACACATATATGTAACTACATACCATAAGCATCTTAGAGACGTTACTGGCGCCGAAGACTTTGTGAACGGACGCAAATTTTTGGGGTTCATGAGGGGAGAAGTAAGGGGAGAAAGGGCATTCTTGGGCGCATCGGCGGCGAAGAAGCTTGCAGGCGGCGCAGGGAGTTATTGTATTTAAGGTTACACCAACGGAGCCGAGGAGACTGTGTCGAGCCATGTGATTGGAAGCATCAGCTTGCCTTTTAATATTTTCTTTTATGTCTTCTTGCTCCTGCCTGCGAGAGAAGATTTGAGAACAAAACGGTGGAAAAAAAGAAGATTCCAGATTCAAGTAACCGAGTATAAGATGAGTAAACTAGGATTACCTTGCTGTGGACATCCAGGCATGGAGGAGGGAGTTGTGGAGAGAGAGAGAGAGAGGGGTGGAGTGGGCGGAGGAGAGGGGTGCAGGAAGGTAAGTAAGATGGAATATGGGGAAAAGGGAGGAAATGCTTAAAAGGCAAGATAATAGGTGGGGCGAACGCTGTGGGCCTATGGTTTAACACATAAAAGTACAAGAAGGAAAGGAAGGAATGTGAAGAAGGGAAGGGGGAAAAGGAGAGGAATGATGGGATTTGCTTGGCTGTTGCTAGCTGCTGATGTAGCTGTTGATGTTACAGAGACTGATTTTCTCTGTTGGGAGATGAAGCTATAGCTTCGAGAGGTTGGAGAGGTAGATAGAAAGGAAGACGGTAATGTTTACAGTGTTGTACAGAGAGAGAAAGAGGTTGAGATAGAGAGAGAGAGAGGGGTACTTTAGGTGATGTGAATGCCAGCTCTTGCACTGCTCCGTTCTCACGTGTACAGAAATGTTGACTTCTAAAGCCATGGGCGCTCGTTTTGAGCAAATTTTGAGTAGATATTACACAATAGAGTTTTTTTAGTATATTTATATATTTAATATCTAAATTTTAATTATTTTTAAATAATTTATAGATATTTTAGTTATTTCAAAAATTATATAAAATGGTATTAATGATATATTTATTTGAAATATTAATGATATATTTATTTGAAATAAGAATTTCAGGATTATATAACAAATATAAAAATTTAACTATTATATTAATATAAATATATAAAATTTTTGCAGCATGTAAGATAATCCTCTTATTTTCTTATAAAATAAAAGTGATATAGCTAAATGACAAAAAAGATAAAAAATTAATACTAATGCTTTTTTATTATTTATTCTGTTACTCCACAATTCTTTTTTTATTTGTTTATTAATTAAGAGCAACACAATTAATATTTTTCTAAAGTAGTCTGATGTTACCCAAACTAAAAATAAATATTGTTATAAAAGTAAAATATCTAATTTATTTGGGTACCTCTAGGGGTGCAACCGAGTTAAGCCGACTCGCGCGCTGGCTCGGGCACGACTTGTTAACAGGCTCGATAAGTCGAGTTTATGGAGCTAGCGAGTCGAGCTCGAATAGGATTTCGACCTCGACGGCTTATCGAGCTTGAGTTCGAGCAGCCCTCTGATCGACTCACGAGCTCATTGAGCGAAATGAGTTTTCGTTGCGGCGGGAAAATGGAACTAGGTTTTTGATGCGGGTGGGAAAACGAAACTCGGAGCTTGGTTCATAGAACTAAGTTCACAGGTGGGAAGACAGAATTGAGTTTTCGTTACGACCTGGGAGCTAGAAGACGGGAAGGCAGGCGAAATACGGGAAAGCGGGCGGGAAAACGAATTCACGGAGAAGGGAAGGCTAGAAGACGCGGGATCGGAGCTCAGACTCGATGAGCTATTTTCCTTTGTGGGTAGAGCTCGAGCTTGACTTGTAAGCTCGACTCAAGTTAAAGCTTGAGTTTGAGCTCAGTACTTGGCAGTCGAGTCAAGCTCAAATACCTCCTTGACTTGAGCTCAACTCGAATTGTGTGCACCCCTACATACCTCGATATAAATCATACAAATCCAAAAGGTAAATAGGATTATACTTCAATTTCGATAGATAGATGAATCAAAATACACAGCATTGTATATTTTTTTTTATAGAGTAATGATTGGTGAATACACATAAAATGGGGTTCAATCTCTTTAAAAGAGATTTTAACAGTTACTATCACTAATGTATTTGTTATTTTAAGAAATAGCAACAATTAAATTTTCGTCTTGATAGTAATGTTTACAACAACTGCTGTTTAAAGACATAATCGCAACAAAATTGAGGATCAAGAAAGCAATGATTTGTTTTCTAATTTTTAAATTATTGAAAGAGTTTACTTTAAACCTTTGTACCTATTTAACCTCTATAAAAGCTTGCTTTAAAGCACTAGATTTATATGCTTAGATTTTTAATTTATTGATTTAAAATATTATTTTAGGTGATTTTATTGTGTGATCCTTGCTATTTGAAAATTTTAAGTTGATTAGTAGATTATTTAATAAGATTTTACTAGTAGCATCTATGCACCATGCATGTTGAACAAGTTTCAATTGAGTCTTAAAAAAAATAAAAAATAAAAAAAAGTTTCAATTGAGTCTTCATTTGAAACAGCTTTCTTGCTGTTTTCTAAAACAATTTTCTAGTATAAAAATTTTTTCAATTAGAAAATTTTATACTAGAAAGTAGTTTTAAAAAGCAACAAAAAAACTGTCCCAAAAAAGGCTAAATTAAAATAAAAAAAGTACATATTAATGTTACATGTTAGAAAATTCATTACTGATAGATGGAGTTTTGCATTCTAGTTCTACAAAAGATCCATGTCTCACAAAGATAAAAGAGATAAATACAAGAAACACCAGAGTTTTTACGTAATGAACTTAGAAAGAGGGAAATATCACGAGATTTGACTAATTTGAAATAGTCTACCATGTTTGTAGGGGTTTCAAAAATTAACACGACCCGAAAGCTCGACTCGACCCTACCCAAACTTTTGGGTTAGGGTCAACCCATTTTAAGAATGGGTCGGATTTGGGTCCCAATTTTTGACCCGTTTCAAATTCCAGGTCAGATTCTGGTGAACCTGAAAACCCGATTTTGTTTCAACGTCTTGCCTCGTGGCCTCGCTCGCCAGCTGCCCTTATGGCCTCGCCATCTCACGTTGTCCCCCAGGCGCCAGCTGCGGCACTACCCGCAGGCCCCTCGCAGGTGACACAGGCACAATGCTGCACCTCAGGGGAGTGGTGGACTCTCTGCCGGTCTGCCTCGTGGCTTCGTCTCTTGCGAGTCGCACCCTCTAGCCCCTCCTTGCACCCTCTAGCCCCTCCTCGCACCCTCTAGCCCCTCCCTTGCTTAGTCGTTGACCCCTATCTGGGCTAGCCACACTCGAGTGAGTGGCAATCACGTTGTGCCAGTGTGTGTCTGACCTAATCAGGTAGGATCCGGTTCAGGTCAGGTCAAATAACAGCGGGTCAATATTGGGTTCGACCCAAATCTGACCCTCAACTCGTTTTTGACACTCGTGCACGAGTACGATTGGAAACCTTTTTGCACGACTATCATTGTTTGATTACAGTTAGCCGATGCTGACAATCAATTTACTATTCCCACAATCTCTGCAATGTCCACTTAAGATCCAGTAGATACTACCAACTTTTTAATTTTATCATCTCTAGTTTTTGGGAAGAACAGTTTTCTATAACTTTAAGTTTACAATCAATTTTTTTAACTGGATTAGTCCTCATTATTTTTTTTTTCTTTTTTGTGTTTTCCATGAAAAACGCTAGTATTTTCTTATATATATTTTTATTTACATATAAGAAATAGAAAATTAAAAACCATAATATGCTTTTAAGACATCCGATTAAAATAAGAGAAATGCGATACAATGTTGAAGTAAATTCACTCTTACATTAACATTAACATTATAAACATTATAAACATTATAAAAACGCTAGTATTTTCTTGAAGAATGACTTGTATGCTTCAATTTTAGCATTTTCAGCAAGTAGTTTAATAGGGTTATCATAAAAGTGCTCCACCCAATTTATTATTATTATTATTATTATTATTATTATTATTATATTTCACTCTTATATTAATAGGGTCATTTAAAATGTTATAATTGCTACATCCAACTCCAAAAATAAAAAATAAAAAAACAAAAAGAGGAACACTGAATCACAACAAGAATATTTTAAACATGTGTTGTATGGAATTGATATAGCTAGTATAAAAAAATATAAGGCTCATAAATCTACCGATGATCACATATATGTGCATATAAAAGTGACCCTAACCTCTTATGCTGACTTTTTTGGAGAATTATCTACATCCATTAATAAAATGCATTTATAATGAATTCCCATCTCTTGGGAAAAATCATGTCGGAATCCCTTCATGAAAACCAAAAAATGAACCAAAAAAAGATTTTGAATTCCTATAAAAAAGCAGCATATCAAAAGAGATATACAGTATACTGCAATACCCCTTGGATGGGCAAACGATAGTAGAATTCACACACCAGAAATCCTAGCGTATAGGCTGCTGGTACTTCTATTTGCTAATCCCAACTTTCATTTCCAGTGAGAAAATTATCTTCTGGGGCCTCTTGCTAAGTTTTTCCCAATTTCCTTTTAACCATTGTATTTTTGCAAATATTCCACTAAGTATCTGTTCAAAATATTTTGCAAATTCGGGAAACACCTCCCTTAAAAAATTAATTATTTTATCAATTAATTTTTATATTGGAAATGACTATGCCCCTCTCTTTATGAGTATTAGTCAAAGAATCAACTCTAGGGCCTTTCCTTTTTGATTTAAAAACATGTGATTTCTTTCTTCTAATTTATTTGAGCTGGTGAAATCTAATTGGGAGGCTCTTATTTCTTATTATGAGGGATCTGATGATGACATTGTTGTGTTTGCTCTTAAGCTTAAAAGGCTCAAGTAAAAGTTAAGATGGTGGAATAAGAATGTTTTTTATAACTTCTTTAATAATATTTCTAAAGTTGAAAGTGAAGTCAATTATTTTAAGGAGGTTCTTATTAATGACATGTGTGATACTAACAAGAACAACCTTATTTTAGCCAAGAATAATCTTACTCGTCTCCAACTTTTTTAGGAAGAATTTTGGCGTAAAAAGGGTAAGCATATTTCTGAAGGTAATAAAATATTTAATATCTTCATGCGGTGGCTTCTTGTAAACAATCTAAATCTTTTATAAATATGATTCAGGGCAGTGGATTGAGGACCAGGATGAGATTTGTAATTCTGAGGTTAATCATTTTGGTTCTATTCTTGGCACTTCTAAAATAGTGGAGGATATTTTTAGCCCTCATAATATTCCTGAAATTATTTCTCTTTCTGATAATGTTGCTTTCTTCGATATTCTTAATGTTGAGGAGATTTTCAGGATTACTATGGATTTAGGCAATGACTCGGTCACATGTTTTGATGGGCTCACTTCCGCTTTTTACCAAAACTACTGGAGTATTATCAGTGATGATCTTTGTAAAGCTATTATGGCTTTTTTAAATGGCTCTCTCTACCTAAATTTTTTGATAGTACTGTTTTATCCATAATTCCTAAATGTGATAATCCTGAAAGTTGGAATGATTTTAAACCTATCATCCTATGCACCACTTTCAATAAAATTGTTTCCAAAATTCTTGCTTTGAGGATTGTTGTTCTATTATCTAAGCTTATATTTTATTAATCAGATGAGTTTTGTCAAAGGTAGATGCTTTTTTAACAATGTTTTGTTGGCTCAGGAACTTATTCATGATATTAATGTGAAGGTTCATGGTCAGAACTTTATTTTAAAACTTGATATTTCTAAAGCTTATGACTATATTAACTGAAATTTTATTTTTAAAATCTTGCATCTTTTTGGTTTTAAGAATTTTAGTATATCCTTGATTAAGGGTACTGTTGAGAATGTTTGGTATTCTGTGATGGAGAATGGTAAATCAAATGGCCATTTAAAGGTGGTCAGGGGATGAGGCATGCGGATCCTCCCTCTCTGGCTCTTTATATTATTATTGTTGAATATTTATCTAAAGGCATGCATCAATTGTTTTGCATTATCAAACCCTTTATTATAAAACTAGTGGTGGTCCGAATATCTCTCATCTTACCTTTGCTGATGTCATCAATATTTTTTTGCGATGGGGCCATTAACAACGTCAAAATTATTCATCATTTTCTTGTTAAATTTCAAAGTGAAAGTGGACTTTATTTTAATCATAAAAAATGCACTTTTGCGGTTTTGTGTGTGTGTGTTGGGGGGGGGTTGGTATAAAACAATGTTCTATTATCTATTAATACCATCAAGAATATCACTAGTTTCTCAATTAGAACACTCCCCCTTTTTAATATTGGCACTCCCTCTCCATAAAGGCCGCAAGAAGTCTTTCTTATTTGATAAAATTCTTTCTGACAATAAGAATAAGCTTGAAAGTTTTATGTTCTATGCCAATCTATTTACTCTAAACTACTAATTTGACTATTGAGGTATCTTCCAAAATTGATAGATTTCTTAGCAAATTTTTCTGGGGCTCTTCTCAGAACTCTAAGAGGATTCGTTGGAGCACTTGGGCTTCTGCTTGTGGTCCTTACACTGAAGATAGTTTAGGTTGTAAATCTATTGTGTACATGGTTAAAAGTTTTTCTATTAAACTTTGGTGTAATTTTAGGATTAACAAATCTTTATGAGCTAATTTTATGAATTTTAAATATTATAAGAACTCTCATCCTTCCCATTGTTTCTTTAAACAAGGACAATTAGCTATCTATTTTAAATTTAGCAATATTAAATGGATTGGTGACTTATCTATTATGTGGTGAATTGGTAATGGGAATTCTTTTTTCTAGCAAGATAATTGGTCGGGTTTTGGATCTATTGATTCTCTTCAAAACACTCATCCTACTTTTAATATTAAAGTTTTTTACTTCATTAGGGATGGTTATTGGTGTAGAGAAAGACTTGCAAATCTTATTCTAGTCAATATATTAATACGATCTATAACATCCCTACTAATGTTAACATGTCGAATCATCCTATTTGTACATTATCTTTTAATGGTGACTTTAAATTAAAAGTTGTTTGGAATCATTTTAGAATTAGTAGAGATGAGAATGCTATGTATGATGACATTTGGAATTCCTCTACCCCTACTAATATCTTTACTTTTATGTAGAGGATTTTGGAATGATTTATTTTTGTTGATGAGAATCTCAAATCTAATGTCCTTTTTACCACTTCTAAATGTCAATGTTAGTTCCATGTTGAGTCTATGGATCATGTATGCATTAATGGTCCTATTCCTATTAATGCTTGACTTATTTTGGAGACCAATTTGGATGTTAATTTGTGGCCTAGATACAATAACTACTATGAACTCATTAGGGGTTGGTTTAGTAGAAGACCTAAAGGCCATGTTACCACCATTATCCCTATGTTGGCTGTATGGTTCCTGTGGCAAGAAAGGAATAATATTAAATACCACGGGATTAAGATGAATGCTAAGAGTATTATTTATCTGCTTAAGGATAAAGTGTTAGGATTCAAAGTTCTTCAATTATTTCATACTAATGTTTTGAAGCCTAATCTGTGGAAGCATAAAAAGCTGTGTCTAGATTTTTTAGTATTAGGGGAAATGCTGACACTTATGGCCTTCGTGAGGCCTTCTACTGGATTAAACTTATGTTTAACCAGTTTAAAACTAATTTTAATGGCTCTGTTTCTAATACGGGCTCTTATTGTGGGTGTATTATTTGTGATTATAAGGATAACTTTGTGGTGGATTTTGCTTCCAATATTTCTTGTTGTAATATCTTATTGGCTAAGATGGAGGTGCTTTTGCAAGGCCATAATCTCTACATGAAGCATAATTTTTTTTTATTTGGTTTGAATCATATTATATGATTTTAGTTGACTTTATTTCTTCTAAAATCTATAATAATACAATTTTGTTTTATTTATTTCATAAAATTATGAAGATCCTGCCTCATTTTGTTTATAAGACTTCTCATATATAGAGGGAGGGTAATTGTGCTACTGGTTGGCTTACCAAGAAAAGATCTTATATTTCTGATTCTCTGATTTTCAATGATTTTTCTGAGCTTTATGTGGTTAAAGGTATGATGAGGCTTAATTTTTTGGGGGCTTTCCTGACAATAGGATCATTCCCTAATCTACTTTTTGGAGTTAGGTGCCTGTTATTGTCCTAGTGATAAGTTGGATTTTGGAGTTGATGCTGGTTTAGTGTATATGGTGCTACTACTCTTTGCTTAAATATTTGTTTTGGGTGATTTTTTCTAGTGGGTTTTATAGGTACTTTTGTTGTGGTGCCTCATTGGTTGCTGGTGTGTCATTTGTTGTGTTGTTTTTAGCTTTAATGTTATTCTAGGTGATTGGGTGGTTCCGGGTTGGCATTTTATTGCCTTCCTTTTTTTGTTACTTTGGTTAGTGGTGTTGTTGATGCTTTGTTCCTGGGTGGTGATTTTGGTGGATCTATTTGTTTGTGCTTTTAGGGTTTACGCTCTTTCGAAGTGGCTGATATGCTATTTTGGAGATATGTATACCTGAGGAGCCTTCAGCTACTAATGTTGGTGATGGCCTTTAGTGACTAGTTCTATGCTTTTTGTGCTTGGATGTTTAGATGTTCGGCTATTCTTCTGGGGCTATCCTTGATTCTTGCCTTGGTCACTCTCCTTGCTGCTGTGTTTGCTCCAAATTCAGGTGGTTCATATTTGTTGCTGGTGATTATGCTCTTTTTTGTTTCTCAAATCTTTTTTGATCTCCATTTTTAGGGTGATGGCTCCTAGCCTCCCAAAGATTTCCTAGGTTTTTTTGTGGATTGTATTTTGATAGATATTTATGGCTCTCAAGATTTTTTTTTTTTTTTTACTATAGCTCTTTTGAGCAGCAGGGAGCCATTCATCACTCATAAGAAATTGTAATCATTATTTTAATAACATGTAGGTCCGTGAGTGGGTTTTAATTAAGTAATAATAATTTTTATATCTTAGCGCATCAAATTTTAAATATTTCACATAAATAGATACACGAGAACACAACACAAAACAATATAAATAGATTTATCCTATATATTGTACATGAATTTTTAAATATTAAACTTATATAAAAAAAACATCAAAGAGAAATTACTTTTAACATTGAACTTGAGGATATAATAATAAAACTAAATGATTTGGTTCACATCTTTTTCTTACTTTAAGATTCTCTTCTTCTATATATTCCTCCTCATCTTCTATTGCTCACTAATTACATGTTTATTTATTATTATTGCATAGTTAGCTTACATTTCAATCATTCTAGCAAATTATGAGTTATTATTGCTACTTGTTGCTTCGCCATTTCTTGTATCATATTTCCTACATAGTCAAGATAAGAGGTCTAAGAGGATTTGTTTCCACCTTTACTCCAACCTTTTTTTAAAAGAAAAATTAATTTTATTTCATAGTAAAAAAGGCTTACACAGTCCTTATAGGGATCAACATCTCGCAAAATGCTCAAAGAACTACATTTAAAAAGAAGAAAAAAAAACCTAAAGAGGCATTGGCTCCTATCTAGTTATAATAAAGAAAGCAAAATGTAGGCTAGGGGCCTAACCCATAAACTCCACCAAGAGTAGCAGGACCACATCAGGAATGCATGCATAAATCCAATAGGCACCAAAAAATTCATCTTGAAAAAATATCAAAATACATGGAAAGGGAATTTAACAACAAAATAAATGCCCATACCTATTATAACATCAAAAAGAGAGTGGAGATTAGCAAAACATCTGAAAGGCAGAAAGACAACAAATGCAACACCCAAGCAAGTAATAATACACTAAAAATAGAGATAAAAAGAACACAGAAGGAGCAAGGTAAAATTAATCTAACACACTAAATCAAATTAAGATATATGAAACCCCTCCTGTAAATACAGACAAACAACTCAAGCATTTGTTATAATTGAGGATAAACAAGTAAGCTCTACTAAACTAGCAAGATTGCAAATAAAAGTCAACAATAGAAGACCAAAACCACATAAGAGATTAAATATCACTGAGAGATCACTTGAATTGGAAGAATTAAAATAGATAGAGGAAAACTAGCCAAAAGAGCAAAGATAAGATCAAAATTGAGGCAATATAACAAAAACATCTAACCAAAAGAACAAATAAAAGACCTGCAAAAATAATGAGAAAACAATTTCTGCATAAATAAACACTAGGCACTAATAGGGCTATCAGGCCAATAATATTACTATAGATTACACAAAATAGGAAGACATGGCAAAAGAAATGGACCATCCAGGATATAAAAGAGCATCAGTTACTGCACACAAAAAAAAAATTTGGGAATACAACAAAACAAAAGCAGGACATGTACAAAAAGAGCTAAAATAATAAAGACGCCACAATAGAAATAAGAGGGAAAAAGCATGGGATTTTGTTCTTATATTTGGAATACCCAAAATATCAAGTCTGATCATGCCTTTGAGAACACCATGGCAAGATTCTTTGTTAAACTAAATCGTATTAAAAATCTTAAACCCTTCCATTGCCAACCAATCAAATCAAACATTGCTTTCTCATCAAATATGAGAAATGCTATAATTCACTTTATTAAGCAAGGCTAAAGCCTTATAAAATAGACAAAATATTTTGGCATTATGACATTTATGAGAAGTAACTAAAGAAACTAAAAGTTTGGGATCATATTCAATCCATATATTCACAATATTTTTCTCAATGCAAAGCAAGGTTCCCTTATAAAGGGAACTCAATTCAATGAAGAGGATATTACCATTAGGAATGCTATAAGCAAAGTGAAAAAGAAATTTACATTGATGATCCATAAGAAGGCCACCACATCCAACATCATTTTTTATTCATAGAGCCATAAATGTTGTGTTTAAACTTAGGTATTTGAGGTTCGATCTGCCTCACAATTTTGGCAATTTTGATTATCTCATAATTATGATTATTGATGTTAAAAAAGGAGGACCAAATGCTGTTACCTCTAAAATGCTTAGGTTTCATAATCATAGCAGTAAAAAGTTGCTGAACTTTTGATTTGAAGCAAATGATGATCCTCTTAGAGCTAATTTTAGTGTTGTTATGCTTATAGTTATTTTTTTCCATCCATATAAGCCAAAAGACAATCATATAAGTAATAGTAAGAATGTGACATTTACCTTTTTTTATGAAATCATCCAACTGAAAGGAGATAAAATTGTTAGTATTATATAGCACTTTAATCCCTAATCCATTGTCCAATTTTGATAACACTTTAATGGCAACAGGGCCATAAAAAAATATGATTAAGGGTTCCAATATGTCAACAACATTGACATTGTAAAACCTAGCTAAGGCCTTTAGTTTGTAATGTACAATCAATAATGAAAACACATATTAAAATTCTCCAAGTCAACACAGAAACAAAAGTAGGTGTAGAAGAATTCCACACTATATCATAGATACTAGAAAACATTTTAATGGTTCTAAAGTAATTCTAAACATCTCTTTAAGAAAAAGCGCCATCCTTAGATAATTCAAATATAAGAATATCAATAGAAGACAAATTAATCTAGATATCACTAATAATATCTACAATGCTTTGAGGCACATGATATGATAAGAGATTGACACCCTATTTACCATCCCTAATGAAATTAGAATACTTCAATGAAAAGGTAGAATGAGTGCTAAAGTGAGAGTCACGAGACCCAAAATCATTCCAATCATCTTGCCAAAAGTGAGAAGAAACATTCCTTAATCCCCATTGAATAGTTGTCTCCCCAACCCATTTAACTTTACATAACATACTCTAGATAGAGGATTGACTTTTTTTTTAAGTATCAAAGAGTAGGACGAACTTTATTGCAATATTTTTTATTCAAGAACTTAGCCCACAAGGATTCATTTGTTCTAAAATTCCACCAAAGTTTATAAGAAAGGCCTTTAACTATATCAAAAAAAGATCTATAGCCAAATCTCCCTCCTTTAAAGGACCAGTGCAAGAAATCTAGCTAGACCACTAAATGTTTTTATAAAGAGAAGAAGAAACCCCCCAAAAAATTATTTATTTACTTTTCCACTCTATTACAAACCACCATAGTAGGATTAATTAGTTGAAAAAAATAAATGGGTATAGAGCACATAACACTTTGAATCAATACAAGCCTAGCACCCTTAGAAAGAAGTTTACATTCCCAAATAAAAAGTTTATTGGAAATACTGGTAAAAAAAGTTATCAAACAGAAAGGATTTTTTGTGCCCTTTGTAAAGAGGAGTTCAAAGTTAATATATAAGGAGAGATATCTTTACTAACCAAGTAATTCTATTTATATTATTATATTAGGCTAGAGGCATTCCTTTTCCATTATAAAAGTGCATTTTGATTTATTGAACTTTAGACCACTATCCTTTTCAAAATATTGAGTGATTTTTAAATTTTCTTAATGCTGCTTAAGGATCCATTACAAAATAAATTAATGTCATCAACACATCAATGATGAGAAATATTAAAACCTCCAAAATTACTATAGGCAATAATTTTGTAAAAAGAAAAGTAATGTAGTAAGCCTCTAGATAAGTACTCAACATCAAAAATGTATAAAGCAGAGGATAAAGGATCCTTCTGACTAACACCCTGAGCAGCTTAGAAAAAATCTTTGCATTTACCATTGATAATGATAGAGAACTAGACATTTTCAATAATATTCTTGATTAACTTAATGAATTTAACATCAAAACCAAAAATATGAACCATATTTAAAATAAATCTCTAATTAATATTGCAAAAGCTTTAGAAATATCCAATTTCAAAATTAAATTATGCCCATAAACCTTTTTATAAATGTCATGGATTAATTCTTGAGCTGAAAAGACATTCTCAAATATACTTATCCCTTTAAAAAATTTAGTTTGATTCAAAGAAATAATATTAGAAAGGATAAGGGTCATTCTAAAAACTAATTTCTTGGAGAAAAGCTTGTGGAAAGTAGTGTATAGACTAATTGGTCTAAAATCATTCCAAATGTCAGGATTGTCAGTTTTAGGTATAAGAATGATAATAGAGTTTGAAAAAAAAAAAACTTAGGGATGCAATAATCATTAGAAAAGGCAAAGTAACTTTACAAAGATCTTCTTTGGGGAAATGCTAATATTTTATAAAGGACAAAATTGTAAAACCATCTGACCTAGCAATAGAGTCTTTATTAATTTCCATCAGAGATGCGAAGATGTTTATCTCATCAGGACATTTAGAAAGATAAGTATTATCTTAATTGGAAATAAGAGAAGGTATAAATTGAGGAAAGGAAATAGGCCTGACAACCTTCTCACTTCCTAGTAAATTAGAAAAGTATAAGATATATGATTCACCAATGATGTCCTGATCCCCATACCAATCTCCATTGTCCATTTTAATTTTATTAATAAAAGATATGGTTTTATTTTTATTGGAAACATCATAAAAATACTGAGTGTTTCTCTTTCTTTCAAAAACATGTATAGAAGCAACTTTTTGCCTCCAATAAGTTTCCTCATAATTCTGTAAATTAATTAGAATATAATTAGTGTTACACACTATATGCCAGTTATCCTTAGAAGGGTTAGTGGATTAAATTCTATCAAGGTTAATGGCCTCCTCTTCATTTTTTAAGATATCATCAAAACATTGTAAAATGTGTTCTTATTTCACCATCTAAGAACCTGCTTAAGCCTTTTTAGTTTTAAAGCTAAACAAACCATATCATTACTACCCTCAAAATAAGGTAAAAGGGCCATCCAATTCTCATTGACCACTATGAAAAAATACAGAGTTTGATGCCACATATTTTGAAAATGAAAAGGATAAAAAACCCTTACTTTGAGAGTGTTGAATAGTAGATAATAAAAGTATATGATCAGACTCAATTCTACTAAGGTGTTCCACATAAATAATTTGAAAAATAGCTCACTCATTATTGAAAAGGATTCTATAAAACCTTTCATAAATATTATTATTAGACCAGGTATAACATGGGCTAGTGAAGCCAATATCAGTAAGTCCACAATATAAAATTATACTATTGAAATTATCCATAAAATAAATTTTAGTAGGAGGGCGTCCCAATTTTTTAGTAGTATGAGAAATAATATTAAAATCCCCTCCAACAAACCAAGGACCTTGATAATTATTATTATAGTCAAGAAAATTCTTCCACAATTTAAACATACCAATTTTAGAGAAGATGGCATAAACAAAGGAACCCATAACAAAAAAAATTATATAGAGATAGATTATAGTGCAACACTTGATTGAAATTTCCAACAATGGATAAATTAATGTATTTTTCTAGAATAGCCAAATTTTATCATTAGTATTAGCATAGCAGAAATTAAAACCTAATTATTTTTAATAAAACTCTATCTTAGAGACATCAACCATAGGTTCCAAAAGAGTCAAAATAGAAACTTTGTGAATCCTATAAAGATTACGAATATGATGGCAAGTATCAGTTTTCCCCACACCTCTTATATTCCAGATAATTATGTTAATCATTGGATAATTTTTTAGAATAAGTATTGGATCGAGTAACACTAACTTTAGAAGTAGTGAAATTAAGAACTTCCTTTTATTTTTATTAGTGTTCTTATTAGTAACCATGGTGAAATTATCTTTTGAGACATGCACAACATTAAAATTACCCTCTTTATATATATATATATATATATATATATATATATATATATATATATATATATATATATATATATATATATATATATATTAACATTCTACCTTATTAGAAGCTGACTGACTAGAAGGACATATTTTATCTGAAGGATCATTAGATCTTCATCAGAATGTGTATCAAAATAAGGCACCCCTTCAATCTTATTTAAAATCACACCATCAAAAATATTAAAGATAGGAATAGAAATGATTGGCACTAGGTTAGAAACATCCAAACCATCTGAGGAATGATCAATCTCACCCAAAGGAGCATTTAGATTACTGATTTAGGCATCTGGAACAACAGATAGATTACCATAAATAACTAAATTAGAAATAATAGTCCCCAACTTTCTTGATGATTCAACATTAACAAAAGGAATATTTCAAGGATAATCGGCTTAATATTCTTGTTAGCTTCAATAGAAGGGTCATTAAAAATCTCATTAACTAAGAAGAGGTTAGTTTATCTGATTTAGACAAAGGAATGGGCACATTAGGATTAATAACTTGATTTTTCCAGAGATGAGGGTGTAAAAAATAGAATATTCATTTTTTTGTTGCCAAGAGTCTTACAGTAATCACAAAAAGGTGGGAATTCCTCCATGACTACCTTTTGAACATAACCGATTTTTTTTTAGCCAAGCCAAACACTATTGAGATATTGCTTGCAGATATCAATTCCACTAAAATTCTAGCAATAGAAGGTATGGCGCCATTAGCAGTAGCATTATCTATTTTGGTGAAGAACCCATACCATGGATAATTAATGGAGAAATGTGGTGTGATCTTAAATTAGGAAATGAAATCCAAATCGATACAGTAGGAGATTCCAAAGAGATGTCGAACATTGGAGACTACTTGATGTGTTTCATGTAGTAGTTAAAGACATGAAAATTCTATGACAAAACACACGATTGAAGTTTGAGTCATTAGCCAATTTAATTAAAATATGTTGAGGGTCCAAAAGCGTAATAGAAAGTTCCCCAGAGGGTTTTAGTTTGGAAGAGTAATGAACTTCCTTAACAATGCAAATTCAAATAGGGAAGCAATTTCTTTAATTTCTTCCTCAGAGATCCAAAGATCCATCACTTTTAGGTCTAGAAAGGATACAGAAGGAGAAGAACCCGATATAGCATCTTTAAAAGAATGAGAATTCTTTTAATATCAAGAAATGAAGGATGATAAGCATAATCTGATTACCATCCATATTCTTAGTAAAAGCCCATGAAATCAAAAAGACCAATATAGTCAAACATTTGCAAGGCCAACTAAATGAAATGAAGACTAGATAAATTGCTTAGAGATACCTCCTTGAGGCAGACAATAGATTTTATTGAAGGATCACCATCAAAATATGCTCCAGAGAGATGAACAAGGTAGGTGAGATAAAAGGGGGCAGCTAGGGAAAACCCCTAGTAGAGCGATGATTATTTCATATTAAAAACTGACCTTTACCCCAACTTATAGTTTATACAGTCCAATTTCCTTTTCTTTTGATGTCTGAGTTTATATATCTTAAATAAACATGTATTCATTCTATAGAATATTAGTTTCATTGATTATATATATAATATTAAATAATTAATATTTTAATTATGATATTTTTTTAACTTATATAAATATGATGTGAACTATTATCCATCTACCATTAGCTTCTCTTATTTTGGTGGTATATATGTGTAGCTCTATTAAAAATTAGATTTCTTTCTTACATCCACTTTCATCAAAGTAACTTTAAAATAAAAATTCTTATAAAAACCTTATATATATAAGCATAGACTAATCATTCCTTTTTAATAATCAATATGTAAAACTAAGCAACTAGTATTAAGAGAGCTAGCAATGGTGAATTGAGGAGGAAGCCAATGGGAGTATGTGTCCTCCCGCTAAAAATTATAATTATAATTTTTTCTCATACATTATTCTTTTATTGAATAGTGAAAAAGGAGGTATGCACTAATTGCTCCATCTCGTCTTCCCTCTCCTGTCCTTCGCAGCTCCGATCGAGGCTTGACCACTTCTACTAGAAAGAACAACCTCTTCTAGTAGAAAGTATGAGTGGCATCTAGCCTCGTACGCAGCTCCGCTTGACCTTAATCCTACTAAGTTTGTGAGAAAGGCTGCTCGACCTCTTTTTTTGTGTGTCGATGGAAAATAATCACCTTATTGGGCTCAGTTGTAGGTATGTGCTAGCTAAACTAATGATGTGTTTAGATTAATAATTTTTTAGTTGAGATTAAATATTTTCATTTCATTTATGTGTCAGTTTGAGTTGAGATCAATTTTATTTTGTTAATGTTCTGAGAAAGAGCAAGTGCCTTCTTTTTATAAATTGCATAAGGATTCCTAACCTTTCAACCATGCTCATCCTTTTATTATATATTGATGGTTTGTTATATAAAGTGCTTTTTTGGAAATCACTAAAGGACATACATTTTTCTTATTACTAATAAGTTTTGTCATCAACAACTGCTACCTTGTTCTCTTTGTTATTTTTTCTACAAATTAAATAAAGAGGATATCCACCTAGAGTTATAGAAGACTTCATTCATTTAAGCCTAACTCATCCTACTTGTCTTTGTTGTTTTCTAGTTGTGTGCTTCACTTGATTTTGCTCTAGTTGAATTGTCAAATAAAAGATTTATAACTTAGAATAACTTTGTAGCACTAATGAAGATACTATGATCAAAACCAAAGATAGCCTTGAAGAGACATATAAAAAGTAAGAGTTTAGATCCAAATGAGATAGTTAAAATTTGAAAGATATTATGAGGACAATATACAAATTTGATTAACAACTACTTTTGCTTGAATCATCAATACTAAAAGGAATTTAATAGAGAAAAAAATATTTTTAATTTAGAATGAAAGAGTAATTCAAAATTGTGCTACAAATAGAAGAACAAAACTTAAAGATATACAATAAATCAATAAAAGAGAGGGGGAGAGAGAGAGAAAGAGAGAGCATAAGGTTTATGATAATTTAATGAACCAATTTGAATTCATGAAAAAAAAAATCAACTATTAAATCAAAATTTACGCTTAGATAATAATAATATAGTATGTTAAGTAAGTAAATAATTATTTTGATTGTTTAAAATACCCAATGACAATCCATTAGTGTACAACATATTATGATTTTAGCCTTAGGCATTTTTTATTCATAATGATGATAGTCTTTTCATATCTATATGTGATAAAATAATCTTTTCTTTATTAATCATCTATGAGAGACAATAACTCAATTGTAGTAAGTAGTAACCATTATGCATCTTCCCCAATGCTGATGTTTTACTTCTTTGTGTATGTATGATAATTATTTTTTTATCCTTTTAGCCGATAAGCTATGGGAAGAATTGAAATCATATTTTTTTTTTGGGAGGTGGAACTCAATTTAAAAATGGGAGTTAATGCTAATATTCAATTAGTTGAGTACATAAGTAAAAAATTTGGATCGAGGAGAATGTGAAATCAAGTTGATCAAACTGATTATATTTATTTGAATTTCTTGCATTTTTGTATGCTATAATTTTTTTCACATTTTTTAATTTAGCTATCAACTATCTTAGAACAAGGTTATGTAGAGATATTTTAAGATGGTAATAAAATATAACATATGTATGGTTTAAGTATCTTAAGAATGTATGGCCAAGGTTATGATAGAGCAAGCAATATGAAAGGGGAGTTTAACTAGTTAAAGGCACTATTCCCAAATGAAAATAAATTTGCACATTACATACATTGCTTCTCACACCAACTTTAACTAGCATTAGTATTAGTTACAAACAATTATGTCCTAATTACCTTCTTATATACTATAATTTCAAATGTGATGAATATTGTTGGTGTTTCATCTAAGTGTTGTGACCAACATCAAGATAAGTAACTAGAGAAGACTTCAAAAGAATTATAAAATGAAGAATTTATAACAAGACAAGGATTGAATCAATAAATTACTCTAAGGCGGGCAGGCGATAAATGATGGAGTTCACACATGAATCAAATGTAAGATTGATTTCAATGTTTTCCTCACTAATTGATATTTTAGAAATTATTTTGGAAGATGTAAGCACTGAACAGTAATGTGAGGCATTCATATTATTACAATTAATGCAAAGTTTTGAAATTTATTATTTACTTTTGATGAAAGATACGCTTGGAGTAACTATTGAGTTGTCACAAATTTTATAAAGAAGAGAATAAGATATTATAAATGTTATATCTTTAACTAAGATATGTAAAATAAGACTACAAAACATGAGAGAAAGCAAATTGGAAGACTTCATTAACAAACATTTTTTTTTTGTGAGCAAAAAAAAATAGACATTCCCCATATGGATGATAAATGGATTGCTAGGGCAAGGCCTCATCATAAAGCTCATGATATGGAAAATTTATTTCATTTTTGAGTTAAAGTATTTTATATAGTCATCGATATGCAATTTGAAGAATTAAATAATCATTTTATAGAGATAAATAGTAAGCTACTTTTGTCTATTGCCTATTTTGTTCCATATAATTTCTTTTATGCATTCAATAGAGACAAATTAATTTGATTAGCACATATTTGTCTATATAATTTTAGCCATTTTGATTTGGCAATTCCTCATAACTAGTTGGAAACTTATATATGAATATGCAATCTGATGTATAGTTTTTATTGTTAAAAGATATTAGAAGTCTTACTGAGAAAATGATATAGAATAAGAAAGATACTTTATATTCCCTTATTTTTAAGAAATTAAAATTAACATTAGTGTTGTCACTCCCCAAGATCAAATTTAAAAGAATTATCTATTTATCATTTTAATAATATACCAGAGCTTCTATAAATTATTAATATAATTCAGCATAACCAGCTAAAGCATCTAAAAATTATATATAAAAAAAAATATTTCACTATATTCATTCCCCCAAAATAAATACACAATTGCTAGGAGATCAATACAATAAATACCACATCATTAACTCGTGACTATAAAATAATAAAAGAAACTACAAATAACATCAAAAGAAATTATGAGGATCTTTTCTACCCATTCCACTTGGTCCAAACCCCTTCCATGATCTTAAATTATTAAAACCAACATAATTAGAAAAAATCCCAACAACAATCCAAACTCACTAAAGCATTCAATACATGGATTAAAGAATCAATAGGAAATGCTCAGTGAAGTCAATATAATCAATAGCAATCAGTATAGTCGAAGGCTAAATATCAATAATAAAACTCAAAATGATCAATAATAAAAGCAAAGAATCATAACCATGAATCTAGGAATCAATAATAGGTTTAAGATTTAATGAATCAGTAAAATAATGATACAGAAATCATTCATAAATCAGTAAAGGAATCATGACAAAAAACTATCAATATCATCATTTGTATCTATCTTATCTATGCATGTGCATCACCTGTTCATATAATATATATTCATCCAATACTATCAAAGTTATAAGTGCTATCAATGTATGCATGCATTGACATATAATTAAGCAAGGTAGGACATCCATCTTTAATGTGGTGCTTCCCAATTGGTCAACAGTCATATCAATTATCACTTATTCAATTAATCATTTATCATTACCAATGGCTTCATTAAATCATTAAGAGTCGGCACTCTCTGTCCAGTGGTGTAATTAGTTATTTATTATAAACTACAACTGGGATAACACCACAAATAATATTTAAAGGAAAGCTCATTGACCCATCCTCCTATGAAGGGTATTAACATTTTAAGAGCTAACTCGTATTAATTGTAGTGTTGATAGCTAACCCTCTTTACTTTTATTGCCATTCCCGAATTTATTTATATGAAATGAAATATAAAATGCTCAATTCTACAAAATGTTGAAAAATCTATATATCAGTCTATAGCTTCAAAAAATCATAACTTTCATTATTCCCGATGAAATTCAATAATATTTCATCAAAATATTCAAAAATCTAAATCTATCATATATCAAAATTTACAAGGCAAAAGTGTGATAAATTAGGAGCAAAATGTATTTTTATTGATTTAGGAGAAAATAAATTTGTCAAAATCAAAATCAATAAAAATTAATATGACATTTAGGTTACTTATAATGATTAGAAGAATTCTTTAAATAAAATTGATGGATGAAAAAGCTTTCAATATGACTTTCTCTCTCTTCCCTCTCTCTTCTTCCTCTTCCTTTTCTTTCTCTTCCTTTCAGAGCAAGCTGGTGTTGAGTGAATGCTTAGGAAATGCTTAGGAATATTTAGGATTAAATATATAGAAAAACATAGTTAGTAGCCTATAACCACAACAATTAGAACCAGTTCCATAATGCTGCATATTTAATTCATAATTACTATTGAAATAGAGACTCAAACACTGTAGCAATAATTTCCAGCACCATTATGCTTCCAAGCATAGCACCGCAGTGTTACAAAATACAACACTTAAGCACTCTTGTTCAAATCACTACAGGAAAAAATGCTAATATTTGGCAAATTTTCTAGTAGAAATAAATTCGTCTGAAATTCCAGCAAATTTTCTGGTGAATTTTTGAAGGATTTTCGATGGATTTTTTGGTAGATTTTTTTACGGGATTTTTGATGGATTTCTAAAGGAATTTTTAATTTTTGGTAAAATATTTATTATTTTTTTTTAAATTATTCATTTTGTTAAATTAAATTAATTAAACAAAATATTGTTAAACTAAAATAATAAAAAGGTTTTAATTATTATTATTATTTAACTAATTAAAATAAATTAATTAGGTAATCTATCACATATTGTTAAATATATTAAATAATATAAACATATTTTGTAATAAAAATAATTATTAAGAAAGTATAATTTAAATAAAAACTTTCATCGGGAATAACGTAATATGTAGAGCAGCTCATTTGATAGAAGTGCTTCGTAGTGTTTAAAGTGGGCAGGGTTTGAACCCCGCACAGCACAAGCAGGGCAGAGTATAGAGTGGGCCTGGTTCATGGGCCTATGGAATTAGCGGGTGGACCTACTTCACAAGCCCAAAATTCACGGGCCGGCCTAGTTCCAATTCAAGGGTAGGCCTGGCTCACGGGCCCACGAAAAATAGGGTGGGCCTGCTTCATGGGCCAGCTGTGATAGCAGCCAGGTTCAAGTGCTTGCTTGGGATAAATAACTTTTTTTTTTCTAAGCAATTTCTGATGGAAAATCAGTCGAAAATATTTTTGGCAAATTTTTTCGATGGTATTTGTTTTCTGACACGTGATTTATTGTCGAAAAACTTTTTATTGGAAATCTGCCAGAAATAAAAATTACCAACGGATTTCATTCATTTTTTGACAAAAATGGCCACCGCAAAATGACATTATTTTCCTGTAGTGAATAGAAATTAAAATTTTCATATTTTTCAAATTTATATTACCTTTCAAGTCTTCAGGTTGTTACATTCCACCCAACTTAGAAACATACGCCCTTGACATTTCCTGGAGACAAAAAAAACCAATAAAAATAAATTTAAAATATAAATTAATCAAAACAAATCAATGCAATTAAAAAATAAATCAACTAAAATTCATTCAAACTAGTTCTGATCATTGACTTATCATTCATTACATTCACTCATTCACATGTTAATTCTCTTTCGTAATCATTTAACGCACAAACTCAATATACGTACTTGTAATTAAATCAATCAAATATAGAAATAAAAAATTTATACTACCTAACTTCTATCCCATGCATAACCAATTCCTTTAACTCTAGTTATAATTCAATTCTTTTAATAACAGCTATGATATAAAGTTTGTCAAGCCCCTTGATCAAATTTGGAAGAATTGTCTATTTATAATTTTAATAATATACAGAGCTTCAACATCACTAATATAATTCAATATATCCAACTAAAATATATAATAATTATATACATCAAAATATTCTACTATATTCATTCTCCCAAAATTAATACACAATAGCCAAGAGATTAGTACAATCAATAATCTATCATAAACTCCTCACTATAAAAGAATAAAAGAAACTACAAACAAAATCAAAAGAAACTTATGGATCTTTTTCACTCACTCCACTTGGTCCGAACCCCTTCCCTGATAAAAAATATTTAAAATTCACATAATGAGCAAAAGCTTAACAGTAATCTAAACTCACTAAAGCTTTTAATATAAGGACTAAAGAATAAATGTGCAATGCTCAATACAGCAAAGATAATCAATAGCAGTTAATATAGTCAATGATCAAATACCGTTAATAAAACTTCAAACGATCAATAAAAAATAGCACGTATAAGAAACAATAAATCAATAAAATAGCAATGCATAAATCATTCATAAATAAGAGTAAAGGAATCATGACCCACATCTATGAATATCATCAGATATATATATATATATCCTATTCATAAACTATCTATGCATCTAATACTATCAATGCTATCAATATATGCATACATCAATGTATGATTTAGCAAGACATGACATCAAGCTTTAATATAGTGTTTCCAATATCTTTTACCCCAACTGCATCCAGTTGGTCATCAGCCATATCAGTTATTACTTATTCATTTAATTTATTATCATTATAGTTGGCTTCATTAAATCATTAAGAGCCATCGCCCTCTTCCTATTGGTGTAATTGATTATCTAATACAGGCTAAAATCGAGATATATTAGAAACCATCTTTAAAGGAAAGTCCATCAGCCCATCCTCCTGCATAGGGTATTAACATTTTAATAGCTATCCCATACTAATTATTGTGTTGATAGCTAGCCTTCCTCACTTTTATTGTAATTTCCATATTTATTTATATGAAATATAATATGAATTACTTAGTTTTATAAAATACAAGAAAATCTATATATTAATCTATAGTTTCAGAAACTTATAACTTTCATTGTACCCAATGAAATTTAATAATATTATAGTCAAAATGTTTATAAAATCTATATATATCATATAAAAAAATTTATGTGACAAAATGTGATAAATCAAATGAAGAAGCATTTTTTTATCGATTTAAGAGAAAATAAATATGTCAAATTTAAAATCATTGAAAACTAAAATGAGATTTCGGTTACTTATAATGATTATTTGAAATCTCTGAATAGGATTGATGGTAAAAAATGATTAAAACTAACTTTCCCTTTCTTCCCTCTTTCCTCTTCCTCTCCCTTTTCTTCTCTTCCTTCCCAAGCCAATTGGCATTGAGTGAATACTTAGGAAATGCTTTAGGATGTTTAGGATTAAATATATATAAAAATATAGTAAGTGACCTAGCATCATAGAAATCAGACCAAGCATCACAGCATCACATATTGAACACAAAATAACTATAAAAATAGAGACTCAAATGCAGCATTAATGATTTTTAGCTCCTATTAGTTTTTAAGTGTTGCGACTCGAGCACATGAGTTTATGTTTTTGATGATCATAAACATTATAGCTCATATGTTTATATTTCATAGTATTTTTATTCTATACTTGTTTTATGTGCATACTAATATTTCAGGGAAATCATATAGTACTCCAGATTGCTGAAGATTTCAAGAGAAGTTAGAATATGATTTCATGTAATATAGTCTGTATATCTCCATTTTTATTTCCTAAGTCTAAACAAGTGTGATTGTAATTGGGTAACCGTGCACACACACTTAGAGGGAGAGAGACAAAACTTAAATTTTTTAAACTAATCGTATTGTACGATTTGGACTTAGTGGTTTTTCCTCTAACGTGTAGTTAATCAAATCATGGCTTAAAATTTTGAATAGATCATACTTTACAATGTCAGTTTGTACAGGTAATTGATAGAGTATTAAATTGGGTTCATACCAGTTCGTATCAAATGAAGCCTTAATTTTTTGAATTGTTCACACTGTACGATGTGAGTTCAAATAGACGACTGACAGGGTATGAAATTAAGTTCATACCAGTTCGTATAGATGAATTTGAACTGTTCGTATGGGACGACATACATTTTCTATGGACAACTAAACTGAGTTCGTACCAGTTCGTACAGACAAATTTGAACTATTCATACAGGACACTATGCATTTGTACGGATGGATCGTACGAGATAAAATGCATTCGTACGAATGACTAAATTGAGTTTGTAATAATTCATACAGATAAATTTGAACTGTTCGTATGGGACACTATGCTTTGATGCAGATGGATCGTACGAGACACTATGAATTCATACGGGATGATATGCGATCGTTTAGTACGATCGTAAGACAGTTTTCTTGCATTTTTTTTGTTTTTGGATGGTTTTTCATGTCTTTTTTATATAAGGAGTCCTAAAACTATCACTTAACACCTTTGTTGCTTATCTCTCTTGAAAGTGTCCATTGAGTGTGAGTGTTTGGGAGAGATTGTGAGAGTGGAGTGTGAGAGATCTAGTGAGAGGGAGTTGTGAGGGTTTCACAAGGTTTCCCAAAGCAAGGATCTCTTTGTCTTCTTCAAGTTTCTGCCCATCTCCTCTGGATGTTCTTAAGGGAAGATTTTCAACATTATGTCTAGGTTCTCTGCCTACACTAGGAGGGTAAAAAAGGATGACTAGGTTCTTTGCCTTCACTAGGAGAGTGAAAAAGGACGACGATTCACTGCCTTCACCAGGAGGGTGAAAAAGGATGACGGTTCTCTACCTTCACCGAGAGGGTGAAAAAGGACGATGGTTCTCTGCCTTCACCAGGTGGGTGAAAAAGGATGACGATTCTCTGCCTTCACCAGGGAGGGTTAAAAAGGACGATTGTACTCTACCGCATCGAGTTGGTAAGAGAGGGTTTGTAAGGGCTTCTACGCCTTATTGTGGGGGTAAAAGGAGAGTCACTATTGTTTAGTGCAATACCTAAAAAAGGTGTCTTCAGGGAGTGGACATAGGTCTAGTTGGCTTGAACCACTATAAATTTAGTGTTATTCTGTTCTCTTTTATTTTACGCACTCTAATATTTTATGGTTGAAAACTCTTTTGTGAAAATCATATTTAAACAACTGCATATTTTAAGGATCAGAGATTTAATTTTTAGAAATGATTTTTGAAATCCAAGAAAATTTTTTAAATAACCAATTCACCCCCCTCTTGGTTAGCATCGGGACAGTTCTATTAGGTTTAACAACCTGCACAAACTTTCAAGTGGTATCAGAGCCTATTTTAAAAATTAAAGTTTAGACTACTTTTTAAAAAATGATTATGGCTAATTTTGGAAACCGAAACACTACTGAAGGATATTCAATCAGTAGACCATCTTTATTAGAAAATATTTTTTTTAATTTTTGGAAAATTTGAATGTCTACTTTCTTACAATCAATAGATTATCGAATGTGGTATATAATTCAAACTGGTTATTCTGTACCGTCACATATTTTAGATGGAGTCAAAACTGATATCTCATTTTCTGAATGGAGTAAAGTAGAATAAATTTATGCTCAATTAAATTCTAAATGTATGAATTATTTATTCTATGCTTTGAATTTTGAAAATTATATGAGAATTTTCTACATGCAATACTGGTAAGGAAATTTGAGATAGTTTATGCACTACATAAAAAGGTACTAGTGAAGTCAAGCAATCTAAGTTGAATATTTTTCTGCATTACTATGAACTCCTTTGCATGAAACCTTTTGAGACCATCTTAGACATGTTTACTAGGTATTTACAAATAGTAACATCATTGCAAGTTGTAGGTAGAGAAGCTTCAAACTTTAAAAAGTAAATAAAATTTTATGATGTCTACCTAAAAAATTTAATGCTAAAGTCACTGCTATAATTGAATCAAAAGATTTAAATGGTTATACTATTGATAATTTGATTGACTCACTCATTATTTACGAGCGAATTGTGAGTCAAAGACTTTTGGATGCAGGTGAAACGATAGTGCTAAAAATTGAAGACACGGAGAAAAGCAACTCAATAGATGATGAAAGTAAGGAGATAGCAACGATAATGAGAAAATTTGAAAAGCTACTGAAGTGCAAGCATCAACATCAACAAAAGAGGAACAAAGGTAAAAATGATAAAGATATTAAGAATTCCTCTGAAGTAACTTGCTTTGGGTGTAGGAAACCCAGACATATGAAAATGAGTGCCCGAACTTAAAAACTCTTCATGCAATAAAAAAAGGTAAAAATAAGCAAATTGTAATAAGGGAAAATGATAAAAAGCAAAAAATTTCCTGGGCAGACCTAGCTTATGAATCATCAGATCAAGAGCAAGATGATGTTTAAAGCTTTGTTTGTGTGTTTATTTGTATTTATGTACATGTATATTTTTATTCATTGTATTTTTGTTTATTTTCTGTATTTTCTTTGTATTTTATTTTTCTTTCTTTTGTATTTTTTCTTTTAAATCTTTATATAGTCTCCATATTATTTGTGTAGTTTGTCTAATCAATATACACACATCACATTTTATTTTGTATACACCTTAGAAAATCAAATTATTTTTTAAATATCATTTTTTCTAAAAATGAAAAAAATTACCTCCTATTTTCTTGAAATTCTATTTAAGTTGTGGTTGATTTATCTAAAATCATTCAAAGGAAAGAAACTCATGATTTTGTCTCTCTATCTCATTTCTTTTATGAGGCTATTTCACTTTTGATTCAAAATCTTCATCAAATTATAAATTGAATTTTGAAATTGAACTTTTTTTCATCTCTCTAAATTTTCTCTATCTCATAGGGATCTTTTTCAAGTTGTTGAATCCACTTCATTTTTTTCATAATCAAGCTGTTCATTTTTGTCACTAGATTGGGTTTACTTTAGCGTTTAAAATGTCAGAAAGGAAGCATATTTGTAAAAAGAAAAGAGGCACAAAATAAGCCCAATGTTGAAAAGATGCGCAATGTTGCCAAAATGAAAAAAATATACGAAGTGAATTAAAAATCAAAAGATGCACAATGTGCACCAAAAACTAATAAAGAGGTATAAAATGAGCCCATAATGAGTTAGCTTATTGTTCTTATATTTCTTAAATCTTAAGAAAAAACTTATATCTATTGATATTTTTGATACCTGAGTTTAAAATCATGATTCTTGATTCACCTATTCTTGTATTAATCTTCTATTAAATATATTTCATGCAAAGAATTTTGAAAAGGCTAATATTTTCTTCTCTAATTTATTTCTTGATTTAGATGTTGGCTTAAAAAGTTTTTGAGCCTTTAAGGAACCTGAGCTTGGATTAACAATTTTTGAATCTCTAACCTTCTAGGTTATGCATTGTCAATACATGCCTTATTAAGTTTTTGAATAAAATTAAGAGGTAACTTTCTCATTCTAAGAAAATTTACTGAAATTTCAAACTGATTCTTCTCAAACATTACCTTCACCTAATCAGGGTCTATTTGATCTTTAGTCTATTTTTTCTATTTTGTGTTCTTTTATACTCCTCTTCTTTTTAATAATGTCAAAGGGGGAGAACACACTATTGTATTTGTTTATACTGTTGAAAATGTACTATTATATTTATTTTGTATTATTGTTTTTATTTTATTTATCTTTTTTGTTTTAAAAAAAATAAAAAATAAATTAAAAAGAAAGAAAATTATTTTAGTTTCCCTTATTTTTAAATAATTATCTTAGTAGGAGGAAGATTAGGAGAAAATACTTTTAATTTGTAAATTCAACCAGTAATGTTTACCATTATCAAAAAGGGGGAGATTATTGTGACTCGAGATCACGAGTTTATATTTTTGATGATAACAAATATTATGGCTCACATCTTTATGTTTCATAGTGTTTTTCATTCTATACTTATTTTGTGAGCATACTAATATTTCAGGAAAACCATATACTACTCCAGATTGCTGAAGATTTCAAGACATATTAAAATAGGATTTCATATAATAGAGTCTGTATATCTTTATTTTTTATTTCTTGAGTTTGAAAAAGTGTGATTGTAATTCGATAACCATGTACACACACACAGAGGGAGAGAGACAAGACTTGAACTTTTGAAACTAATCGTACTGGATGATTTTCAATCATACTATATGATTTGGAATTAGTGGTTTTTCTCCAACATGCAGTTAATCAAATCATGGCTTAAAATTTTGAACATATTATACTGTACAATGTTTGTTCATATAGACAATTGATAGAGTATGAAATTAGGTTCGTACTAGTTCGTATCGAATGAAGCCTTAATTTTTTGAACTGTTCATACTGTACGATGTCAGTTCATACAGATGACTGATAGAGTACAAAATTGAGTTCGTACTAGTTTATACAGACAAATTTGAACTGTTCATACGGGACGATATACATTTTATATGATGACTAAATTGAGTTTGTACCAATTCGTACAGACAAATTTAAAATGTTCGTACGAGAAATTATGCGTTTGTACGGACAGATCATACGGGATGAAATGTGTTCATATGGATGACCAAATTGAGTTCGTAATAATTCTTATAGATAAATTTGAACTGTTCGTATGGGACACTATACATTCGTATAGATGGATAGTACGGGACACTATGCATTTATACGGGATAATATGTGAACATACAGTGTGATCGTAAGATCATTTTCTTGCATATTTCAATTTTTGGATAGTTTTTCATGTCTTTTCTATATAAGGAGTCCTAAAACTGTCACTTAGCACCTTTGTTGCTTATCTTTCTTGAGAGTGGCCATTGAGTTTGAGTGTTTGGGAGAGATTGTGAGAGTGGAGTGTGAGAGATCTAGTGAGGAGGATTTGTAAGGGTTTCACAAGGTTTCCCAAAGTGAGGATCTCTTTGTCTTCTTGAAGTTTCTGCCCATCTCCTCTGGATGCTCTTGAAGGAAGATTTTCAACATTGTGTCTTGGTTCTCTGCCTACACCAGGAGGGTAAAAAGAAAGAGTAGGTTCTCTGCCTTCTCCAGAAGAGTGAAAAAGGATGATGGTTCTCTGCCTTCACAGGGAGGGTGAAAAAGGATGACGGTTCTCTACCTTCACCAGGAGGGTAAAAAGGATGAGGGTTCTCTGCCTTCACTAGGAGGGTGAAAAAGGACAACGGTTCTCTACCTTCACCAGGGAGGGTGAAAAAGGATGACTGTTCTCTACCGCACTGGGTTGGTGGGAGAGAGTTTGTAAGGGCTTTTTCGCCTTGTTGTGGGGGCAAAAGAAGAGTCACTATTATTTAGTGCAATACCTAAAGAAGGAGTCTTCAGGAAGTGGACGTAGGTCTAGTTGGACCAAACCACTATAAAATTTGGTGTTCTTATGTTCTCTTTTATTTTTCACATATTTATTTTACACACTTTAATATTTTGTGGTTGAAAAATCTTTTGTGAAAATTATATTCAAACCACTGCATATTTTAAGGATCAAAGATTTAATTTTCTAGAAACGGTTTTTAAAATCCAAGAGAATTTTTTAAATAACCAATTCACCCCCTCTTCGTTAGCCTTGAGATAGTTCTATTAGGTTTATCAACCTATACGAACTTTCTTCAAGCATATTACAGTAGCACTACAAAGCACAGTGCTAAAGCACTTTAGTTCAAACAAAAAATTTAAACTTGCATATTTGTTCCATTTTTAAATACTTTTAGGTCTTTAGGTTGTTACAAAGTGTTACCTGTTACGACAACAGAATTTATAAGAGCATTTTCTGTAATGGCTATCATAAAAAACTGACAATGAAATAGAATTGGAGATCAGTTGATGAATTGTACTTTAGTCATTTTTATTGAGAATGATTATTGGATTGTATTACTATTTTAGTTATTTTTCGACCCTTCAAGAATATGAAGAGCACACACTATAACTTGTAAGAATTTTTTCATCTTATATTTAATATTTTATATTTTAAACTAATAAATTTAACAAAAAAAATTAAAACTACTAATGCTAATCCCATGCTCGAAAAAAAAATGTTGAGGAAGTTCTTAAAAAATTAAGTTATCCCCCCACTAGAAGAAACTTCTAGCTACACCACTAAGAATAAAGTGGCCTAATTTAAGTATGATTTAGAGAGTGGTATGCTTGACAGGGTGCTAATGGTGTGGCATGGGTGAAAGTGGTTATAGCCATAATTGTGGTGGGAGATGTGATCTACCTAGGTGGCTCTAATGTAGTTTTAATATTGCTTTAGCAAAAACTTTTGTCTTTTTCGTCATCAATAATGTGTTATTATGTTTAGAGTAATTAATGATATGGGGTTCATTCTAGGATATGATTATTCTATCAAATGAGCAAGTTAAAATAAAATAATAGAATATCATAGTTGATGGTGCTTGAGTAATTGATCAACATAATAAAAGAAATCATCTAATAAGTTTAGTTCCTTTCATAAAATTAATTGATCAAGATGATAAAAAGTTATTTTTTAGGGCATATGAAATATTCAAAGTCAACTTTCAATATGCATCTTTATCAAATAAAATATTTAAACTCTTGGACAACCATTTTATTTGAAGGTTAATGGAACTAATTATTAATGCTTCTCTTCAAGATATATCAATATAAAAAGTTATATACGATGTTCCATATTTAATGAATTTTTTTTTATTTGGGATGTTAAAGGATTGACAAATTTTGAGTTAATTTCATGTTATTATAGGAAATTAAGTTTAATGATGAATAATGTCAAAATTATTAAACATCATGATATGTGGTTGATATAAAACCTCTAATGTATATCAAGATATATATTAAATTGCCAAGATTATTTGATAATTATTCATAATACTCAAACATGAAATGTTTTTTAAAAACAACAGATAAGTTGAGAAATTAATATGGCGTAAAAACCTTATAAGAAAGTCAGTGACACCTAGTTAATAGATAAGCTTGTATGCATTTGACATACAAAATTCATAATTGTATTTTGATCTTTGGGGCATGTGAGCTAAACCTCTAAGCGACAAGTTTAACTCCTTCGGGTAATTTAGCAATTCTTCTAACATTCAACATATTGTATTGGTTATTTATATTTTTCCATTATGGATTATAATAAAGAAGTGCTCATTTATATAGTCAATAATTGTACTTGTTGGGAATGGACTAATAATTGATATTAATGTTTATCGCAATCCAATAGTTTTTGACTTGGAGTAATTATGAAATGGTGTTCCATGCTTTATTGCTTCTTCCCAAAAATATTTTATTTTTGTGTAACTTTAATATGGACTATAAATGATTTTTTGACATATGTAATATTATTCAAGTAAAACATAGAAGTTAAATTCACTTATTTGTATCATGCTAATAGAGTGGTTTCTATGTATTTATTGTGTAATAAGACATTTAGTTTTATTGGTCAAACATAACGGTTTCTATCTATTTATAACTTTGGTAAGTAAAAACAATTTCTTTTGCTAAAGCGAGCATGTGAGCTACTCAAGAAAGACTTAGTGGAAGTAAGTTGAATTAGATGTGAAAAGTATATATTTAGTGTGCGGTAAATGTATTTAGTATAGAGCTAAAAGAAATAAATATACAATAAAAGAATATATTTTTAATGAAAAATGACTATCATTAAATAAAAAAAATTACAAAATGAAATCAAACTAGAGCAAAGGAAAATAGAAAAATAGTTTAGTCAATCTATTTTCCACTAGGATACATTATATAACATAAAATATGTACAAGAACATGTAGTATCACAAGGTTAGTTTAGAAGAATATTCTTTTTTTCTTTTTCACAGTGCTTGATAGGGTTTTTCTTTATCCATAATAGTTGTAAAATGGTGTGTAAGACAAAGAGAGTGATAGAGAGAGAGGTAGAGGAAGGAAGCTAGAGAGAGAGGGAGGGAGGATGAGCGAGTTAGAGAGAGGGAGGCAAAGCAAGTGAGGAGGAGAGATGAAGGGAAAGATATTAAGAGAGGGCGTGTTTGGTGGAGTTGAGGCCTAAATAAGGTAGAAATTGCTATGGGATTGGGGCTGGGTGTGACCTAATTCACGACCTACCTATAATTTATATATGAATTTTTCACCATAAATATTATCAATTAAAAATCTATTGATAACTAAGCTATAGAATAGATGAAGTAATTTCATCTGTATCAATGAAAATTTTTCCTTAGAAATTCTTATCAATAATAGTTTACTTTTGTAATGTAAATTCATATTGCTTAAAGTCATGGTTAACATGTCTTAATTCAGAAAACTATACCAATTACTCTTCTTTTATTGGCCCATCAAAGGAAGTTATGTGAATTATTTTTTAAATTTTATCTTTTTTGACAGGAATAAGCACTTAAGTACAAAGCCTAATTGATCCTAATAAATTACAAAATAAAAAAAAATATATAATTGACTCAATGTCACATAGAAAGATTATTTTTGCTCCCATCAATCCTTATAATAATGCTCCATATACTAATATGTATGGTGGAGGAGATCAGCCTCATTAGTTAGTTAAATAGAAATAAATGTATCCTTTGAGATGAAGAACTTCATTCTCCTACTATAAAAGGGAATTCCTATTTATTTTATACCCAAAAACCTTTTCTTAACCTTAAAAAGCTATACATTTGTTATATGATGATCACTTTATACATAAAAAAATGACGATCACTTTAGACCAAAAAAAAAAACTCTACTAGGGTATCAGTTCTCGTAGAATCGTCTTCTTTTGCACTTTCATCGTCATTGCAAGGGGAGTACTCTTTACTCTTCTCAATTTGGGTTTTCTTTTTACCGTGATTTTGCCTTCGGGCGTATGGTTTTCAAATTTTATTGGTTTTCATTTCATAGTGGTGTTGAAAAGCCCATGGTGATTCCTTCCCTTAAACAATCTGATCCTAGCTTTCTTGTTTCAAAGAACCAGTCCAAGTCCTTCATGGAGGCTTTGGCTGGCTCTTCCTTAGCTCATGATTTCCATCATCTACTGCATACCATGGATCAAGGTTTACCTCCCCTTTGGATTTTCAAAGAAGAAATCCAGTCCTTAGCCGTTCCATTTAAGTTTCCTCTGTTCAAAAAATTTCCTGTAAGGAGATCTCTTCTAAATAAAATAAGGAAAACTTTCTTTTCTCTTAAACTTTCTATTATTTTCTCTTTACTTTATTAGATCCAAGGCATGCATTAATTAAGCTTTTGAATGATCTAGATTCTAGCTAGATTTTTTCTCGGAGAGCATACAATGTGAATAATTGTTTCATGAAACATATTAAATGGACTTCAATGTTTAACAACTCTATTGAGTCTCTAATAATTTTGTTTGGATATCTTTTCCTAATTTGTGTCTTCATCTCATTTCTCACTGTATCTTACATGGGTTGGGGGTCTTTATTTGGCCGCCCTTTACAAACTAATAGTGCTTCTTCCTCTGGCTCCCGCCCATTTGTAGCATGTATTTTAGTGGATCACTAAGAAGTATCTAGATTCTATTTGTGTTGGTCATGAGAAGTTTGTCTATATCCATAAGGTCATCATGAGTTAATTTCCTAGCTTTTGTGAACACAATAACTCTCTAGGTCATAGGAAAATTGATTCTTATCATTGACATCCTCATTTGAGGAAGTAGGCCCCTGTTAAACATGTTAATTCTCAAAATATGGATCCTTTGGAGGTGGGTAATACTCTAGATTCCATTGTTGTGCCCCTCGTGAATGAACCTTTGGATGCTAATATCTCTCATGTTAATGTTAGTGAGAATTTAAATAGGGTAATTTCTCTTAATGTTGTTAATTTTATTTCCTCTTATCCTTCCCCTCTTAATCTTCTTTCTTCTATTCCTGGTCTTGTTGAATGATCTATCCTCAAAGAAAATTGTGACAGTATTGATTTAATGGAACATTTACCTATTTTATTTGATTGCAATATTGAGGAGAGGGTTAATTTTTGGAATGAAAATCTTAGGAATCCTGCTTTTGTGCTAGCTAATGGGGTTCACTCTCTCTCTCATCTTACTCCTTCTAATCTTGTTATTTCTACCTCTAGTAAAATTTGTAAAGGAAAGGGCCTTAAAATTAATTCTGAGAATGCTCTCTCTCATCTAAATGTAGTTCTCTCTAAGGAGGTGATGGACTCATCGAGGTAGAATCTCACACTGATATGTCTAATTCTAATTAGGAGTAAGGAGAAGTACATTCGAATGTGGAGGTTCATTCCAAAATCCTTAAGAATTCTAAATATAATGCTAGAAATGGATCTTTGGAGGATTTTAAAAGTTTTTCCAATAAAATGAAGGAGGAAAACTAAGCATAATAAATCTGATGTGTTCGCAATAGATTCTAGACATACTAGATCAAAAGCTACTAACAAATCAGTTTATTATGATTATGGCTCTCACTTCGAATGTGAGAGGGGTGGGTAATATCCTATCCCGATTACAGATCCATCAATTATGTAGGATGTATAAAATTTCCTTTTTAGCTATTTTAGAGGCTTTAGTTAATGTTTCTAAATTAGCCCCTTGTCAGATGAATTTTGGTTTTTTATGATCCTTTGCCAACTCCAATGGAAAATTTTGGTTGTTTTGGAATGATCCCATTAACTATTCTATTATTATTGAATCTAAACAATTCTTTCACTGTAAAATTTTCTAAATAATTCTTTGGTTATGGCTTTTATTTGTTATGCATGCTGCTTTAAGAATGGTAGGGCTCTTCTTTGGCAACAACTTCAAGATTTTTCTTTCTCTTTTAGGGGCCCTTGGTTGGTTGGTGGTGACTTCAATATTATTGCTAATGTTTCTGATAGATTGGGTGTTTTTCCTCCTAATCTTTCAACTATGGAAGACTTTAATAGTTATATTTTGGATTGTGTCCTAAAGGATATTTATTTTTTCATTCTAAGTTCACTTGGTCCAATAATAAGTTGTGGCAAAGATTGGATTAAATTTTGCTTAAAATTTGTTTAATTTTGTTTGGATTTCTTTTTCTCTTAAGTGCAAATGCCTCAAGTAGGTTTTAAAATGGTGGAACAAAAATGTGTTTGGCAACATTTTTGAGATATCTCTAAAGATGAGAAAGAAGTTATCTTACATAAGGATAACTTTATGCTTGATACTACTAATGATAAAAATTTATTATTAGATAATGCTAAAAGATTTTTTTCTAATTTGGAATTTTTTGAGGAAGAGTATTGGCTGCAAAGGGCTATTTCTAAATTCTTATTTGATGGTGATAAGAACACTAAGTACTTTCATGCTAGAGCTAATAATAAGAGAGTCAAAGCTAATATTCATAATATCAAGTTGGAGGATGGTACTCTTTTGGAGAATATGGAGGATATTTTTGCTTCTGCTATTGACTATTTTATGAATATCCTTAGCAAGTCTAATAATGTGGTTGCCTTGTCAAATCCTTCTTTTATTCCTTCTATTATTAACGATGTGGATAATCTTCAATTTTATGGAGATCCACAATACTTTGATGGGAATGAATAAGGACTTTATGGTTGTCCCTGATGGCTACACTATTCTTTTCTATCAAAAGTGTTGGAATATTATAAAGGATTATCTTTGTAGAGATGTTAAAGGTTTTTTCAAAGGTATGGCACTTCCTAAATGCTTTACTAGTACTTCTATTTATCTATCCCTAAATGTGACAACCCTAGTGGTTGGTTTGATTATAGGCCAATTAGCTTATGCTATACTTTTAATAAGATTACTTCTCATATGGAAAATATTCTTCCCAACATTATCTCAAACAATCAAATTGGTTTTGTTAAAGGGAGGAGTATTGTGGATAATGCTCTTTTGGGTCAAGAGCTGATTCATGATATCAACTTAATGGTGAGGGGTCTAAACATGGTCTTAAAATTAGATATTTTGAAGGCCTATGATAATATTAATTAGGATTTTATTTATAAATTTTTGAAGTTATTTGGTTTTAATGATGCCTCTCTATCTTTAATTTCCAACATCATTGAAAATATTTGGTACTTTATTATTATAAACAATAGAGCTCATGGTTTTTTAAAGCTTATCAAGGTGTGAGGTAATGTGATCCTCTTTCCCCTGCTCTTTTTATTATCGCTGTTGAATACCTATTTAGAGGGCTGCATATCCTATTCTCTAAGTAAAAAAGTTTGGCTTATATTAACAATGGTGGTATGGTCATTTCCCATTTATATTTTGATGATGATTTCATTATTTTTTGCAATGGTTCTTTTAAGCATGTAAGTTTTTGATTAAAAAGTATTATTTTGAAAAAGTTTAATTATCTATGGGTAATTTAATTCATTAAATTTTAATTTTGAAATTGAACGCATCATTATGAATGATTTATCATCTCAGGAGACGAGCATACCATTCCTTAGTGGGTTCAATTTATAGGATTAAAATTTTATCCTGATTATCATAGTCAAATTCAAACAAGAACTACATATGACCCTAGAGGGTCAAAATGATTGTTCACTAAGGTATTTAACTATGATAATTTTGATAAATTATCATTAATTTCATAATCAAAGACAACAATAATTGATATATCTTCCTGAGGGAAGAAGATATCAATCATTTTTTATTGTTTGAATATGAAGATAATGATCGTTGATTTTGATTTAAATTTTCCCAAAGATAATTAATTAAGGTTTTGAAAAATTCATTTTAAAAATTTGATCTGAATTTCTAAATCTCCTACAAGCGCAAGCCGTCATAACTAATTACTACATAAGAAACTAGCATTTCCTACGAATACTCTTAATTAAAATACTAGTAAAAATTTTATTTTTAGATTTCAATGTTTGATGTCAAAGAAAGGGATGATTGGAATTTCAATGGGGATTGGATTAAACTTGAGCACTTACTTTATAGACCAATGGATGAAAAGTAGGTGGTACTTTAGGATTTTGAAATATTTCAAAAGTACCTCAGCCTATCATAAGTGTTGAGTTTGAATTAGGATTGAAAGAAATTTAAGTTTGAGTTATCAATTTTATTAGAAAATTGGGATTAAATTTTCAAAAGTTGAGGTCATATGGCCTGAGCCTGCCTCAGAACCAAAGTTTAAGTTGGGTACTGAAAATCAATAACCCGAACCTAACTAATGTAATGCATGATCTGGACTTCCCCTGGCCTCGATTGGGGAGCCAGCTAGCCACCTAAACATTTGAAAACCATGAGTTTGGTCATTTATATGAGAATGGTAGGGATGTTTGATTAAGATAAGTTTTAAGAATAGGGCTGACATCTAGAGCAGTCCTTAATTGGCCCTTTGACTTATGTTGGGTAATATGAAACTTAAAGTAAATGTAATTAAATTTTTTGACTCATTGTAATATATTTCTAATATAGAGCATGTTAGTTGACTCAATGAATACTTAAATCATATATGAAGCAATTTTAAAAAAGGCTTAAAAATAGGTTTTTCCTTAAAGATTACATAGATTCCCTTTAACAGATCTGCACCTTAAGAGGCCAAGTGATTTGCCAAAATTCGTAGGCAGGGTGGTGCCTAACAAAGGAAAGAAGGTGCAACAAGATGCTATGCGAACTCCCACCAATCCCAAGCTTACTTCTTAAAAGCATTAGAGTTTTTATATTATCTTAAAATGTTAACTTAATTAAAGTAGGAAAATTTTTACAGATCCCTGATGAGCTTCTGATCGGGTTCCACGCAAAATCAAAGATCAACATGCAAAATCACCAAAAAACTACTAAAAGCATACAATCCTGTATCACGATCAACACATCAATCATTAATTAAATCAATTAAATTAATATTCAAATTGAAAGTTCATGTGATAAGTGCCACTTAATATTACAACCAAGGTTTGTAGAAAGTAAAGTGGTCGGGTACCACTGACAACAGCCCAGATTCTACTCCTAAGACTCAAGTGAACAAATGAGATTTTTCTTGATATTCACTTGTTCATCCTTCTGTAGGGCTCCTTGGATCATTGGATTTAGATATCCAGGTGAAAAGAAACTCTTCCCTCGAAAGGGCTATTTTCTTTTTCCTTTTGATATTTGAAACTATCCTAACTTAGTCTTCTATATGGAGGAGAACCTTCCCCTAAGGGATATTCTCTCCTCTTTAGAATCTAAGTTGGATACTTATGTATTCCCTCTCAAATGTCATTTTGAATTACAACTCAATAGATTTGAATTACATTTAATGAAAATTAAAAATCTTGATTCAAACAACCTGTAGGGTTATCCTAAATAGTTAATATTAAATCATTCAAAGCAGTTATATACTTAAATTAAAATACTCCAACCAGCCACACTTGACCATGCTCTTTTAATTTTTAAAGGGGGACTTAGCATTTTGGGGCACCTGCAGAAATTTGATTAATTTACATTTAACTTTGCCCCGTTTAATTTTAATGCCATGTATGAGCATAGCTACCTATATAAGATTATATTAGCATTTAAATCGTCCCTAACCTAAGGGTAAATCTAACGTCTATTAATTAAATCTCAGAGTGCAAAAATTAAATAAACAATCACATCAATATTAACAACCAGCATGTAATGAAAGCTCAAAAAACCTGGTAAACAGCAAAACAGTAAACACCAGCCTAGCCTAGGTTTTGAAGTGGTGCCCTAGAAAACCATCTAAGTGTGTGTAGTAGGCTGTGTGGTTTGGATATGTCTTATATTAGGTAATTAATTAAAGTTGCTAATATTTGGATTTATTGAAGGTTAAAGGGTAAATTTGATTAAAGTTTAAATGTTTATGTGTTTTTTTTTTAAATTACATTTTTAAGGTTGATTGATTGAATGGATTAAATTAGTTAGGAATTAAAGAACCAATATAATTTTAATTAATTGGATTATTTGCTAATTTTAAGGATTAGATTAATTTAAAATTTTCATCAAATGGTTCATGGCGTTGTGCCACTAGGCTCGAGTAACAAGGCCTCCTTAGGACACTTAGCCTCGCAGCCTGGAGTAGTCCATCCTAAAAACCTGATTAATGTAGTTAAATTAAGAATCTAAATTTGGTTAAATTATTAATAATTAATTAATTTTAAGGATTTACACTCCATTGAATCCATTCATGGCATTGTGCCATCAGGCTCAAGGAACTATACCTCCTAAGGATACTTAGCCCCACAGCCCGGAGTAGTCCATTCTAAAAACTTTATCTGTGGAGTGGTTGTTGTGTATTAAAGGGTTGGTTGATTGATTTTATTAATCAAATTAAAAAATTTCTGGAATTTTGATTGATTATTGAATTTTTTAATTTTCATGGATTATTTTCATTATTAAATTAAGGGGTCAAATTTTAACTTTTAGATTAAAATTGATTTCTAGAAAGTTAGTATTTTTATTAAATATTAGACCCTATGGTGAGCAATTAAATTTGAAATTTGCTGAATTTAGATTTTTTTATAATTAGTTATAAATTTTCAAAATTTTAGTTGAAATTTTAACTTAAAGTTGACTTAAAAGTTGACTTTTTGATTAAAGTTAAATTCTTGAGTTTTGATACTTGTCCAAATACTAGACCTAAACATGAGTAACTAGGCTTTAAGTTTGCTGAAATGGATTTTTTTTATAATTAATTATGAATATTGAAAGTTTAAGTTAAAATTTTAAATTAGAGTTAACATTTTTATTTTAAGTGATTTTTCTTAGTTTGATATTTTTAATAAATATTAGGCATTATATGGAGTACAATGTCTTTGAGTTTATTAAATCTGGAAGTTTTGACCTAATTTTGTACTATGATTGACCAAAACATTAACTTTTTGAGTTTGATTTACTTCTGTTGGTTTATTATTTTTATAAAATACTAGAGCTTAAATAGAGTTGAATGACACTAAGTATGGTCAATTTGAATTTTTTTATAATTAGTTATGATTTTTTAAAGTTTTATTAATTAATTAATTTTGAAATTACTTAATTAAAGGGGTTTTTATTATTTCAATTCAAACTCATCCTAAACTACATGAAATCTCTCCCAAAGGTCAGGGATGACCTATGGGAGTATTTTCAAGAGTTTAGAATTTATTTAGAATTTTTAATTATTTTATTTAATTAATTATTAATTTTGATGAATATTTAAATTAAGGTTAAATTAAAAGTCTAGTGATGACCATTTTATTTTTCCTAAATAGAGGATTAATTTCTGGTCAACTTGACATATTATTTATAATTTTTGGATTTAATTTTAATTTATTATAATTTTTTGAATTTTTAGGGTCCTTGAAAGGGCTGGATTTTGATTAGTTTAATTTTCTGACATAATGACCTCCAAATCCAGCGCAATTTGGACATAAGGTATAAAATATCACTACAATGTTATGAAGTTTCACCCCTATTGGGTATGTGTATAATTTCTTATAATTTTTCTAAGTTAGCAAGACCTTCTCCTTAATTATTTTTCCTAGGGGTCACTAATGTTCAATTAGGTCTAAAATTTTTGTCACCTAACCCTGGGATATATGCAAGCACTTCAAAGCAATCAGATAGCCTAGTTCTAAGAATTTAAAGAGTTATAAATTTTTAATGTTTTTGGTCAAAAATGGATCCATTACTTTATAAATTCACATCATACAAATCCATTGTATATCTAAACCTAAGAAAAATTACAAGAAATGCCTAAGATGCCCAAAAACATTTTACCAAAATTTGGGTCCAAGTTGACCATGATATTGTGAGAAAATTAAAAAAATTTAATTTTAATCAAATATAAATATATCACAATCCATTGATAAAATTAACTTAATTTTAATTATAGTAAATAATATGGCTCAAGACCTTTCCAACAAGCCCAAAACACTAAATTTGGTGAAAAATTGAATTTTTAAAGAATTTTGAAAATTCTGGGCAATTAATTGAAATTTTTAATTCATATTTATTTCACAACCACGCGTGGTTCTGAGGGATGATGTGGCGCGATCAGCACTGTCTGACCATGCTGAATGAGTGATCGGAGGGCTTTGGTTAGCCGACTGAAACTTAGTTCAAAATGAATTGAAATATTCAATTACCCATAACTTTCAATCCAACTGTTGGATTTTCATAAAATTTGAAACATAAAATCTTGATACCCTAATCATTCAACCCATGGAGTTTCAAGGCTCCATGCATTGGGATTTGGGAGAAATTAAGATTTGATTATATTATATAAAATTAAGATAACATACAATCCAGTGGGTGGATTTTGATGTACTTGGGCTTGTTGGAAAGATAATTTAATTATTTATAACTGTGCTGAAGACTTCAAGAATGTTTAAGGGCTAGATTTAACTCTTCTATTGAAATTCTCATTTCTTTCTCTTTCTCTCTCTCTCTCTCTTCTCAAATTAGGCTCTAAAGCATTCTAATGGCTTGGGGGGCTTTATTTATAGATGGAGAAGCTGAGGGATGACTGGAAGAGGTTGGGGGCTGCTGGAATTACAAAGTTTGGATGATATGAGGTAATTCTAAACCTTTGAGTAGGGTATGAGATTATCCATTCTTTTTCATGATTACTATCCTAATCAAGAGAGAGATGAGCCTTAGCCTGCTGCCAAGTGTCCTTACCACCCACCAAATATATGAGGGTTTATATTTTTTATGAGCATGCCAGTTGACTTGTTTAACCACTTTCACTAGTCAAACTAGTCAATGGGATGATGTGGCATAAGGGAAGACTTGATGAGCTTGTTTGGAATGGTTATAAAGCCATGGAATTAGAGTTTAATTTCAAAATAGTTTTAAGTAGGTTTAAAGTGGGTTTTAAGTTAGTTTTAAGAGTGTTTGACCAAGTCAAGTCAAAATGAATTGACTTGGTCAAATGAACCAAGGTTTGATTTAAAAAATGGTTTTGTATATGTTTGAGCCATTGCTTGGAATGAGATTGAGGGTTTGAAGATATTGGTTTGATTAGATAAAATGATTTGACCTAAGAAGGAAAGTTTGACTAAGTCTAAAGTGTTGACTTAGTCAAACCCACTTTGATGTGACTCAAGCTAGATTTGAGTATATTGAAGATATGCCATTGAGTGGTTTTGAAGGTTTAAAGACTTGCTTAAATTGGATTTGATTGTGTATAGTAATTGGACCTTATGTTAACTAAATTTGACCAAGTATGGGTCTTGTTAACAAGGTCAATTGATAACTGGGTCAGGGTGTCCAATCAACCTTAAGTCAATAGGGAAGTGTCCAATAAATTTTTGAATATGTTTGAATAGATTTAAGTCTTAATTGTATGTAAAAGAGTTTAAGGGTTGATTGGGTCATGTTGAAGTTTAAGGGAAACTTCAATTTTGCCCTTAAGGGTATTTTGGTCATTTAGACCCCTGGTCAACTAGGGGTCAAACTAAATAAACCAAAATATAATTTAATTCTTAATAAGTCTTAATTAAAGGATTGGATGTGATTAGAGGGTTTAGAGAAGGTTCCAAGGTCAAGATCCACTGGGTGGTAGGTGTAGTGGCATAGGCTATAAATATTTGAAGGTTTTATAGCCTTTGGAGTTCAATCCACTTTTGGGTTTAGAGGCCTCAGATTGAGCTCAAATTTGGAGGGAAGATCCTAGAGACATGTGTAATCAATATGTAATTGATAGATTATAAATTGGGGGTCAGTTGATTGGGGTTTGAAAGATTTGAAAAATCACTGAAAATGGCTTTGAAGACCTAAGCCTTTAGACTTGGATTTTGGGTTTGAAAATCTTGATCTTAGCTAGATTTTTGATTTGATTGCTTGAATTTTAATTATCCACCTCCCTTACAATCAATTAGATAATTTTTGATGGATGGATAGGATTAAGGCAAGATTGGTCTAAGATTTGGATTGATCCTAGGGTTTGGATTGGTTCTAGTGACCTCATACAAAACTAAGGTCAATAAATGGACTCCCAATATATATAGTAGAATGAAGTTCTACTGCACACATTAGCATTGACTGAATTGAAGGGTCAAGTCTAAAATTTTGATTCTAAAGGAAAGTAGAAAGTTATTCCTAAAGAATCATTGTTTGAATTGATACTGGGGTAGTGCCGCGGAGGGTATACTCTACAACTAGTGAGTCTAATCATAAGGAAAGGAGAAACATAACCTTAAAGAAAAGAATATCTAGGTTATCGTATAAGAAGAAAGAACTTCTAACTATAGAGGACTAAGTTTGAATTTTAATACTAGGGTAGTGCCAAAAGGGGTGTTCTCTACCACTAGTAGATCTAATCCTAAGGAAGGAAAGAACCTAACCTTAAGGAGAAGAAGCTTAAATAATCGTATTGGAAGGATGAAATCCTAACTACAGAGGACCGACTCTGTGTTTTAATTCTAAGGGAAGGGAAGACCTAACCCTAGAGGATTGAGTTTTGAATAGATACTAGGGTAGTGCCACTAAGGGCGCATTATTTGAAACTAGGATAGTTCCACAAAGTGGATGATATTTTGGAGTAGAAACTTGCTCTATATAGGGGATCAAATTTTGATTTTGAAACTAGGATGGTGCCACAATGGACGTGCTCCATTATTAATGGATGATTTTGTGGAGAGGAAACTTTCTCCACACAGAGGATGAAATTTGAATTTGAAACTAGAATGGTGCCACACAGCACATGTAGAGCCATTTAGAGTTTGTGGCTGGAGGAGGAAGTGGAGTCCTGAGTCTTCTACTAGATGTGATGACCCTGGTACGTATATTTATATTATGATTCTGACGCTGTGCTCCATCACTAGTGTATGAACTTGTAGGGAGGAAACTTGCTCAACATAGATGATCAAATTTGATTTTAAAACTAGGATGGTTCCACAGAGGGCATGCTCCATCACTAGTGGATGATCATGTGGGGAGAAAACTTACTCTACATAGAGGAATAAAATTATATTTTGAAACTAGGATGGTGCCACAGAAGGCATGCGCCATCACTAATGGGTGATCATGTGGGGAGAAAACTTACTCCACATAGAGGATCAAATTTGATTTTGAAACTGGGAGGAGGCCACAGAGGGTGTTCTCTATCACTAGTAGGTGATCATGTGGGGAGAAAACTTGCTCCACACAGAGGATCAAAACCAGATTTTAAAATTAGGATGGTGCCACAGAGGGCATGCTCCATGACTAAATTTTAAAACTAAGGAAAGGAAGCATGAGGACTCGCACCTATCCTTAAAAGACTAGAAGGTGGCTGAACTATGATGGGGCCCAATAGGCTTTAATCCACCTCTAGTCAATCGAGATCCTATGAGGTAGGAAACACGGGGACTCACACCTACTCCTATAAGATCAAATTTCTTATGGGTTTTTAATGACTAACCTAGCTAAAAAGCAATGGGACTCACATCTAACCAGGGAGACTAGCCAAGGAGAAAGTCTACCTAAACCTCTAAGAATTTTGGCAAAAGAATATCTAACTTGATTTAATTCTAATCATAAGAAAAGGAAGCACAGAGACTCACATCTATCCTTAAAAATTAGAGGGTCACTAGCTAAGATGGGGCCCAATAGACTTAAATCCACTATTAGTTAGTCAAGATCCTATGAGGTAGAAAGTACGGGGACTCACACCTACTCCTAAAAGATCAAATTTCTTTTGAGTTTTTAATGACTAACCTTATTAGAAAACATAGAGACTCACATCTAACCAGGGGGACTAACCAAGGAGATAGCCTACCTAAACCTCTAAGGATTTTAGTAAAAAAACTATCTAACTCAAATTTGAATTTAGATGCTAGGATGGTGCCACGAGGGACTTTCTCTACCACTAGAAGATCAAATCCTAAGGAAAGAAAGTACGGGGACTCAAACCTATCCTTAAAAGACTAGAGAATTTTTATTTTGGTTTTGAATTAGATATGAATTTTGAATTTTAGATTTCGATTGAATTTGATTTAATTTGAGATTGATTGAAATTTTGATTTCAGATAGAGATATGAATTTGGAAGATTTTGAATTTGAATTAGGATTATTTTGAATTCAAAATTTTTTTTTGAATTTGAAGAGTGTTTGATGATGTTAAGTTTGATACTCATCTGGCATGGTATTTCTTGAAGGGCCGCTCCAACGTTTAAAAATATCATGTGGAATCCTTTAGGGTTGATCAATTAATGTTTGAACTAGTCTCAAAGATCATCTCTAGGATAAGAGAATGATCTCTTGTGCTGGTTCAAACTCCCCCACTGATCTTGTTGTGAATCTGGTTTCAAGAACTATGATTTTGATGATAGCAAACATTTCTAATTCTGGTTGATTGTCTAATCTTTCAGATCCGCATGATCAATTACAAATTCAAGCCAGCCCAAGATCGAGTCAGTCTGTTTTGTAATTCAATTTCAATGTACTCTTTTTATCTTTATTAAGTCAATTGTAATGTAAAGAATCTCCTAGCTATGTAGCCTTGCACACACACACTCATGGGGAGTTTTTGAGTGATTTAGTATTTCTCTTAAAGAAGATCATACTGTATGATTTTTCCATCGTATTGTATGATAGGTCATTAATAAACAGGCTTACGGCTAATTCTAAATGATTAGTTTTGAGAACTAATCGTACTGTATGATACCTATCGTATTGTAGCATTTGAAAAACCCCAGCTGCCAGGATTATTTTAGTAAGATTTGAATTTTGAGTTTTTGAACTAATCATACTGTACAATGTCAATCATACTGCACGATCATACGAAATCTTGCCAAAATTATCCCCCATAATCAGGCAACAAAATCTTGGTTTCTTAATTATATTTGATCGTACTGTACGATATCAATCAGACGGTACGATGGACAGAGACGATTTTGGATCATCCCATAGATCGTACCAGACGAAACCATAATTTTTTTACTAGTCGCCCCAACTAATTTTTATATCGTACCGGACGATGGGCTGAAATGAACTAATCGTACAGTGCCGGATGATGGACAGAGACAAATTTTATTCATCCCATAGATCGTCTCGTATGAACAGTTGAGAATAAGTTGATCGTACTGTACGATCTATGGATCGTACTGTACGATGTTCATAAAATTTGTGAACTATTCATTTGCATTTGTACGAGAAGACACTATTTTTGAACTGATCGTACTGTACGATATTAGATCGTACTATACGATCGGCATCATCAAATTAAATTTTAGGGCACTTTTTTAGCCCTCCTTCTTAAGATCTCTTTTGTTTAATCGTTGAGATCTTTTGCCACTTTCTTTTCCAGTGAAAATCTTGAGAGAGAGAGAGAGAGAGCTTGGGAGAGAGATAGAGGATCTTGTGAGGGAGAGTTTGTGAGAGATTCACAAATGTTGCTCCAAGCGAAGATCTGAGTCTTCTTCTCCGTTCATCGTCTCTTATCTTATCGGTGTCTCTGTGGGAGGATTATTCACAAGAAGATTCAGGTTCTCTGCCTACTTCAAGAGGAAGTGAAAGGAGTCCAGGTTCTCTGCCTATTTCAGGAGGAAGCGAAAGGAGTCTAGGTTCTCTACTTGCTTCAGGAGGAAGTGAAAGGAGTTCAGGTTCTCTACCTTACCGGGTTGGTGGAAAGGAGTTTTTGTACAAGCTTCTTCGCCTTGCTATGGGAGCAGAAGGAGAGTCACTTAGTGTTAGTGCAATACTCGGAGGGGAGGCATCGGGGCAGATTTTGTATCTGACACCTCTGAGACCGATGCTGAAGAGGAGACTACGAACTTGTATCTGATGGCTGATGATCATCCTAGTCAGTCTGATCAAGAAGAGGTATGTGAGCTAACCAATGATCAATTGCTAGATATTTCTGAGAAAATTCATTCATCATATAGAAAACTTAAGAAAACTCATGCTAGTTCAAAATTAGAATTTCTAAATTTATAAAAAGTGCATGAAATTTTGATTAAAGATCATTCTACTCTAAATTGTAAACACATGTCACTACTTGATGAATTTGATGAATTGAATAAAAAGCATTCTGATTTAATTACTGAGCATGATTCATTAAAAATCTCACATCTTGATTTAGAGAGAGCTTTAAAAATCTCACGGTTTGGATGCCAGAAAAGAAAATGCAGTGTAAAGTAAATGCAATGTAAAGTAAATATAGTGCATTCCGAATACTTTGTGACTGTTTGGTTATCTACAAAGTAAATGCAGGAGAACTGTTTCTCTTGTTTGGTTAGGTATATCCAAAGTAAAGTAAAAGCGGTATATTTATAATAATTTGTTTTGGCATTATAACTAGTGTATTTATTGGGATGCTCTGTGAAAATGGAATGATAAAAGATGCAATTAATCTGTTCGAAGAAATGCTGAGCCAGGCCATAGAACCTGATGCTGCCACCTATGGCTTCATCGTTGATGGGTACTTCAGGGATGGCAGGATTGAGAATGCTATGGTGTTTGTTCACAAGCTAGTGAGTAGTGGAGAGGCAGCATTAAAGGCTGATGTGAAAATCTGCAACGAAATGGTTGATGAATTGGTGAAGGCCGGATGTGTGGGCCAGGCTATGAAGGTGTTTAGGAAGATCGGGGTGAGCAGTACAAGGGCGAATGCTGCTACCTACCAGGTTTTGATGACTAGTTTATTTAAAGTAGGGGACTTTGATGGTGCTCGGGCTTTATTAGAAGAGATGGTGAACTGCGGCATTCTTGTTAGTATTGAACTCCAATCTTTTGTATCTGAGAGTTTTAAGAAAGCAGGTCGTAGTGCAGAGGTAGAATTGCTGCTTGCGTCTAGTGCTGCTGCTTCTCCACAAGAACTGTCATCCACCCTGGTTGGTTTAGATTCTATTGAGAAAGGTGGTGGTCGACGGTGGTGGCCGGCAGTGGCCAGAGGTGGTGGCCGGTGGTGGCGGTCAAAGGTGGTGGTCGACAGTGGCAGAGGTGGTTGCCGGTGGTGGCGGAGGTGGTGGCCGGCAAACGGAGGTGGCCGACAAGGGGTTAATGCCCTTTAGTTTGCATTGTATTTAGAAGTCGCCCAAATCGGACGAATTCTAAATGCACTAAAAATGAACTAGAACGAAATACACTGCATTTGTTTTACTTTACTTTGAATTTACTTTTCATCCAATCAAACACCAAAATTCTCAAAACCCCTGCATTTGGATTACTTTATACTCTAAATTCAGCAAACCAAACAGCCCCTTAGAGAGTAGTAAGGGTGCATTGAAATTTGAAATTGTAAGTCTCATAAAGGAAACTAAATTTCTAAGACTGAAAATTTATGCTTTTAAGAAAAATGAAACACCTCCTACTTTTGGACAATTTTATACACCTCCACCTTTTGAAGAATCTATTTCAAAATCATTAAAGCATGTTTCATTCAAACCTAGGATGAGGCACAATCACCCACGTAGATTAGTTAACCATTTTCCTAGTGTTAGATGCTTTTCTTGTGGCGTTCTTGGGTATATCTCTCACACCTGCATTGTTCTCCTTAGTACACATTAGGTGTAGAGACCCAAATTGCATGTTTCACAGCACAGCACACATGCATTGCATTCTTCTTTTCATAAGAAGGAACCCAAACCTGTTTGGGTGCCTAAATCTGACGTTTTATGATTTTGTAGGTGTGCTCTCACACAAGACCTCATAAGAGCATGTGGTACCTTGACAATGGATGCTCAAGACATATGACTAGAGATGTAAATTAATTCATTTCGCTGGAGGCCAGGGTTGGAGGCAAGGTTACACTTGGAGTCAACACCACCAGGAGGGTGGTAACAGCATATATAATTGGTGATTTAAAAAATTTCATTATTGATAATATTTTACTTGAAGATGGATTGAAACACAACTTGCTGAGCATCAGTCAACTCTATGACAAAGGATACAACATCAAGTTCCTACTCACTTGCTGCATTATAAGCTTAAATGATAAAATTATTTTGCAGGGAAAAAGGATCAATAATGTCTACATACTGGATGTAAGCTGCTTTAAAACTTATGTTTCAATTTGCTTTAAAACTGCTGTTGATGAGTCTTGGTTGTGGCACAGGAGATTATGTCATGCCAGTATGAAAACTCTTACGAGAGTCACCCAAAAGGACTTTGTTAGAGGTATCCCCAAGCTTAAGTTCACTAAGGATCACCTGTGTGATGCCTGTCAATTAGGAAAGCAAGTCCACTCCTCTTTCCACTCCATTAAGAACATCAACACCTCTAGACCTTTAGAAGTCCTTCACATGGATTTGTTTGGACCCATTAGCACTGCCAGCTTAGGGGGGAGAGTCATTGGATTTGTGATTGTTGATGATTACTCAAAGTTCACTTGGATTAGATTTTTTTCACATAATTCTGAGTCATTTGATAAATTTAAATCTTTCTCCACATGGATTCAGAAGAAGTTAGGATGTGAGATTGTTATCATTTATAGTAATCATGGTAGAGAGTTTGAAAATGAGAGATTTGAAACCTTTTATGAGGATCAAGGATTAGCCACAACTTTTTAGCTCCTAGGACCCCTCAGCAGAACGGGGTAGCTGAAAGGAAGAATAGGACCTTAGTGGAAGCTGCTAGAGCCATGCTTGCTAAGTATTCACTTCTAAAATACTTTTAAGCTGAAGCGGTGAACACTACCTATTTTGTGCTGAGTAGGGTGAATATTAGATCAAATCTGAATAAGATACCTTATAATATCATTAAGGGTAAAACATCAAACCTGTCCCACCTCCATGCCTTTGGCTGTAAGGTTTTTATTCTGAATAATGGGAAATCATCCTTAGGAAAATTTGACCCTAAATCTGATGAAGGAGTGTTCTTAGGCTATTCTAGTGTGGGGAAATCCTTTAAGGTGTTTAATAAGAGAACTTTGGTGGTGGAGGAGATAACTCATGTGGTGTTTGATGAATCTGATCCTAAGGAGACTAGAGTTGAGGAAGAAGAAGATGTAGGAGAGATTACCAAAGGAGTTGAAAATATAAATCTGGAGGAAAGGGTAGACCTTGAAAACACTTTTCCTAGAGATTGGAGATATTCTTCGAGTCATCCTAAAGAACTGATCTTAGGAGACCCTTATGAAGGTGTTAGAATTAGGCATGGACTTAAGAAGGAAATAAATCATTCTGCCTTTATCTCAATGACTGAAGCCACCAACATCAATCAAGCCCTTTTTGATGAGTTTTGGATCTTAGCTATATAAGAGGAATTGAATCAATTTGTAAGGAACGATGTTTGGGAGTTAGTAGAAAGACCTATGAATCAAAGTGTAGTAGGAACCAAGTGGGTTTTTAAGAATAGGATGAATGATTCTGGTGTGGTGGTTAGGAATAAGACAAGATTGCTGGCTAAGGGGTACAATAAAATTGAAGGGATTGATTTTGAGGAGACCTTTGTCCCTGTTGCTAGATTGGAAGCCACTAGGGTGCTACTAGCCTTTGCCGGTTATAAGGGATTTAAGCTATTTCAAATAGATGTCAAGAGTGTCTTTTTAAATGGAGTAATAAAAGAGGATGTCTTTGTACAGCAACCCCTATGTTTTGAGAGTTCTTAATTTCCAAATCATGTTTACAAAATAAAAAAGGCCTTATATGGATTGAAACAGGCACCCAGAGCTTATTATGAGAGGCTTAGCACATTCCTACTAGAAAGAGAGTTTGTTAAGGGGAGCGTAGACACCACCTTTTTTCTTAGGAAAGTAGGAGATGATCTACTTATTATCCAGATGTATGTTGATGATATACTTTTTGGATCTTCTAATAAAAATTTATGTGATGATTTTTCTAAGACAATGAGTAAGGGGTTTGAAATGAGTGTGATGGGAGAATTGTCCTACTTTTTGGGATATAGCATAAGACAAATGGATGATGGAACCTTTCTGAATCAATCAAAATACACTAAAGATATCTTGACAAAATATGAAATGGATAAAGCTAAGCCAATCAACACTCCCCTGAGTTCTAATGTTCAGTTAGATAAGGATTCAAATGAAAAATCTGTTGATCAGAAGAAGTTTAGGAGAAGAATTGGATCACTGCTTTACCTGAGTGCTAGCCGACCAGATATTATGTTTAGTATTTATCTTTGTGCTAGGTTTTAAGCTGATCCTAAAGAGTCCCACCTTACTGCTGTTAAGAGAATTCTTAGATATCTTTTAGGGACCCCAAACCTAGGAATCTGATACCCTAGGCACAGCACTTCTTTTGAGAATATTGGATATTCTGATTCTAACTTTGCAGGGTGTAGAGTGGATAGAAAGAGCACTTCTGTAACTTGCCAATTCATAGGACAGTCTTTAGTCTCATGGTCTAGTAGAAAATAGAACTTAATTGCACTTTCCACTACTGAAGCTGAGTATATTACCTTAGGAAGTTATGTGGCCCAAGTCTTATGGTCGAAGTAATAAGTTTTGGATTTAGGATTACCTATTGAAACTATTTCAGTTCTATGTGATAACACCAGTGCCATCTGTATTTCTAAGAATCCAATCCAACATTCTAAAACCAAACACATTGATATAAGGCATCACTTCATTAGGGACCATGTTACAAAAGAGGATATTGAGCCACATCATGTAGCAACTAAAAATCAACTGGCTGACATCTTTACTAAACCATTGGCCTTTGACTCATTCAGCATTTTGAGAACCAGATTGGGTGTGATTTACATAAATGCATAAGTTTGATGATTACTAATTTCTGATGTTTTCTATTTACTTCTTTTTGCTTTTAGTTTTTATTTGATTTGATTGTCCGTTTTCCTTTAGAATTTTTTTTTCCTGCTAATTTTAGTTGTTTGATTTGCTTTTCAGATTTGATTACTTCCTGCTGATTTTCATTTGCTGATTTTTACGTGTCTGTTTTTCTTCTTTCTTACTTTTTACTTACTGATTACTCACTTCTAAATCAGATCACTGCTCACTACTGCTGATAAACTGAATTTTTGACTGAGAGTTTTACCTTGTTTTGTTTGAAAGCTTGTAAATAGTGATTGACTCCTATAGATCTATTAAAGGGAAGAAACGTTGATGATTATTTCTCTTCCTCTAACTCCTTTAATGGTGCAATGTCGCTAAATTGAAAAAATACAAAAAGTGTATCAAAAATTAAAAGATTCGCAAAGCGCCAAATGAATTGAAAAAAGAGGCACAAAATGAGCCCACAAAGAAATAAGCCTTCTTCCCTTTCAGATCTTTAAATGTCTTAGAAAAATTCATGAGCCACTTAATATTTTCAAAAGTTTGAGATGAAAAAAATAATGATTTCTGATTCCTTCGTTTGTAATACTATTATATTAGATATTTTTCTAGAACGAGACATGAAAGGATCTCTTTTCGAATCTAATTTCTTTTCTTCTGAATTGGACTTTTGTTTGAAAGGAATTTGAACCTGTAAGGTGTCCGAGGTAGGAGTTACGAAAGTCAATTTTCCAACTTTTCTGGATTTCAGCATTGTCAATTTTCTTCTTATTGGCTTTTAAATTGAAAATCAGGAAAAATTCTGTTTTACTAGAGCTGATAAAAAAAAATAAGGGGGGAGTAGTAGTTTTCTTGTATTGCTTTTACTATTTCTATATGTTGTTTTCTCTTTTTGATATGTCAAAAGGAAATCCTTTTGATATTTTCTTGTATTAGTTTTACTGTTTCTATATATTGTTTTCCCTTTTTAATATGTCAAAAGGGGGAGTAGTAGTTCTTGTGCTTTGGGTTAGTTCAGTGTTCTTATATTATTCACCCGTTATTTAATTATTGAGTTTGAAATTATTTACAAATATTTATCATTATAAAAAAAGGGGAGATTAATGAGAATCTGGTCAAGAATTATGATTTTGATGATAGCAAATATTTCTATTTCTGGTTGATTGTCTAATCTTTCAGGTCCGCAGGATCAATTGCAAATTCAAACCAGCCCAAGATCGAGTCAGTCTGTTTTGTAATTCAAGTCCAATGTACTCTTTTCATCTTTATTAAGTTAAATGTAATGTAAAGGATCCCCTAGCTAAGTAACCTTACACACACACACTCAGGGGCAGTTTTTGAGTGATTTAGTGTTTCTCTTAAAGAAGATCATACTGTACGATTTTTCCATCGTGCTGTACGATATATCATTAATAAACAGGCTTACGGCTAATTCTGAATGATTAGTTTTGAGAACTAATCATACTGTACGATCCCTATCGTACTATACCATTTAAAAAACCATAGCCGCCAGGACTATTTTGGTAATATTTAAATTTTGAGTTTTTGAACTGTATGATATCAATTGTACTGTACGATCATCTAAAATCTTGCAAAAATTATCCCCCGTAATCATGCAATTAAATATTGGTTTCTTAATTATATTTGATCGTACTGTACGATGTCAATCGTACGGTACGATGGACAGAGATGATTTTGGATCATCCCGTAGATTATACCAGACGAAACCACGATTTTTATACTAATCATCCAGGATGATTTTTATATCATACCGGATGATGGACTGAAATAAACTAATTATATTTTACAAATCATATAGTGCGGGATGATGGATAGAGATGAATTTCATTCGTCCCATAAATCATCATATACGAACAGTTGAGAATAAGTTGATTGTACTGTACGATCTATGGATCGTACTGTATGATATTCATAAAATTTGTAAATTGTTTGTTTGCATTCGTACTAGATGACACTATTTTTTAATTAATTATATTGTATGATATTGGATCATACTGTACGATCGGCATCATCAAATTGAATTTTAGGGCACTTTTTGAGCCCTCCTTCTTAAGATCTCTTTTGTTCAATCGTTGAGATCTTTTGCCACTTTCCTTTCTTGAGAAAATCTTGAGAGAGAGAGAGGGAGAGAGAGAGAGCTTGGGAGAGAGAGAGAATATTATGAGGGGGAGTTTATGAGGGATTCATAAAGGTTACTGCAAGCAAGGATCTGAGTCGTCTTCTCTGTTCTTCATTTCTTATCTTATTGGTGTCTCTATGGGAGGATTGTTTGTAAGAAGATTCAGGTTCTCTGCCTGCTTTAGGAGAAAGCAAAAGGAGTCCAGGTTCTCTACCTACTTCAGGAGGAAGAGAAAGGAGTCTAGGTTCTTTGCCTGCTTTAGGAGGAAGCAAAAGGAGTTCAGGTTCTCTGCCTCACCGGGTTGGTGGAAAGGAGTTTTTGTACAGGCTTCTCCGCCTTGCTGTGAGAGCAGAAGGAGAGTCACTTAGTGTTAGTGCAATACCCGGAGGGGAGGCTCCGGGGAGTGGACGTAGGTCAAGTTGACCGAATCACTATAAAATCTGGTGTGCTCTTTCTGATTATTTTCCGCATTTATTTTTCTATTGATGATTGTGTGATTGTGATTATTATTCTGTTATCGTTGAATATCTGCACATCATCGTGTAACTGTAAAAATTTTAAAACATTCAAAAATTTTTTCTAAATCATTATTTTGCTCTCAAATTTTTAAAACTACCAATTCACCCCCCCCCCCCCCCCCCCTCTTGGTTAGCCTCGGGACTAGTTCATAAGGGCTTAAGATCCCTATCGAACTTTCAGATCTCTCGGTGGGCTAAGACAGGCATCCGAAGAACCAAGACCAAGTCTCCTACTTGGAAGGTTCTAAGTCGTACTAACTTATTATGGGCTTGAACCATTCAGACCTTATTCAATTCTGAGTTTTGTCGAGTCTTTAAGGTGACTCTCTGAAAGAACCTCAAGCTCCTCCAATCGGAGTCAGGCATTTTGTTCAATTTTGGCTTGATCTTGAATGGTAACTTTCAGCGATCTAGAATACACCTCTATATGGGAATGGTCTTAGACCCAACATAGAGTGTTAGTTTATAGAAAAGGCCTTAAAGGAAAAGAAGCCTATATGTTAGGACACACATATATTCCTCAAGGATGAGTTCGAATTCTTATCAAGAGTAGAAGATTCAATCTTTTTATTAAAAAATTATCTTCTTGATCATTTGGATCCTATCGGAATGACATGTGGGAACAAATTTATGAGTGCAGTTAGAAGTGGATCAACTCTAACAAATCTATAAAGATTTAGAGATTTAGGTTTTGTTGACCCAGACCAAGTTTCATAGAAATTGAACTAGGGTCACCCTTATAAATTTTGAATTAAAATTAATTTCAAGAAGGTTTAAGTTGGGTAGAAAAATTTAATCTTTTCAATTCTCCTGCATAGAATTTTTTATCTGATAAATAATCTGGATTTCAATATTTTTTAAAGTCATGTAATTCGATGATTGGATGTTCTTTTGAGATTTAAGGATTTAAGAAGAATGAAGCCTCTTTCTTATTTCTGGTGACGTGCTTTGCATGACTTTTTCTTGATTTAGCACATTCACGCATATTTTGACTTTAGGAGCATTCGTGCATCTTTTGACCCTTTGATTGATTTTGAGAAGAGGCTTTAATTTCTTCAAAACCTTAAAATGATTGTTCCTTTCTTTTTTTTTTTTTTGAATGTCAGAATTATATCTTAAGTATAAGAGAAGAAGGCTTGATTCTCTTATATAAGGAAGGATAATCCTCAAGGCAGGGCCCAATCTTTTGACAAGAGTGTAAGCTTAACTTTAAAAATTATTGAATAGACTCAAAGCATGCAAAGGATGCCTATTAAGATAGAAGATTGCAAGAAGATTGAGAAAATTTTATATTTCTAAATTTAACTTATGTTTGATATAAATTTTAATTCAAAAGTGAATTAACCCATATGAGTGGTGGGAGGTAGGGACCTTTAAACATCTAGTGGAGTCAACCATAACCTTCTCTTGCTTAAAACTCAAAGTAGAGATCAATTTCCATTAAAGGAGGAATCAACTATCTTGATATTTTGAACCCAATACACATGAGAAATGATATGTTTTCCTTAAAAAGACCTTGCAAATCTTGGTGGAAAAACCCTAGAAATTGCATTTTTATAATCTCTTAGAAATAAGAGCCTGTCTTGGGGTCTACACTATCCCTAGTTGATGTGACATCATTCTAATCAAAAGATTTATCATGATATGATCCCTTTAAAAGTTAAATTTATATGGTGTCGCTATCTGATACAATCTTAGCTTAATTTTCCCTCTCTCATTACTAGTGGCCTAATAGTTAGGAGAGTGGCACCCCAAGCGATTTCTACACCTCCTCCTCTATAGATGATGTAGTGGGACACATAGAGTAACGTGACCTAACAACTTCTAATAGAGTGAATGGGTTATATCGCTCAATTGAGATTGATGAGTCTTCTGTAAATTATGAAACTCAATATATTTGGATTTATTTGAACATGTGAGTTTACAACATTTATAAAAAGATCTTAGAAAATTTGGCTAACTCTTTTACTCTGCCAATTGACTTAGAGGCAACATATCCAAACTTGGGTTTTGCTAAAAGATTTGAAATTTGATTTTAAAATTGAAGGAGATTCTGTAAGCTATGAAACTTAACATGCATGAGAGATGTTTAAGCATGCAAGTTTGCAATATTTACAGGAGAATTTTAGAGGATTTGGCTTGACTCTTTCGCTCTACCAATTAACTTGGAGGTAAAATATCCAAGCCTAACTAGATAGAGGTTTCCTCACTCATCTCTCTTTTAACATATCTTATTAATATTAGCCACACTCATCCAATTATGAAATGGGTAGAGGGACCAACAGAAGGAAGGGTAGTTAAAACTACCAATGCAATAAAATTTGTACCACTATTAAAGTTGGAGAGAAAGATTTATCCTCAATGGAGTCACCATTTTTTATTGTTTGATTAAAAATTATTATTTTGAAAAAGGTTAACTATCTTTGGGCAATTTAATTTCTTAAATTTTAACTTTGAAATTAAATGCATCATTATAAATGATATATCGTCTCAGGAGATGAGCATACCATTTCCTAATGGGTTCAATTTACAGGATTAAATTTTTATCCTGATTATCATAGTCAAATTCAAACTAGAACTATATATGACCCTGAAGTTTTAAAATGATTATCACTCAGGTATTTAAACATGATAATTTGGATAAATTATTATTAATTTCATAATTAAAGTGACAATAATAATTGATATATCTTTTTGAGGGAAGAAGATAGCAATCATTATTGATTGTTTGAAATGAAGATAATGATCGTTGATTTTGATTTAAAGTTTCCCAAAGATAATTAATTAAGGTTTTAAAAAATTGTTTTTAAAAATTTGATCTAGATTTCTAAATCTCCTATGAGCGCAATTCCTATAGTTAATTACATCATAAGAAACTAAAATTTTGTATGAATACTCTCGATTAAAATAACAGTAAAAATTTTATTTTTATATTTTAAAGTTTGATGTCAAAGAAAGTGATGATTGGAATTTCAACAGGGATTGGATCAAACTTGAACACTTATTTTAGAGACCAATGGATGAAAAGTAGGAGGTACTTTAGGATTCTGAAATATTTTAGAAGTACCTCAGTCTATCATAAGTGTTGAGTTTGAATTAGGATTAAAAGATATTTAAGTTTGAGTTGCCAATTTTATTAAAAAATTAGGATTATATTTCTAAAGATTGAGGTCTTATAGCCCGAGCCTACCTCAGAACTTAAGTCTAAATTAGGTACTAAAAATCAGTAACCCGAACCTAATTAATGTAATGCAGTATCTGGAGTTACCCCGGCCTGGATTGAGGAGCCAGCTAGCCACCTAAACATTTCAAAACCATGAGTCTGGTCATTCATATGTAAATGATAAGGATGTTTGATTAAGATAAGTTTTGAGGATAGGGTCGACATTTAGAGCTGTCCTTAATTGGATCTTTGACTTATATTGGGTAATATGAAACTTAAAGTAAATGTAATTAATTTTTTTGACTCATTTTATTTTTTTTCTAATGCAGTGCATGCTAGATGACTCAATAAATTCTTAAATCATATATGAAGCAATTTTAAAAAGGCATAAAAATAGGTTTTTCCTAGAATATTACACAAATTTCCCTTGACAGATCTGCACTTTCAGACGCCAAGTGATCTGCCAAAACCTGCAGGCAGAGAGGTACCTAACAAAAGAAAAGAAGGTGCAACAAGATGCTATGAGAACTCCCGATGATCCCGGGCTTACTTATTAAAAGTGTTAAAATTTCTATATTATCTTAAAATTTTAATTTAATTTAAGTAGAAAAAGTTTTACCGATCCCTCACGAGCCTTTGATCAGGTTCCATGCAAAATCAAAGATCGACATGCAAAATTGCTAAAAACTACTAAAAGTATGCAATCCTATATCGTAATCAACATATCAATCATTACTTAAATCAATTAAATTAATATTCAAATTCAAAGTCCATGTGATAAGTGCCACTTAATATTACAACCTAAGGTCTGCAGAAAGTAAAGTGGTCGGGTAACACTGACAACAGCCCGGATTTTAGTCCTAAGACTCAAGTGAATTAGAGAATGGGATTTTTCTTAATCTTCTTTTAATTGTCCTTCTATAGGGCTCCTTGGATCATTAGATCCAGATATTTAAGTGAAAAGAAACTCCTCCCTTGAAAGGTGTGTTTTTTTTCCTTTGGATATTTGAAACTATTATAACTTAGTCTTCCAAATGGAGGAGAATTTTTCTCTAAGGGATGTTCTCTCCTCTTTGGAATCTAAGTTGGATACTTATGTATCCCTTCTCAAATATCACTTTGAATTACAACTCAATAGATTTGAATTACATTTAATGAAAATTAAAAATCTTAATTCAAACAACCTGCACAGTTATCCTAAACAGTTAATATTAAATCATCCCAAGAAGTTATATATTAAAATTAAAATACTCAAACTAGCCACACTTAGCCATGCTCTTTTAATTTTTAAAGGGAGACTCAGCATTCTGTAGCACCTGCAAAAATTTGATTAATTTAAATTTAATTTTTCCCCCTTTAATTTTAATGCCCTATATGAGCATAACAACATGTATAAGATTGTATCAGCATTTAAATCATCTCTAACTTAAGGGTAAATCTAATGCCCATTAATCACTTCACAGAGTATAAAAATTAAATAAATAATCATATCAACATTAACAACCAGCATGCAATGAAAGCTTAAAAATTTTGATATATACAACAGAAAAGTAAACACCGGCTTAGCATATGTCTAGAAGTGGTGCCCTAGCAAACCATCTAAATGTGTATAGTAGGCTGTGTAATTTGGATATATCTTATATCGGGTAATTAGTTAAAGTTGTCTAATGTTTGGATTTGTTGAAGGTTAAATGTTAAATTTGATTAAAGTTTAAATATTAATGTGTTAAGATTTATTTTTTTTTAAATTACATTTTTAAGGTTAATTGATTAATGGATTTAATTAGTTAGAAATTAAAGAAGAAATATAATTTAAATTAATTGGATTAGTTATTAATTTTAAATATTAGATTAATTTAAATTTTCAATCAACAAATTTATGGCGTTGTGCCACCAGGATCGAGGAGCCAGACCTCCTTAGGACACTTAGCCCCGCAGTCTGGAGTAGTCCATCCTAAAAACCTGATAGATGTAGTTAAATTAAGAATTTTAATTTTATTAAATTATTAATAATCAATTAATTTTAAGGTTTTACACTCCATTGAATCTGTTTGTGGCGTTGTGCCACCAGGCTCGAGGAATCAGGCCTTCTTATGACTCTTAAACCGTGCAGCCCATAGTAGTCCATCACAAAAACTTCATCTTTGGAGTGGTTGTTGTGTATTAAAGGGTTGGCTGATTGATTTCATTAATCAAATAAAATTTTTTTTTGAAATTTTGATTGATTATTGAATTTTTGAATTTTCATGGATTATTTTCATTATTAAATTAAGGGGTCAAATTTTGACTTTTAGATTAAAGTTGATTTCTAGAAAGGTAATATTTTTATTAAATATTAGACCTTAAAATGTGTAATTAGACTATAAGTTTACTGAATTTAATTTTTTTTTATAATTAGTTATGAATTTTTAAAGTTTTAGTTAAAATTTTAACTTAAAGTTGACTTAAAAGTTGACTTTTTGATTAAAGTTGAATTCTAGAATTTTGATATTTTTCCCAAATCCTAGACCTTAAACATGCTAAAATTGGATTTTTTATATTTAATTATGAATTTTTAAAGTTTAAGTTAAAATTTTAAATTAGAGTTGACTTAAAAGTTAACTTTTTTATTTTAAGTGATTTTTCATGATTTGCTTTTTTTAATAAATATTAGGCATTATATGGAGTATAATGCCTTTAAGTTTACTCAATTTGGAGTTTTCTATATTAAGTTATAAAATTTTGAAGTTTTAACCTAATTTTGTACTCTGATTGACCAAAAAGTTGACTTTTGAGTTTAATTTATTTCGGTTGGTTTGTTATTTTTATAAAAAGCTAGACCTTAAATGGAGTTTAATAACACTAAGTTTGGTTATTTTGGATTTTTTTGTAATTAATTATGATTTTTTAAAGTTTGATTAATTAATTAATTTTTTAAATTACTTAATTGAAGAGGTTTTGATTGTTTTAATCCAAACTCATCCTAAACTGCATGAAATCACTCCCAAAGGTCATGGATGACCTATGTGAGTGTTTTTAGGGGTTTAAAATTTATTTGGAATTTTTATTTATTTTATTTAATTAATTATTAATTTTTATTAAAATTTAAATTATGGTTAAATTAAAAGTCCATTGATTGGGCATTTACTTTTCCTAAATAAAGGGTTAATTTCTAGTCAATTTGATATATTATGTGTAATTTCTAGATTTAATTTTCATTTATTATATTTTTGAATTTTTTGGGTCCTAAAAAAGGGTTGAATTTTGATTAGTTGCATTGTCTAACCTAATGACCTCCAAATCCAGTGAAATTTTAACCTAAGGTATAGAATATCACTAAGTTCAATGTTATGAAGTTTCACCCCTATTGGGGGTGAGTATAATTTTCTATAATTTTTCTAAGTTAGCTAGACCTTCTCCTTAACTATTTTTTTTAGGTGTTTCTACTATTTAATTGGATCTGAAATTTTAGTCACCTAACCCTGAGATATATACAAGCACATTTCAGCAATCAGATAGCCTAATTTTAAGAATTTGAAGAGTTATGAATTTTTAAAGTTTTGGGTCCAAAATAGACCCATTACTTTATCAATTCACGTCACACAAATCCATTGTACATCTAATCCTAAGAAAATTATAGGAAATGCCTAAGATGTCCAAAAACTTTTCACCAAAATTTGGGTCCAAGTTGACCACTAGATTGTGAGAAAATTAGATTTTAATCAAACCTAAATACTTTACAATCCACTGATCAAATTAACTTAATTTTGATTTTAGTAAATAGTACAGCTCAAGACCTTCCCAACGAGCCTAAGAACATTAAATTTAGTGAAAAATTGAATTTTCTATGAATTTTGGAAGTTCTGGGCATTTAATTGAATTTTTTAATTCATATTTTATTTCATAACCACGCGTGGTTCTGAGGGATGACGTAGCACGATCAGCGCCATACAATAGTGTTGAATGAGCGATCGGACGGCTCTGGTTAGCCGACTGAAACTTAAATGAATTGAAATATTTAATTGCCCATAACTTTCAATCCAACCGTTGGATTTTCATGAAATTTGAAACATAGGATTTTGAAATCCTAATCTTTCAACCCATGGAGTTTCAAAGCTCCATGCATTACGATTTGGGAGAAATCAAGGTTTGATCATATAACATAAAAGGAAGATAACTTACAATTTAGTGGATGGATTTTAATATTATTAGGCTTGTTGGAAAGATAATTGTATTCTTCATAATTTTACTGAAGACCTTAAGAACATTTATTGGTTGGATTTAAATCTGCTATTAAAATTCTCATTTCTCTCTCTTTCTCTCTCTCTCTCTCTTCTCAAATTAGGCTCTCAAGCTTTGCAACAACCATTCTAATGCCGGGGCTTTATTTATAGATGGAGAAGCTGAGGGATGGCTGGAAGCGATTGGGGGCTGCTGGAATTATAAAGTTTGGATGATATGAGGTAATTCTAAACCTTTGAGTAGAGTATGAGATTACCCATTCTTTTTCATGATTACTATCCTAATCAAGAGAGAGATGAGCCTTAGGGTGTTGCCAAGTGTCCCTACTAGCCACTAAATGCATGAGGGTTTGGATTTATTATGAGAATTTGGCTTGCCAAGGTGGAAAAGCCACATAAGTATGCAAGTTGACTTATTTGACCACTTTGACTAGTCAAACTAGTCAATGAGATGATGTGGCATAATAGAAGACTTGATGAGATGGTTTGGAATGGTTATCAAGCTATAGAATTAGAGTTTGATTTCAAAATGGTTTTAAGAGGGTTTTAAGTGGGTTTTAAGTTAGTTTTAAGTGTGTTTAACCAAGTCAAGTCAAAATGAATTGACTTGGTCAAATGAACAAAGGTTTGATTTAAAAAATTGTTTTGTATATATTTGAACTATAGCTTGGAATGAGATTGAGGGTTTGAAGATGTTGGTTTGATTAGATAAAATGATTTGACCCAAGAAGGGAAGTTTGACTAAGTCTAAAGTGTTGACTTAGTTAAACCCACTTTGATGTGACTCAAGCTAGATTTGAGTAGATTTAAGATATACCATTGAGTGGCTTTGAAGGTTTAAAAGACTTGCTTGAACTGGATTTGATTGTCTATGGTAATTGGACCTTATGTTGACTAGATTTGACCAGGTGTGGGTCTTGTTGACCAGGTCAACTGATAACTGGGTCAGGGTGTCCAGTCAATCCTAAGTCATTTGGGATGTGTCCAAGAAAGTTTTGAATATGTTTGAATAGATTTAAGGCTTAATTGGATGTAAAAGAGCTTAAGGGTTGAATGGGTCATATTGACATTTAAGGGAAACTTCAATTTTTCCCTTAAAGGTATTTTGGTCATTTTGACCCCTAGTCAACTAGGGGTCAAACTAAGTCCACCAAAATATAATTTAATGCTTAAGAAGTCATGATTAAAGGTTTGGATGTGATTAGAGAGCTTAGAGAAGGCTCCAAGGTCAAGATCCTCTGCATGGTAGGTCTAGTGGCATAGGCCGTAAATATTTGAAAGTTTTAGAGCCATTGGATTTCAATCCACTTTCTAGGGTTAGAGGCCTCAGATTGAGCTCAAATTTGGAGGGTAGGTCTTAGAGACATGCCTAATAAATATGTAATTGATAGATCATGAATCGGGTGTTAGTTGACTTGGGTTTGAAAGATTTGAAAAATCATTGAAAATGACTTTCAAGACCTAAGCCTTTAGACTTTGATTTTGGGTTTAAAAATTTGGATATGAGCTAGATTTGGATTTGATTGCTTGAATTTGAATTATCCACATTACTTACAATCAATTAGATGATTATAGATGGAAGGATAGGATTAAGGCTATATTGGTCTAAGATCTAGATTGATCCTAGAGTTTGGATTGGTCCTAGTGACCTCATACAAAAATGAGGTCAACATTAAGAAGGTTTTATAATTTTCTTTTGGACTTTGGTAAGGAATTTGGCTTAAATTTCAACTTCAAGAAGTGCTCTTTCATTCCTGGGAATGATATGTCTCTCACTAATATTAATAGAATCTCTAATTGTACCAATTTTTCTAAATAAAATCTTCCCTTTTATTATATGGGCACTCCTATTTTCAAAGGTCGCAAGAAGTCCTTTCTTTTTGACATAATCTTTCAATGTATTAATTCCAAATTTCCTTCTTAGGAGTATAAGCATCTTTTGATGGGTGGCCAACTTTTTTTGATTAAGAGTGTTCTTTCTTCTCAATCACTATAACTTTTCCAAACCATTAATCTATCGTTGGAGGTGTTATGGTAGCATGGAAAGATTGTCTAACATTTTTTTTTGGGCTTCCTGTTCTGTTTATAAGAAAATTCACTAGAGTGCTTAGGGATCCTGTAATGGTTTTTTTCGAGAAGTTGGGCTTGGTTATAAGTTTATCAATGATATGGTTAATGCTTTTCTATTAAGCTTTGGTTTATGTTTTGGCAAAATAACTTCTTTTGGGCTAACTTCAAGAGTTTAAAATACTATAAGTCTGGCCATCCTTCTTGTGGTTTTTTAAAAAGGGTCAATCCTCTATCTAGTCTAGAATTTGCAATAGCAAGTGGATAGGGGAACATCTTATTAAATGGGGTATTGGCGAAGGTTCTTCTTTCTTTTGGCAAGACAATAGGATGGGAATTGGTTCCTTGGATACCTTTTTTAATACTCACTCCATTTCCAATTTGAGGGTTTCTAATTTTATTAGTAATGGTGATTGGAATTACAATCTATTGTTAATTCTTATTCCTAAACCTCTAGCCAATGATATTTGTGACATTCCCATTGTCGCTAATGTAGCAAACAAGATTATTTTTTTCTCTATCCAAAGATGGTGAATTTTTCTCTAAAGATGTTTGGAATTCTTTTAGAAGTAGATCTCCTTATCATAGGATTTTTAATAAAATGTAGAGATCTAATATCCCTACCTCTATTTACAACCTATCTTGGAGAGTGATTAATGGTTTTATCCCTGTGGATGAGAGGTTGATATCTAAAGGCTTATATATTGTCTCAAAATGCTAATGTTAGTCGCATAGTTAGTCTATGAAGCATGTTGTTTGGAGGGTCCTATTGCTAGAAAGGTGTGGCATTTCTTTGGAGAATGCTTTGGGTTTTAATATGCACTATGATAACTCCAATTGCTACTCCTTTTTGGCTCAATGGTTCCTTAAAAACCTGCTAGTCATATTTGTATTATTACTCCTATGATTGTTTTTTACCTTTTATGGAATATGCAAAACAATAACAGTCATCTTAGTATCAAGATGAATATTGATAGTATCATTAGTGGCCTTAAAATCAAAATTCATCAGTTGGTTAATGCAAAGTTGCTTCGCCTTAAGCATTTTAAAGGTGATTCTTCGTGGTTCAAATTTTTTCAAATTTATTTTAGTTTTATTTAGTTGCATAGTTAAGTTCCTTGGATTAAAACTTCTTTAAATCAATGTAAGTTGAACATTAATGGTTCTCATTCTAATTTGGGGGCTGGTTGCGATGGCATTGTAAGATATTATCATGGGGATATGATTTTCGCTGTTGCTTCTAATGTTCCTATATGCAAAGTGATAAATATTGAATCGTATGCTCTTTTGATGGGTCTTAAATTTTGTTTTCAATTTAATATTTCAAAAATATTGATTGAGTCTAAATCATTTGTTTTGGTTAATCTGATTCAGAGCAATTATTGCAATAATGTTTCTATGTTTTATATCTTTAGAAATATTGTGAGAATTTTAAAGCAATTTGATTATGTTATTTCTCATATTCCTAGAGTTGGTAACCCCTGCGTGGATTTGTTGGCAAGGAAAGGGGCCACTCTTTCTTCTAGTGAGCTGTATACTGATTGTAATGTTTACACTTGTTAAAAGGCATGGTTAGGTTGGATAAAATTAGTTTTCTTTATTTGAAAATCAAATGATGGCTTTGTAGGTGACCCCTTGTTTTTTTGGGTTTGGGGCCTTTGCTATTGGTGGTTGTCTCTAGGCATTGGTTTTAGCATTTCCTTTCTAGTGTTTGGATTGTTTTTATCAATACTTTGATTTCCTGTTTTATGGATTTGGTGTGTACGATGCTGGTTATGCTGGATGTTGGGGCTGTTGTTGCTGCCATTGGTGCTTTATTTTTCTTTTGTTGTAGTGCTTTCGGGTTTTATAGATTGTTCTTTTGGAGTGATTAGGTTGGCTTATTATCGATTGTTCTTTTAGAGTGGTCTTTCTATCTTTGGTACTGCTTTGTTCTTAGCTGGCTCTTTTTCTTAAGTGTTCTCTCTATGATTTAGTTTACTTTCTTTGTGCTATTTTTTGGTTCGTTGTTGTTGCTGGTGGCTCCATTTCTTTGCGCATGGTATTTATGGTTTTTTTAGGTGGGTTGGCTGATGGTGCCTCTAATTTTGTGGATCTTTGACTCTTAGGAATTTTTTGCCTTTTGATTGTAGCTCTTTGAGCATTAGGGAGTTGTCAATCCCTTGAAGGACTTGTAATCTTTTTTAAGAGAGCAATTCCCAGTTTTCTTGAAAGGCGCAAATGTGTGACACACTCCTACAAAACAACAAGATATTTAGAGATTTTCTAATAAAAAATAACAAATTTATTTTCTAAGTAATGTCACATGTTATTTTATTAAAAATACAAACTCATTATTATTAGTCTTTTCCAAACTTTCTACAAATATAAAAGCTCTAGATCAAGGTCATATTAAAGTTATAAAACAACATTAAAAATTTGTTCTTAATGTTTAAAAATTCCATACACTGTGCAGTGATGAGAATAAGAAAAAAGAAATATCGTGTTATGATCATCATCACTGCTAAAGCAAGAGATTACTTGAGATTAAGAGAGAATCTTTGCATTAAATTACTTTAAAAACTTTGTACAACTCTTTTTAAATGTGAAGGGATTGATACAGCTTTAACTGGAATGGAAAATGATGATGAACTTCTCTCAAGGTTAAAGTCGTTGCTAACCCAGCTAGTTCATTGCATCGGTAAAATCACGACAAAGTAGGAGCTACTTGCATGAGTTTTAACCACTGTATTAAATTGGCTGCGAAGTTTGTTTCCCATGCATTTTGTAAATCTCTGAAACAGTTGGAGCAACTCTTGTAATGGAATGCTCTTCGCAGCGGTTTTTGAACCCTGCAATCACTTTTTATTTATGTTTTAGGCTTTGTTTGGGACAACTTTCTTACTTCTTCTTAAGGCCCATTTCTAGTTCAAAAATTTTAATTTTTATACTAGAAAGCTGATTTTAGAAGTAGTAAGAAAACCGTCCCAAACAAAATCTTAATCAGTTACTTGGATGTATTTAATATAAATCAATATAAGTTCAAACTATATTTTATGTTTGCTTTAAATGATCTGATTTAGATCTTTGATGTTTAATGTTTCTCGGTCAGTTTTAGTCAACTGAATTAATTGATTTTGATCTAAATACTGTTTAAATTATATTTTCAAACAATATTTAATGTTTTTTGTCAAATTTATTGCCTTAAAGTAGTTATTTATTTGGAATTTGCATGCTAGTAGCATTGTGGGATTAAATAATACTATAAAATTTATTCGAAAAGAGCCTTCCAGGAAGAATTATAGAATACTGAGCATTTCTGAAAAAAAATTTAGCAAAAGAATGAAACTGGAGAAGAGTTTTTACAGATGCTGCACCATTTTTGTTCATTGCTTATTCACGATAAAAATTTCTTTTATCAAATATATTAAGATATTTGAATTAAATATAAAGATATATTATTATATAAAATTAAATTGGGCTGTGTGGCATGTCCTAAGAAATTCTAGTATGCTCGTACGTCTTCATGAGAATAAAAAAAATCTATCCAAGTTTTGATGGTAACATGTGTTAGTAGAATCAGGAAGAGCTTAGGTTGCCGATTCTGAAATTTTTTTTTTAGAAGAATAAACATTTTAATTATTTTATCCATCTTCAATAAATACAATAGCTTAAATTCTAAGAAATTTTTTTTTTTTTCTATTTCATACATAAAATTTTATATTTCACAATCCTAATTAAGGAGGATAACTTCCTTTCTTTTATTTGTAGAGATGTTTTGATGCAAAATATAGTTTAAGCTACATTTAATATAATGTAAAATATCATATAAAATGCTATTCATAAATCGGAAAAAAGCTTGCCTTAGCATTTCCAATGAACAATTCTTTTAATATTTGGATATCATTTGGTCATTCAATTTATGTTTTGAACCTTCCAAATAAGTTTTGGGCCCCCGATTTGAACCCATTTTGTCTCGGATTGGATCGATTTTTGTGTTGTTTGGTTCGTCTTTTCGAGACGATAAGTTTGCCTATAATTTTGCTGAAATTGGAGTTCGGATGATCAAGAATTTTATTTTGGAAGTTTCCAATTTGGATACGCCTCGCAAATTTTTGGTGATGTATTAAATATAATGTAGAATATCATATAAAATACTATTCATAAATCAGAAAAAAAGTGCCTAAGTTAGCGATTCCAATGAGCAATTCTATTATTTCTCATTGAGAATATTTACTCTAATAAAATATAATAAAAATATTAGTTTAAATGGATGCATTATAAGATCAAAAGATAATTTTTTAATAGATAATACTCTGCAAAAAATAAATAAATTATTCTAATTGGGTGCTATCATGAACCGTCCATATGCTCTAATCGGATTTACTATTCTCATCGTAATAAGTATTTCAACTTTAAAAATTTTTAATGAGCTGTTTGACTTTCCTATTTTTTTTCATACTTAAAGTCATTAAAGGGAATATAGTTGTTAGCAAATTTAATAAGTGTTGTTGACCTTATCATGTTGGGGAAATGTACAGATGATGTAAGATCCCAAATATGATTGATTGAATATTCAACTATCATTCTATGAATTTAGATCATACATAAAGATTAAAAATTATGTTTGAATATTTTATAAGGGGATTTACATAGATACCCCTTTATTTTATGCTATTTATATATCTAGCATCTAAAACATTGATTTACATATATACCCCTTTATTTTATGCTATTTATATATCTTGCATCTTTTAATTTCTTTTACGCTGCGATTTTGTTTTCTGGTTCTCTAGGCCTTTCGGCCTTAGGCCATGCTCTTCTCCTCATGGAGGCGAGTACGTCCACCATGACTCCTGGTGCCTAGGGTGCTCCACCTTCGGCTCCGTCGGGTCATATTAAAGGTATGCTAAATAATAGTGATTTTGGTCCTGCTTCTCGGTCTTTTGGGGATGTTCTTGCTGGTTCATCTTCCTCGAAAGAACCTAATTTTTCTTTCACTAAATCGGTTGTTCATGGTTTTCATGCGATTTTGATGTCTGAGGATGATATTATTAAGCTTGCTAGTCCTTTTCAGTTCACGCTTGTTGGTAAGTTTTATGTTCGACGACCTAATCTCGATGCTATTCAGAATTTTTTTGGGAAGTTGAAACTATCTGGTAATTTCTCTATAGGTATGCTTGATGCTAGGCATGTTTCTATTCAGTTGTCTAATGACCTTGACTATAGGGCTTTTGCTAGGAGGTCTTACTACATTCTCAACTGTCAAATGAGGCTTCTTAAATGGACCCCTTTCTTTGATGTTAAAGAAGAATCCCCAATTGTTCCTATTTGGATTTCGTTTCCTAATTTGCAATTACATTTGTTTAACTCTTTCGTTCTTCATGCTTTGGGTTCCATTTTTGGTAGACCTCTCCAAACCGACCAAGCTACTGCCTCTCGTTCGAGGCCTTCTGTTACTAGGGTTCTGGTTGAGGTTGATATCACTAAGAAACATACTAAAGAGGTTTGGCTAGGTTCGGAAAGCTCTGGGTATGTCCAAAAAAGTTGAGTTTGAAAATGTGCCAGATTTTTGTGTGCATTGCAAAATCCATGGGCATTCCATTAATGATTGCTATGTTGCTCATCCTCAACTTCGTAAGAATAATGTGTCCTCTAAAGCTGTGGTTGGTCCCATTGCTGGTGAACCGATTGTGCTTAAAGGGCAGGATCCTATGAACGTTAAGGAATCAACCGTCGTTGGAGATGACATAGAGAAGGGAACCTTAGATTCATCTGTAAGAAGTGAAGAGTTAGAGGCTAATACAGTTAGTGATTTTAATACGAATAATGTTATTGATGAGGAACCTATTCTTCTGGTTGCGGGTGAGAGTGATGTTGGAAATAAAACTGGTGATATGTTGGCTAATCAGGGAATTAAGGAAAATAGGAGAGTGTTTCTTGATGTTCATAAAGCTTGTGCTGTTGATGTTGTTAGTGAGGGGGGATGTGACAATGATTTCGAACTTAACATAAATAACCTTCAGGTGACTGAAGAGGATCTTAACGGGGACATGGAGGAAGGTGAAGTTGGTCTTCTTGATACTTCTAGGGATTATCTTAAGGATTCTACCTTCAACTCTATGTCATCTCCTATTGTTAAGGCTAATATTCTTGAAGAGAATTTTAGTGTGGTTGAAAAAAAAAGGGAAAGAAAAAAATCCTAACGCCGGGCACTACCTCAGGGGTCACTAGAGCTTCTAACCTTTCTATTAATGGTTAAAGCTATTGTGTGGAATATTCAGGGTGTGGGTGGCTCTCTGTCTAAGGATAGAGTTAAAAATTTGTGTAGGATTCATGGTGTCAAGCTTCTGGTTTTACTTGATGCCTCTTATTACTGCTAATAATTTGGATGTTGTTTGCACTAAATTGGGTTTTTATTTTGCTTTTGGCAATTGCACTAATAAAATATGGATTTTATGGAAATGATCCATCACTTTAGATGTTATTTTGGATTTTCCTCAATTGGTTCATACTAATATTAATGTCAATCAAATCTCTTGCTTTGATTCTTTTGTTTATACTTCTTATTCTAGATATGGGAGAAAGGTTCTTTGGGATCAACTTACTATTTTTCTTCGTCATTTTCCACGCCTTGGTTTGTAGGTGGATTTTAACTATATTACTAATGTTGCTGAAAGGGTTGGAGGTAAGCCTCCTAATTTTCAGGCCATGGAAGATTTCAATGACATTATTATGGACAGTAACTTGCTTGACATTGGCTTTTCTGGGAGTAATTTTACTTGGAATAAGGGTACTATGTTGCAAAGATTAGATCACATCCTTTTTAATAATTATTGGATTTCTTCTTTTCCTAATACCTTCATTGAGCATTTAACTCATAATTTATCTGATCATTCCCCTTTACTTTTAGACTTTAATAAGACTAGTAGTAATACTACTTCTCAACCTTTCAAATTTCAAAACATGTGGATTGTTGATGATAATTTCTTATATACTGTGCAAAGTAATTGGGATGCTCCTTTATTTCCATCTGATAATGTACATGGTATGACTAGGCTTTGGTACAAACTTAAAAGGCTTAAGCAAAAACTATCTTGGTGGAATAAATGTATTTTTAAGAAAATTTTTACTAGTATCCTGCATGCTAAAAAAGATGTTGATGATGCTGAGATGGTTTATATGCAGAATTCTTCTTTTGATAATTTGTCCAATCTCAATGTTGCCAAATCTACTTTGTACAAGCTTCAAGAAAAAGAGGAAGCCTTTTGGAGACAAAAGGCCTCTTTTAAATTCCTTGTGGAGGGTGATCGTAATACTACTTATTTTCATATTCATAAGATCCATTCCCTTGATGGTAGTGTTACTGAAAACCATGATTTGATTGCTTCTTCGGGCATTGAGTACTTTCATAAAGCCTTCAACTCCAACTTTAAGCCTAATTTTAACACTGATTTCTCTTTTATTCCTTCTCTTATCTCTGGAGAGGATAATGTGATGTTGACTAACATTCCTACTGAAGATGAAATTTGGCTTACTTTGAAAAGTATGAATTCTGACTCTATTGTAGGGCCTGATGGTTTCACAAATAAATTTTTTTAGAAATCTTAGAGTATCATTAAAAATGATCTTGTTAATGTTGTGGGGGATTTTTTTAGGGGTAATCTTATTCCTAAATTCTTTACTTCAACTTCTATAGTTTTAATTCCCAAGTCTAATAGCACCAAATTTCGGAATGATTTCCACACTATTAGTTTATGCTCCTTTCTCAATAAACCTATTTCTAAAATCTTGATGGGGAGGCTTGCTTTATTACTTCCCAATATCATTTCCTTAGAGAAAACGGGTTTTGTTAAAGGTAGATCTATATTTGATAACGTTTTACTTACTCAAGAATTAGTCCATGATTTGCATTCTAAGGTTGCTGGTGGTAACATAATTTTTGAAGTTGATATCACTAAAGCTTATGATAATCTAAATTGGGAGTTTCTGTATGCTATTTTAAGATTTTTTGGGTTTAACTTGCAATTCATAAATCTTATTAAGCATTGTATTGAGTCCTGTTATTTCTCTGTTATTATTAATGGTAAGTCTCATGGCTTTTTTAAATCTTTGCACGGCTTAAGACAAGGAGATCCTCTATCCCCTATCCTTTTCATTATTGCTGTGGAAATTTTATCTCGTGGCCTTAACAATCTTTTTAGAAAATATCCATCTCTATATTTTAAAACGGGTGGTGGTCTTCCTATAACCCACTTGAGTTTTGCTGATGACTTCATTATTTTTTCAAATGGGTCTATTAAAATGTTACATATTCTCTTCAAATTCCTTAACGCATTTCAGCATGCTAGTGGTTTAATTTTTAATGTCTCTAAGAGTTGTTTTATTCCTGCTAAGTCCATTTCTTCTTGTCATATTAATAGTATTGAAAGGAAATTTGGTTTGAATAAGAGACTTCTTCCATTAAAGTATTTGGTTACTCCTCTCCATAAGGGGAAGAAACGGTCTCATTTATTTGATGATATTTTCACCACTGTTCATAACAAACTTTCTTCTTGGGCTTTCAACTTTCTTTCTTATGGTGGTAGACTTGTTCTTATTACGTATGTTTTAGGTTCTATTGCTATTTATTTGCTTCATATGTTGTGCCCGACATCTAATGTTTGTAGGAGAATGGAAACTTTATTTAATAAGTTCTTGTGGGGGTCCAAGGCTGGCAACCATTCCATTATTTGGGGTTCTTGGAGTAATTGTTCGGGTATGATGGAAGAGGGTAGATTAGGTTTTAAAACCTTTTCTGATATGATCCAGACATATAGCCATAAACTGTGGTTCAATTTTAAAGCCAAAAAAAGTCTTTGGGCTAAATTTATGGATTCGAAGTATTGTGCTGGAAAGCACCCGCTGACATGTGCTTGTAGGAACAGTAATTCTTTCAACTGGAAAAGATTATGTAACATAAAGTGGGAAGCGGAAGGTTTTATTCAATGGGGGATGGGAGCTGGGAATATTTTCTTCTGGCAAGATAAATGGCTTGGTGATTTCTCAATCGATAATCTTTTACACACTTGTTCTATCTCTACTTGCAGAGTTAAAGATTTTATTTTTAATGACAGTTGGAATATTGATTTTCTCTCCAATAATGTGCCTAAATTTATTATTAAGTTAATTCTCAATATTTCTATTCATTTGGAGAAAGAGGATCGTATTCTATTTAATTGTTTGAATGATGGTTTGTTCAACACTAAAAATGTTTGGAAGTCCATTAGGCAATCCTTACCTAATGATACTCTTTTCTTAGCTTACTCGCACGCCCCCTACTTACTCTTTTCTTATTTGGAGGATTTTGCATAATTACTTGCCTTTGGATACTATATTAGTTAAGAAAGGCTTTTATATTATCTCCAAATGTCAGTGTTGCTATCACATTGAAAATATGGTTCATGTGTTTGTTTAAGGACCTATTGCTATGAAAGTTTGGGTTTATTTTGATAAGATGTTTAATGTTTTATCTAACACTAGATTCAATTCTATTTTTAACCTTCTTAAAGAGTGGTTTAATCCCATTAAAGGTCATATTAGGAATATCCTTCCTGTCATCATCTGTTGGTTTCTGTGGAGTAGTAGGAATTCCTCTAAACATGAGAATATTTAGATGGATGCCTTAAGGGTGATTACTCAAGTTAAGAACAAAATTTACCAACATTTTGTTGCCAAATTAATTAATGCTCAATCTTTTAAAGGCTTTCTTCATGTGGCTTGGAATTTGGTTTGGTTTTTAGTTCCTGTAACAATCATGGTTATGATAGAATTCTCTATTGGAATAAACCAAGGGAGGGTTGTTTTTAAACTTAATACTGATGGCTCCATGAATAACCTTAAAGAGGATTTTGGTGGTATAATTCAGGATTCTCAGGGGTTTTTGACTATGGCCTTTGTAGATCCTTTGAATGCTATTACTGCCATTCAAGCGAAAATTAAGGGTCTCCTTTTCAGGATTCAATTATGTATTTCCCTTGGAATAACCAATATTTGGATTGAAGTTGATGCTATGCTCTTAGTGCATTATCTTAATGGTAACACTTCTTCTAATCCTGCTTATTTTTATATGTTAAGAGACATTAAATACCAGTTTTCTCGCATCAATTACAAGATCTCTCATATTTGGAGGGAGGGTAATGTTGTGGCTAATTCTTTGGCTAAAAGGGGCTGTAATCTTTCGAGTTTTACTGAATTCAATGATCACAATCTCCCTATTGAGACCAAAGGTTTGCTGAGATTGGATCGGCTGGGTCTTCCTTACATTTGGTTTAAATAATGGTTCTCTGTTGTTTGAGTTGTTGGGATTTGAGTTATTCCTCTCTGTCCATGGGGATTTTGGATTGTGCTGGCTGGTTGGTTTATGATGTTCAGTTGCCTCTAGTCTTGGTTTTTGGGGTCTTTTTTATGTGGCAGCTTGATTTTTCTACCAGACTTGGTTTCTGGGAGCATTTTTATGTGGCAGCTTGGTTTCCTATTTCAAAATCTATGTGGGGTTTTTCTATTATTGTTGCTAAGAGCTGTGGTAATGTTTGGAGGTCGGGTCATTCTAATGAGCATGTTGTGGTGTTCTTTACTGATGTTATTTTCTACGTTAAATTAGATTGTATTTGGGATTATTTCTCTTGTACCTTCTCGTTCAATGGTTATGGGCTCTGTGTTTTTTGCCTTTTCTTCACTAACCCTGGTCTTCTTTCTAGGTACATGAAGATGCTGTGTGATTTAGTTCACTATTGGTTATGCTTTATGATTAATCTCTTGTGTTACTACATTTGTTACTGTTTTAGTTACAACTCTACGGCCAGTGCTTCTCAGAATTGCTTATGGTTTTGTCATATCTTCCATTATGACATTATTAGTTATTATCTTTTTCTGCTCTGTAGTTGGTGGTATTATACTTATTCTGGTTATTATGGGAGAAGTTCTGTTAGTAATCATGTTATTAATCATGTTATTAATTAGTCTTTTTTGATGCAGTTGCCTTTTAGCCATTTGGATGGGAAGTTCTCCTCTCTCTGGTTTATGAATTTTCATAGTAGCTTTGTTAATCTTTCTGTTAGTCAAACTTTGCCCTTTAATTTTTGTTTAGTGTCCTTGCAGGCCTCTTTTTTCAGGTTTTTGGAGACTAGTGCTCATTTTGTGCAGGGACCTATTCTGGTTTGGAAGGTGGTGCTGAACGTGCTTAATTTTTACCTTCATTTTTTTTTTTTAGAATGTTTTCAGGTGACTGTGTACTTGTGCTTAGTAGGGATATCCGGCTCTTAGGGTTTCTTTTGGATTTTTTTGTAGCTCTTTCGAGCAGTAGCGAGCTGGAGGTCCCTTTAAGGACCTTGTCACCTTTTTTTTAATTAACACGTAGGCCCATCAGAGGGTTTTAACCCAAAAAAAAATATTAAAGTTTATACGGTGGTATGAGTTGTAGGAATGAAATATAGGTGTGATATATTTGATATTAAAGTTGTATATGTGTGATAGACATGTAATATTAATGTTTTGAGTGTTAGATATGCAAATAGTATGAACTAAAGTGGTATATATGTAAATCCCCTTTTATATAAATTATATTAGATTGAGATTCAAAATTACTTGACTTTCATTGACATTAGTTTTTCTAAATATTGTTTTTATAGAACACTAACTTCAGAGAAAATTTAATAATTTTCTAACTATCATACTCCACTTTATATTAGGATCTCCTTAAACATATTTTTTTTTCATAAATAAAACTGCCTTCTCTCGAATATGTCAACTTAAGCTTCTTCTTCTTTTTTGTGAATAAGCCACATTCTATGGACATATTTGGAAACTTAAAAAAAGGTAAAAAATTAATCTAATTATATCTTGGTTTTATCAACCTTTCCTAAAAGGACATGTTGAATGTGCCATTACTTACTATCAACATTGCTAAATAAAAAAATAAAGAGTAAGAGAAAAACAATAAATAACATATTAAACATGGACTGTTAGAAGACTTGTCTATCAACATCATTATAGAATTACTTATGACTCGTAAAAGACATGATAACATTTTTACAGTGATTAATAAAATTTCCAAAAAGACTAATTTCTCCATCATGGTCCACAAATAATGATTCCTTCTTCGTTGCAAATTATTTTGTAAGGATGATTTTTAGGCTTAGACTTCATTTGGGATAGCTTTTGGCCACTATATTTTCGTTGCTTTAATGAATTTTTTTACTAGAAAAGTACTTTAGACAGCAATAAAAAAGCTGTCCCAAACAAAGCCTTAAAAACCACCCATCCTTATAGAAATACTGACTTTTTCATAATTTAAAAAAAAATGGATAAATTTTGAAACCCCCTAAAATTTTTCTTTGCCCTGCACTCATAAATTTATGTATAAGTAGTGCGTTGGACCCTAATAAATTTTTTGATATGTTTGATAGGTATACATTAAGGTGCTTAGGATGCACATATACTGACATCTGAGTTGGCATACGATAAAACTTCATCCAAATAAATCAAAGAAACCCCTTTTAGAATTTTCTATAGTAACAATCCAAAAGGACCAAATGTTATATCTAATGTACCCTTTCATTCATTCTCAGATATTGCATTTGCATTAGCATGTGATTTTTTTTATAACAATCATAAATAAAATAATAAATCTAGTGAAGTAATTATAAATATATAAATGTTATGAATGCAAACTATTCATTCCAAGGATGTAATAAAGTAGATTATTGTTAAGAATTATTCATTATGAGTACTATATACCCATGACTATCTGTGCAGGTACTTATTCACAGGTATCTTACAAGTTATGTTCGGGTCAAGTGGAAGGAGAACCATCTCCTCTCTCGGAATAGTCCATTCGACGAACTCTCTCAGGATCTATAAAGAAGCTTAACATGAATAAATAGTTTGCATTCATAACATTTCCATATTTATAGCGGAGCACGGTGGACCACCTTCGACCATATTTCCCAGGTAGTCTCCCTTTCTAGTGGAGGCAACCTCAGAAGTTCTTCTCTCACTCAGACAAATCTTTATCAATCCCGCCATAATTAAGTCTCCCATGTGAGACACATCCACATGTAAAATAACGACACATATCTCCCCCACAAGATATCTCTTGCAATCAAATCGATCTCGATACCACGTCAAGATGCTACTTTCCCCCTCTCATTTGAATGGGGCAACCTCAAGGTATTTTGCTGCTATATATTGGCCCGATCTCTCGACTACATTTTGATGTTACTCACCATCTCACCTCGACAAGGTGAGCTAAAACCTCCTTCCTACCAACACTGACTCAATCTGCAAGTTTATCCTACTCACATCCTCTCTCACAAAGGTTGTCACTTCACTCAGCAAAGACAATCGAGCTGCACTAAAGAAGGATGTGTTACAACTTAGTTTTCAAAACTACATTTTTACATTATGTGAGTTTTTAATGCTTTTAACATAATTAGATATATTTTATTTATGTTGTTTGTGTGTATTAACATTTCAGGGAAATCATACTCCAGACTGCCGAAGACTTCAAGACAGATTAGATTAGGGTTTCCTGTAATTAAAATATATACTTTTTCTATTTTTCTTGAGTCTGAGAGAGTGTAATTATAATTGGGTAACTATGCACACACACACTGGGGGAGTGATTAAAAACTTTAATTTTTTAAATAATCATACTCTACGATTTTCAAATCATACTAAACAGTTTATCATGGTAGTTCCTCCCAAAACAAAGTTAATCAAATCATGCCAGAAAATTCTTTAAGTACTGTTCGTATTTTATGATCCTTGGTTCATACAGATGACTCACAAAGTATGAAATGGATGCGTACCAGATCGTCACAAACAAACTTGCAATTTTTTTTGATCTATTCGTACTGTATGATTTTATTTTCGTCTTGTATGATATATGATCGTACAGATGATTCACAGAGTGCAAAATGGTGTTGTCCACTTTTGTACTTAGGAAAACATGATTTGCTTTAATTGTTCGTACTATACAATAATGTTCATACAGAAAATTGATAGAGTATGAAATGGATTCTTACACGATCGTACCAGATGAATGAGTTCAGTTTTGAACTGTTTGTACATTATGATGTGGGTTCATACAGATGATCTAGAGAGTACAAAATCAGATTCGTATAGCACCGTACACTGATTTTTAAACTGTTCATACGTATAAAGTTTAATTGTATGGTACGATCCAAGTTCGTTTAACTTGAATTTTTAGTTTTCAGGATGGTTTTTCTTGTCCTTTGTATATAAGGGTTCTAAAACTGACCTTCAGTTATCTTGCTGCGAATTTCTCTTGAGTGTGCCTTAGAAGTGTGTTTGGGAAAGTGTCTTGAGATTGAAAAGTGAGAGATCTTATGAGAGGGATTTGTGAGGGGATTCACAAAGTTGCCCAACAGTGAGGATCTCTTATTTGTTCTTTATAGTTCTTTCCTACTTCCTTGAAGGCTCTTGAGAGAGGATTATCAAAGGAGATCGGGTTCTCTGCCTTCACTAGGAGGGTGAAAAAGGATGTGGGTTCTCTACATGCACTAGGAGGGTGAAAAAGGATGTGGGTTCTCTGCCATCACCAGGAGGATAAAAAAGGATGTTGGTACTCTGCCATCACCAAGAGGATGAAAAAGGACATTGGTACTCTACCATCACCAGGAGGGTGAGAAAGAATGTCGGTACTCTGCCACATCGGGTTGGTGGAAGAGAGGTTTTTGTAAGGGCTTCTCCGCCTTACTGTGGGGGCTAAAGGAGAGTCACTTTGGTATAGTGCAATACCTGAAGGAGTCTTCAGGGAGTGGACGTAGGTTTAGTTGGACCAAACCACTATAAAATTTTATGTCATTTATCTTTATTTTTAACTGCATTTTTAATTTCTACACATTTACATTTAGCGGTTAAAAATTTACTTTGAGAAAATTTATTGTTGTGCTCAAAATATTTAAAAGGTTTTCTAAATAACCAAGAAAATTTTAAATTACCAATTCACCCCCTCTTGGTTAGCCTTGGGATAATTTTATTAGGTCTAATAACCTAATCGAACTTTCAGGATGGAAATCTAGTGCCTATATTTTCCTTTTTTTTTTCTTTACAAGTATACATTTGATGCACCTTACCTTCCTTTACTATGACCTCTTATTTTCTTTTGGGCTTTATGTCTATCTCAGCTTTGGGCTGCTTTAATTTTTTAGATTTGACTTCTTTCCTATCTTGCTTTTTCTTATTTTTTCTATATTATTGTAATTAGATAGGGATCTTTGGCTCTTAGGTTTTTTAGACTTTTGATTGTAGCACCTCGAGTAGTATAAAGTTATCAATCCCTTTAAGGACTTATAAATATATTTTGAATTGACATGTTTGCCCACCTTTAAGTTTTCTCCGAAAAAAATAAAAATTGATACAAGTATTTCAGGCAGCCTACTATTAGCATTGGTCATCGAAAGTTTTGGCACTCTATTCAACTAGTCATTTTCAAGCATAATTTGTCTCCGTTAAGTCGCCAAAAATTCATGATTTATAGTGGATTTTATCATACTATATTTTATTCACAAAATCCATCAGTAATTTAATGGAACAAAGTCACATATGGAAAAAGAGATATTAGTAGATGTCTTCTACAGGGCTTGTAATAGAGGTGCAGTTTCCACTCACATATGAAAAATGAGATATCTGTAAATTTTCCTACTTGGCTTGTAAAAAAGTTTTAGTTTTCACTAATCATAAAAATAAATCAATTTATGATGAATTAAATCATTGCAATTTGGGTTGTAAATGAATCGAGTCGAGCCAAGCTTCAGCATGTTTGAGTGTGAGCTCATTTGCAAAGACTATGTTTAAGCTCAGCTCGATAAGATTCAAACTTCTTTGGAACTTCATCGAGCTTAAGCTTGTTTAAAAGTCCTTTATTTGAGCTCAGCTCGTGTTCATGTTCAAGCTCATTTTATTTTAGGCATGTCAAGCCTATTAATGATCCCTTGTTCGAGCTCTATTCATTTCAGGCTTATCAAGCCTATTAATGATGGGCTTATTTAGCAAGCTGAGCCTATTAATGGGTCATTTATTAAAAAAAAAAAATTATTTCTTTTTCAATCAAACAGCTTGCCGACCCATCCGCCTGAATTGGCAACCCGTCTTCCAGAGGCCTAGGATTTCTTTATAGACCCGACCCGTCTGCAATCTTTCAAATGAACTCCCAATTTGTTTCATTATAAAGACCAAAATCAAGATGCATTTCACTATGTGGGATTAAACCAAGAGGTCTTTTATTTACTTGATGCATGAGAGGGAGCGGGAAGTGGGAGTTGAGAGCAAGATTAGACAGTTGACAGCGGGAGCAAAAAATTTAACAGGAATTTAAAAATTAATTATTAAATATTTAAATTAGTAAAATTATTTTAATAAGATTTATTGTCAAAACTAATTTAGCTTCTTAGTCGAGCTCTAATCGAGCTTATTTGCGAGCTTTAAATGATATTGTTCGTGAACAAAAATGAACTAAACACCAAGCTATCCAAGCTCATTTGTTTAACTATCGAGTACTTATCAAAAGTATTGAAGCACATTCATTTATTGATGTGGCCCTCAGATTAAGAGTGAAGTAGATGACTCTGCGAAGAAACCTAAAACATAAAACTCAAAAGAAAATTATAGCTGGAATAGACTCTGATTCTAGAATAGAGAGTTTATTGATATTTTGAGAAAAAACTGTTTCATCTACATCATTATTCTCCCTATATATTTTACTATTTTCTAAATATCTAAGATATGGAATTTACTATAAGTATTGCAACAAACAAAAAGTAGTAGCAGTACTATAATAATAGAATTAGTACGAAAGAATTTGGGAATATAGAAATAGCGGTAGGTTGTCCTGGTGTCTTAACGTGCACTACATCAATCCTCCCCAGCAACGGAGGAGCTTGACTCTAACAAGCAGAGTGTAATTGGGGAATCATCAGAAGGGTGGTAGGGCCAAATAGAAGAAACATTGAAAGTAGGAGTGGTGTTGTGGATGGCTGGTAACTCAATAATATAGGCATTGTCGTTAATTTTAGCAGTAATAGGAACATGCCCAATCTTCTAGCGACTGAGGTTTGTGTAAGTACCAGGGGACAAATGTTCATGCCACATAAGTACCATGACAAGATCACCCACTTAAAAAGGATTATATTGGAGGTGAAGATTTGCTGATGCCTTATATGCCTGATTTGGTTTGTTGAGTTGCTGACAGACTTCTTCAAGCATTTAGGAATATTAGTTGGTAAAAATGGTGGCATTCCCAGATTTGTACTTAGGTATAATAGTAGCATACAATGCAAGATTAGGTAATTTAGTATAAATAATACTTAAGGGGGACTTACCGGTCAAGCGGTTCATGATAGAGTTGTAGGAGAACTCGACGGTGCTCAAACTTTTTTCCTATTATTTAGGATAATCTTGCACTAAGCAGAAAAACATACTCCCCAATGTGTGATTAACAACTTCAGTTTGTTAATCCGATTGCGGGTGGTATACGAAACTAAGGTGCAAATCGGTACCCAAGTGTTTCCACAATTCGAGCAAAAAATGCCTTACGAGTTTGACATTCCTTTCAAAGGTGAGGCTTCAAAGGACACCATGTAGTCAGGAAATTTGATGAAAAAAATGACGAGGACTGTGAAGAGCATTGGAAGTTTTCTTACAAGAGATGAAATGGGCCATCTTGGAGAACCGATCGACGACGAGCATGATCGAATCGTTGCCTCTTTCTATACAAGGTAGACCGAGGATGAAGTCTAAGTTGAGATCTTCCCATATAGAGTCTGGGATGTGTAACATTAAGTAAAGACTAGTGTTCAAGGTGCCACCTTTGTAGCTTTAGTAGATGAAACTATTGCAACTTAGTTTTCAAAACTATATTTTTATATCATATGAGTTTTTGATGATACTAAAATATTATTATGCTAATTACTATTTCTCCTGACATATATTTGATACATTTTGGTTATGTTATTTGTGTGTACTAATATTTCAGGAAAATTATACTCCAGACTGCCAAAGACTTCAAGATACATTAGACTAACATGTTATGAAGTCTGTACTTTTTCTATTTTTCTTAAGTCTGAGAGATTTTGATTATAATTGGGTAATCGTGCACACACACACTGGGGGAGTGATTAAAAACTTAAATTTTTAAAACTAATCATACTGTAAGATTTTTAAATCGCGTTGGACAGTTTGTCATGGTAGTTACTCCCAAAATAAAGTTAATCAAATCATGCCAGGAAATTTTTTAAGTACTATTTATATTGTATGATCCTTGGTTCGTACAAACGACTCACATAGTATGAAATGGATGTATACTAGATCATCACAGATAAACTTGAAATTTTTTTATCTATTCGTACTGTATGATTTTATATTCATCCTGTATGATATATGATCATACAGACGATTCACAGAGTACGAAATGGTGTTGTCCACTTTCATACCTAGGAAAACATGATTTGCTTTAACTATTCGTACAGTACGATGTATGTTCATATAGACGATTGATAGAGTAAAAAAGGGGGTTCGTATACGATCATACCAGACAAATGAGATCAACTTGAACTATTCATATAATACGATGTGGGTTCATGCAGACAATCCATAGAGTACGAAATCAGGTTCATACAACATCTTACACCAATTTTTGAATTATTCATACGTACAAGGTTTGATCGTATGGTATGATCCAAGTTCATTTAACTTGAAATTTTCAGTTTTTAGGATGATTTTTCTTGTTCTTTGTATATAAGGGTCCTATAAGCTGGCCTTCATAGATCTTGCTGCAAATTTCTCTTGAGTGTGCCTTAGAAGTATGGTTGGGAGAGTGTCTTGAGATTGAAAAGTGAGAGATCTTGTGAGGGGATTCACAAAGTTTCCCATTGGTGAGGTTCTCTTATTTGTTCTTTATAGTTCTTCCCTACTTTCTTGAAGGCTCTTGAGGGAGAATTGTTAAAGGAAATCGAGTTCATTGCCTTCACCAGAAGGGTGAAAAAGGATGTGGGTTCTCTGCCATCATTAGGAGGGTGAAAAAGTATATTGATACTCCGCCATCACTAGAAGGGTGAGCAAGGACGTCGATACTCTACTGCACTGGGTTGGTGGAAGAGAGGTTTTTGTACGGGCTTCTTCGCCTTGCTGTCGGGGCTAAAGGAGAGTCACTCTGGTATAGTGCAATACCTGAAGGAGTCTTCAAAGGGTGGACGTAGGTCTAATTGGACCAAACCCTATAAAATTTTGCGTTCTTCTGTCTTTATTTTCTACTAAATTTTTAATTTTTGCATATTTACTTTGAGTGGTTGAAAAATTACTTAGAGAAAATTTATTATTGTACTCAACACATTTAATCAGTTTTTTAGATAACCAAGAAATTTTTAAAATTATCAATTCACCCTCCCTCTTGGTTAGCCTTGGGATAATTGTATTAGGTCTAACAACTTAATCGAACTTTTAAGTGGTATCAGAGACTATTTTAAAAATTAAAGTTTAGATTATATTTTAAAAAATGATTATGAATAATTTTGGAAATCGTAACACTCCTGAAGGATATTCGATCACTAGACCACCGTTGTTTGATAACATTCCTTTTGACTTTTAAAAAACCCACATGTCTACTTTTTTGTAATCACTTGACTATCACATGTAGATGTTAGTATAGGATGACTATACTGCTCCTACTAGACTTTTTGATGGCATTAGGATTCAAACACCATTTGTTGATTGGACATAAGAGGAAAAAGACTTAGCTTAATTAAACATAAAATATTTAAATAGCTTTTTCTGTGCTCTTAAATCTGAAGACTACATGCATGTTTTAACCTGTAAAACTGGAAAAGAAATTTTGGATAGACTTTGCATTACATATGAAGGAACTAATGAGGTGAAATAATCTTTATTGAACATTTTATTACGTGACTATGAACTTTTTTGCATGAAACTAAATGAATCAATTAGTGACATGTATACTCATTTTACACAGATAGTTACCTCATTGCATGCTTTAGGTAGGGAAGTAACGAATTCAAAAAAAGTAAATAAAAATGCTGCGTTGTTTACCTACTGCTTATGATACAAAGATAACTTGTATAACAGAGTCAAAAGACTTAAATGTATATTCTATTGATAATCTGCTTGGATCTCTAATTACTTATGAGCAAGGAGTGACTCAATGACAGATTGATGTAGGTGACAAGTAGAAGGAGAAGAATATCATGTTGAAAGTGGATGACTCAGAGATTAATCAGTCATAGCCTAAGGATGAAGATGATTTTACACTTATGATGAGACAATTCAAAAGTTTCCTGAGAAGAAAGCAAAGGAGACATCAACAGTGGAATAAAGGTAAGTTCCACAAAAATACAAAAGCTTCTAATGATGTAATTTGTTATGAATATAGGAAGCTTGGACATATCAAATATGATTGCCCAAATCTCAAAGCCAATCCTAGTAAGGAGAAAGTTGAGGAGAAAACTAATATTAGGAAGGGCAAGAAAAGACTGCAAAGAGCATTCTGGGCAGACTCAGCATCAGATACCTCAGAAACATAAGCAGAGGAAGAAGTCCCGAACTTGTACGTAATGGAAAAAAAACTTAATCAATCAGATTAAGAAGAGGTATGTGATTTATCCTACGATGAGTTATTTGATGTTTCTGAGAAAATTCATATTGCATATAAGAAAGTCAAAAAGTTACATGCTAAGTTGATCATAGAATTTTTAAATTTACAAAAAGAGCATGAAATTCTTAGGAACGATCACACATCAATTGATAGCAACCACATGACATTATTGGATGATTTTGATGATTTGAAAAAAAAGTATGAACTATTAAAATCATCACATACTGAACTTGAAAATGATTGTAAGTTTTTATGAAAGAAGATGAACATAGGGAAATTGATTTGAGAATAGAAATTTCAATATTGAAAAATTAAAACTCATATCTAGACTTTAAAATAAAGGTTATTATAGAAAATAGACCGACATCCACACTTGAAGAATTCTATGAGTCTAAGCAAAATGATAAAAGTTCAAAATTTAGGAAGAGACATTATAACTCACATAGATTAGTAAATCCCTTTCCTGGTATTAAATATTTTTCATGTGAAATGATAGGACATATCTCACCCACATGTACTATTCATCATAGAACACATCTTGTGTGGAGAGCTAAGGTGTATAAATCACAGTATATCACACATGCATCCAGTTTATCATTGCCAAGAGGTGAACCCAAACTTGTTTGGGTTCCCAAGTCTAACGTTTGATCTTTTTGTAGAAACGCTCTCATACAAGACCTCATAAGAGCATTTGGTACATGTATAGTAGATGTTCAAAGCATATGAATGGAGATGCTAATAAATTTATAACACTAGAAGCCAGGAATGGAGGCAAGGTAACACTTAGAGATAACACCACTAAGAGAGCGGTAGTTTCAGGTATGATTGACAAAAAGAATAATTTTTTCATTAAAAATATATTATTTTTTAAAGGCTTAAAACTTAACTTATTGAGCATTAGTCAGCTTTGTGATAAAGGTTATAGTGTAAATTTTTTTCCCATAAGCTATATTATAAGCCAAAATGGAATAGATATGTTGCATGGTAATAGGGTAAATAAAGTATATATGCTTGATTTGAATTTTGTTTAATCTTTTAATGTTTTTTGTCTTAAAACAATTACTGATGAATCATGATTATGGCATAGAAGTTTTTGTCACGAAAGTATGAAAAATCTTAAGAAGATTACCCAAAAAGAATTGGTTAGAGGGATATCCAAACTAGACTTCACTGAGGATCACCTGTGTGATGCATGTCAATTAGGAAAGCGGGTGAAATCCTCCTTTCATTCAATTAAAGACCTTAGAACGTGAAAACCACTAGAAGTCATACATATAGACTTATTTGGACCGGTTAGCGCAGTGAGTCTGGGAGGTAAAGTTTTTGGGTTTATAATTATTGATGATTTTTCAAGATTCACTTGGGTCAAATTCTTATTTCATAAGAGTGAATCATTTGATGAATTTAAAGCTTTTTATACTTGGGTTCACAAAAAGCTACGGTGTGAAATTTTATCAATTCAAAGTGATCATGGAGGAGAGTTTAAAAATAAAAATTTTGAGGATTTTTATAAAAAAAAGAAATTGATCACAACTTTCAGCGCCTAGGACCCCTCAACAAAATAGGGTTGTCGAAAGAAAGAACAAAACTTTGAGAGAAGTCGTTATAGCCATGTTGGAAGAATATTCACTTCCAAAATATTTTTGGGCTAAAGTGATTAGTATGGCATGTTATATTCTGAATAGGGTGAACATTAGATCTAAATTAAATAAGACATCCTATGAACTTCTAAATGGTAGAACACCTAATTATTCACATTTGCATGTTTTTGGATTTAAGGTGTTCATTCATAATAATGGCAAAACTCCTTTAGGAAAATTTTATCATAAATCTGATGAAGGAATTTTTCTAGGATATTCTAGTGTTGGCAAATCCTATAGGGTTTTTAACAATATAATGTTGGTAGTTGAGGAGACCACACATATAGTTTTTGATGAATCTAGCATTTCAGAAGAGTCAAGGTTAGAAAAAGATCATATTAAAGATATCTCCTAAGGAATTGAAAAGACAAATTTGAAGGAAAGTGTTGGAACAGAAAATCCTTTGCCTAGAGAGTGGAAATTTTCTAAGAGTCACCCTAAAGAATTGATTTTAGGTGAACCTAGTGAGGGTGTTAGAACTAGGCATAGACTTAGCAAAGAAGTATACCATTCTTTATATCAATGATTAAACCTACTAATATAAATCAAGCAGTTTCGAATGGATTTTGGATTTTGGCCATGTAAAAAGAATTTAATCAATTTGTTAGAAATGATGTTTGAGAATTGATTGAAAGGCCTATGGATCAAAGTGTTGTTTGAACTATGTGGGTGTTCAAAAATAAAATGAATGATTCAGGTGTTATGATTAGAAATAAGGTAAGATTGGTGGCCAAGGGGTATAATCCAATAAAAAGAATTGATTTTGAAGAAACTTTTACCCCTTAACAAAACTTGAAGTGATAAGGGTATTACTAGCATTTACATATTTTAATGGTTTTAAATTATTTCAAATGGACATTAAGAGCGCCTTTCTTGATGGGGTGATTTAAGAGGATGTTTATATTGAGCAACTCCAAGCTTTGAAAATTCAAAATTCTTTAATCATGTATTTAAATTAAAAATGGTATTATATGGACTAAAATAGGCACCTAGGGCTTGGTTTGAGAGATTAAGCACTTTCCTATTAGAAAGATCATTTGTTAAAGGAAGCGTGGATACCACTCTAGTCTTGAAAAGGATAGGAGATGACATACTCATTTTTCAAATATATGTCGATGATATCTTATTTGGATCCACCAATAAAAATCTTTGTAATGATTTTTTAAAGATAATGAGTAGTGAATTGAAATGAGTTTGATGGGAGATTTGAGTTACTTTCTTGGTTTCAGCATTAAGCAACAGAAGGATGAGACATTTTTTAGTCTATCAAAGTATATTAAGGACATCCTAGAGAAATATGAGATGGATAGTGCAAAACTAGTGAGTACACCAATGAGTTCCTTAGTGCAGTTAGATAAGGACCCTAAGGAAAAATCAATTTATTAAAAGAAATTTAGAGGAATAATTGAATCATTTCTTTACTTGATAGCTAGTAGACCAGACCTAATGTTTAGTGTTTGTTTATGTGCTAGATTTTAAGCTGATCTAAAGGAATCATATATGACTGCTGTTATGAGAATTATAAGATATCTTTTGGGAACTTAAAACTTAGGAATTTGGTATCCTAAGCACAGTTCTTCTTTTAAAATCATTGAATTTTCTGATTCAAATTTGCAGGATGTAGGGTTGATCGAAAAAGTACTTCTTGAACTTATCAATTCATAGGAAATTCTTTAGTTTCTTGGTTTAGCACAAAATAGAATTCAGTAGCCCTTTCTACTACTGAAGTAGAATACATTATTTTAGGTAGTTATATGGTGCATGTTCTTTGGTTAAAATAATAACTGATTGACTTAGGATTTTTAATTGGCACCATTCTAGTTTTTTTAGATAATATAAGTGCCATATATATTTCAAAGAAACCTATTCAAAATTCTATAACTAAACATATTGATATAAGGCATCACTTTATTAGAGATCTTGTGGCTAATAGAGAAATTGAATTATATCATGTTACCACTAAGAATCAACTTGCATACATTTTCACAAAATCCCTGGCCTATGAAATGTTTAGCTTAAGAACCAGATTAGGTGTGATTTATCTTAATGCTTAAAATTAAATTTCTATAAATTGAATTTATAATGTATTAATGTGTTTGTTTATTTTCTTTATTTATTTGTTATTGTTTGTTTGCTTATTAGTGTTTTATTATTTCATTAGTTGTTCTTATTTTTCAATCATTAGTATTATGCTTTTAGTCTTATGGTATGTGTTGCAAATTTGGATTCAAGAATTATGATTTTGATGAAAACAAATATTTCTATTTCTATTTGAGTGCCTTACTTTTCAGGTTCACAAGATCAATTACAATTTAAGCCAGCTCAAGATCGAGTTAGTCTATTTATGTTTCAGGTTCAATGTAATTTTTTACTTTTCTTGGGTCAAGTGTAGTATAACGGATCCTCAAGCTAACTAACCTTACACATACACTCAGGGGGAGAGTTTTAGTGAGTTAGAGTTTATAATCTAATTTTGTTTAAATCATCTTAGATGATATTCATATCATCCTGGACAATCCATTGAAAGTAGAAGCTCTAAGTAGGGAAGCCATGTTAAGTCAGTCTGATTAAGCAGATCATCCTGGATGATACACTCATGATACTGGACGATATGCTCAAATTAGAAATTCTCAACTGCTAGACTAAGTTAGGCAAGTTTTTATGCTTAGTATTTTATTCTGATCGTCCTGGACGATATGTGTATTATCTTGGATGATTCATTACAATCATGCCTAAATTAGTCAGGCGATTAAAGAAAGTAATAAAGGTTTGATTGATTTGATCATATTATCCTGGATGATCGCATGATCGTCCTTGACGATCAATTAGAAATCCTCATTGTCAAGTACATTTCACCTAGATGACCCGAACTATCTATAAGATGATATTGCCATTTTTGAACTAATCGTATATGATGATATAGATATCATTCTTGACAATCAAGTCATTTTGAAATCATCTAGCATAGTTGTCCTGGACGACCAAACTGTATGCCGGATAATTTTGAGCTTTTTTGAACTAATCGTACATGATGATATATATATCGTCCTGGATGATCAAGTCATTTTCTTTAGATCATCCAGGATTTTCTCCTGGACTTCCCAAACTATCATCTGGACAATATTCCTAATTTACACTAATCATCCAGGACGATTGCAAAATCATCCCGGATAATCTTAACAAACCATGTCTTCTAATCGTCCAGAGGAACCAAATCGTCCAGGCCAAAAGGGTCTGATTTACACTGACCATACAGGATGATCAAAGGATCGTCCTGGATGATCTTTGACGGCAAGTTAATTTAAGATAATTTTTTATCCCATCTATTTAAGATCTCTTTCTTGCAACTGTTGAAATCTTTTGCCGCAATCCTTTCCTGAGAGAGTATTGAGAGAGAGTGGGAGAGCTTGGGAGAGAGAGAGAGAGAGAATCTTGTGAGGGGGAGTTTGTGAGGTGTTCACAAAGGTTACTCCAAGCAAGGATTTAAGTCATCCTCTCCAGTCATCGTACCATATCCTTTGGTGCTCTGAAGGAGGGATTGTCTGCAAGATGATCATCCCTTATCCCTTTGTGCTCTGAATGAGGGATTGTCTGCAAGATGATCAAGGTTCTCTACCTACATCAGGAGGAAGTGAAATGAGGTAAGGTTCTCTGTCTGCTTCAGGAGGAAGCAAAAGGAGTCTGGGCTCTCTTCCTCACTGGGTTGGTGAAAAGGAGTTTTGTAAATGCTTCTCCACCTTGCTGTGCGAGCAAAAGGAGAGTCACTTTGTTTTAGTGCAATACTAGGAGGGGAGGCTCTGGGGAGTGGACGTAGGTCAAGTTGACCGAACCACTATAAAATATCGTGTGCTCTTTCTAATTATTTTCTATACTTTATTTTTCTGTTGATGATCATGTGATTGAAGTTATTATTTTATTTTGTTACATATCTACACATCATTATGAAAGTTTAATTATTTTAAAATATCTGAAAAGATTTTCAAAATTATTTTTGAATAAGAATTTTTAAAACTACCAATTCACCACCCTCTTGGTTAGCCTCAGTCTAGTTCATAAGGGCTTAACATCCCTAAAAAACTTTCAAATGGTATTAGAGAGGGATTCATAAAATTAAGTTTTGAAAAACTTTTAAATTTGATCTATGGCTAACTTTGGTAATAAAAATACCATGGAAGGGTATTCCATTACTCGACCACCCCTTTTGATAACATACCTTTTGATTTTTGGAAAACTCGTATGTCCACCTTTTTATAATCTTAGATTATCATATGTGGATGCTTATTAAAGATGGTTATGATGCACTCCTTTTAGACTGGTTAATGGTGTTAAAACTGAACTCCCATTTGCTGAATGGACATTTGATGATCGAGAGTTAACACAACTGAATGCAAAATACTTAAATTATTTTTTCTATACTTTAAAATTTAAGGATTACATGCGTGTCTCTACTTACATGACTAGTAAAGAAATTTGGGATAGACTATGTATCACTTATGAGGGCAAGTCAAATAGTCTAGATTAATTAACTTGCTTCATGACTACAAACTCTTTTGCATGAAACCTAGTGAGTCAATATCTGAAATGTACACCAGGTTCACATAAATTGTCACCTCCTTGCATGCCTTAGGAAGAGAACTCACCAACTTTGAAAAAGTTAACAAAATATTAAGATATTTTCCCTCTTCCTATGATGCGAAGATAACTATTATCAATAAATCAAAAGATTTGAACAATTATTCAATTAATAACTTACTTGGATCACTAATTGCTTACGAGCAAGGCGTGAACCAAAGAAAGCTTGATGGAAATGAGAAGAAGAAAGAGAAGACTGTGGCATTGAAGGTGAATGATATAGATAATGATACTTACGGGTCTGAAAGCAATGATGTTGCCTTAATCACTAGACAATTCAAAAGCTTTCTAAGGAAGAAACACAAGAACTTTTAGAAGTAGAACAAAGGTAAGAGTAGCAAAAATCCTAAAGGGTCTTCTAATGTGGTTTATTTTGAATGCAGGAAGCCAAGACATATAAAAGCTAATTGTTCTACCCTTAAGGCTCACCCAAGTAAGGAGAAGGGTGAGGAGAAACCCAAGTTCAGGAAGGATTAAAAATGGATCCAAAAGGCTTTCTAGGTGAATTCTGCATCTGACTCCTCTTAGATTGAAGCTGAAGAGGAGACTACAAACTTGTGTTTGATGGTGGATGAACATCATGGTCATTCTGACCAAGAAGAGGTATGTGAACTGACCTACGATCAATTACTTGATGTTTATGAAAAAATTCATTCATTATATAGGAAACTTAATAAAATACATGCTAGTCTAAAATTGGTATTCTTAAACTTACAAAAAGAGCATAAAGTTTTACTTAAGGATCATTCTACACTTGATAGTAATCACATGTCATTACTTGATAAATTTGCTGAGTTAAATAAAAAGCATTCTAAATTGGTTGTTGAGTATGATTCATTGAAAGCAATGCATGTTCATTTAGAAACAGCTTTTAAAGAACTAGACACCATGGCATGTGATTTAGATAGTAGTGAGCATGTATTGAAATTTAAAATTGTAAGTCTTAAAAAGGAAAATGAATTTCTAAGTGTCAAAAATAGTGCATTTGGGATTAACAAAACACCTCCTATATTTGCAAAATTTTATAAACCTCTATCACTTGAAGAATCTCATTTAAAATTATCAAAACATGCATAATTTAAACCTAGGAAGAGGCACTATCACCCCCGTAGATTAGTTAATCCTTTTCCTGGCATTAGATGTTTCTCATGTGGCATGTTAGGATATATCTCCCACACCTTCACTATTCACCGTAGTACACATTGGGTGTGGAGGCCCAAATTAAATGATTCACAGCATAACACACATGCATTACATTCTTCTTTTCATAAGGAACCCAAACTTATTTGGGTTCTTAATTCTGACGTTTGATGATTTTATAGGGGTTCTCTCACACAAGACCTCGTGAGAGCATGTGGTACCTGGGTAGTGGATGCTCAAGACATATGACTGGGGATGCAAATCAATTTATTTGACTGGAGGCCAGGGATAGAGGCAAGTTCACTCTTAGAGAAACCCACCACTAGGAAAGTGGTGGGCGCAAGTATGATGAAAACTCCAAGAACCTCTTGATTAAAAATTTTTTTTCTTGTAAATGAACTAAAACATAACTTACTCAGCATCAGTCAACTCCATGACAAAGGGTTCATCATCAAGTTTCTGGCAAACACTTACATTATCAGTTTAAATAATAATACTATTTTATATGGCAAAGGGATCAATAATGTCTATATGCTTGATTTAAATAACATTGAATGTGCTACTTTATTTTACTTAAAATTGTTGTTGATGAGTCTTGGCTGTGGCATATGAGGTTATGTCATGCCAGTATGAAAACCCTTAGAAGAGAAACCCAAAAGGACTTAGCTAGAGGTGTCCCCAAGCTTAAGCTCACTACGGACCACTTATGTGATGCCTGTCAATTAGGGAAGCAAGTCCATTCCTCTTTCCACTCCATTAAGGAAATCAGCACCTCTAGTCCTTTAGAAGTCCTTCACATGGATTTATTTGGACCTATTAGCACTACTAGCTTAGGGGGGAAATTCTATGGATTTGTGATTGTCGATGAATACTCGAGGTTCACTTAAATTAGATTTTTGTCTTACAAAGCTGAGTGATTTGATGAATTTAAATCTTTCTCAACTTGGATTCAGAAGAAGTTAGGTTGTGAGATCTTGACCATTCATAGTGATCATGGTGGAGAGTTTGAAAATGTGAGATTTAAAACTTTTTATGAGGAGCAAGGGATTAGCCATAACTTTTTAGCTCCTAGGACCCCTCAGTAGAACGGGGTAGCTAAAAGAAAGAATAAGACCTTAGTGGAAGCTACTAGAGCCATGCTTGCTGAGTATTCACTTCTAAAATACTTTTGGGCAGAAGCAGTGAACACAGCCTGTTATGTGTTGAGTAGAGTAAATGTTAGATCAAATTTGAATAAGATACCCTATAAGATCATTAAGGGTAGAACTCCAAACCTGTCCCACCTCGATGTCTTTGGCTATAAGGTCTTCATTCTTAATAATAAGAAATCATCCTTAGGAAAATTTGTCTCAAAATCTAATGAAGGAGTGTTCTTAGGATATTCAAGTGTGGGAAAATCCTTTTGAGTGTTTAACAAGAGGACATTGGTTGTAGAGGAGACTACTCATGTAGTTTTTAATGAATTTGATCCTAAAGAGTTTAGAGCTGAGGAAGAAGAGGAAGTAGGAGAGATTAATCAATGAGTAGAAAATATAAATCTAGAGGAAAGGGTAGAACCTCAAAATACTTTGCCTAGAGATTGGAGATATTCTTTGAGTCATCCTAAAGAACTGATCTTAGGAGACCCTTTTGAAAGTGCTAGAACTAGGCATAGACTTTGGAAGGAACTAAAGCATTCAGCCTTTCTCTTAATAACTGAACCCACCAACATCAATCAAGCCCTTTTTGATAAATTTTGGATCTTAGCTATGCAAGAAGAACTTAACCAATTTGTGAGGAATGATATTTGGGAGTTAGTAGAAAGACCTAAGAATCAAAGTGTAGTAGGAACCAAATGGGTCTTTAAGAATAAAATGAATGATTATGGTGTGGTGGTTAGGAATAAGGCAAGACTGGTAGCTAAGGGGTACAACCAAATAGAAGGGATTGATTTTGAGGAGATCTTTACCCCTGTAGCTAGATTGGAAGCCATTAGAGTGTTACTAGCCTTTGCCTGTTATAAGGGATTTAACCTTTTTCAAATGGATGATAAGAGTACCTTTTTAAATGGGGTAATAAAAGAGGATGTCTTTGTAGAGCAACCCCCAGGTTTTAAGAGTTTCTAATATCCAAATCATATTTAAAAATTAAAAATGGCCTTAGATGGATTGAAATAGGCACCTAGAGCTTGGTATGAGAGGCTTAGCACATTCTTACTAGAAAGAGAGTTTGTTAAGGGGAGTGTAGACACCACCCTTTTTCTAAGGAAAGTAGGAGATGATTTACTCATTGTATAAATTTATGTTGATGATATGCTGTTTGGATCTTCTGATCAAAAGCTATGTGATATTTTTTCTAAAATAATGAGTAAGGAGTTTGAGATGAGTATGATGGGAGAATTATCTTACTTTTTGGGGTTTAGCATAAGGTAAATGGATGATGAAACTTTTATCGATCAATCAAAGTACATTAAGGACATTTTAAAGAAATATGAAATGGATAAAGCCAAGCCAATAAACACTCCCATGAGCTCCATTGTCCAGTTAGATAAGGATTCAAATAGAAAATCTGTTCATCAAAAGAAGTACAGAGGAATAATTGGATCACTGCTTTACTTGACTGCTAGTCGACCTGATATAATATTTAGTGTTTCTCTCTGTGTTAGATTTTAAGCTGATCCTAAAGAATCCCACCTGACTGCTATTAAGAGAATTCTTAAATATCTCTTAGGGACTCCAAACTTAAGAATCTGGTATCCTAGACACAACACTTCTTTTGAGATTATCAGATATTATGATTCTAATTTTATAGGGTATAAGGTGGATAGAAAGAGCACTTCTAGAACTTGCCAATTCATAGGACAGTCCTTAGTCTCCTGGTTTAATAGAAAATAAAACTCTGTTGCACTTTCCACTACTGAAGCTGAGTACATTGCCTTAGGAAGTTGTGTGGCCCAAGTCCTTTGGTTGAAGCAATAAATTCTGGAATTAGGATTACATGTTGGCACAATTTTAGTTCTATGTGATAACACTAGTGCCATCTGCATCTCTAAGAATCCTATCCAACATTCAAGAACCAAACATATTGACATATGGCATCACTTCATTAGGGACCATGTTATAAAAGCGGACATTGAGCTACACCATGTAGCAACTGAAAACCAACTGGCTGATATCTTTACTAAACCACTGGCCTTTGACTCATTCAATATTTTAAGGACCATATTGGGTGTGATTGACATAAATGTATGAATTTGATGATTACTAATTTCTGAAGCTTCTATTATTCATTTTTCTTTTGTCTTTTGTTTGATTTGATTGTCTATTTCTTTTTAGATTTTTTATTTTCCTATCGATTTTTGTTTGTTTAATTTGCTTAATGGATTTGGTTATTTCCTTTTATAGGCTTTCTTCTTTTATTTATTTATTATTTATTATCTTCAGAATCAGATCACTACTCACTACTGCTGATAAACTGGATTTCTGACTGAGAGTTTTGCCTTATTTTTATTTGGAAGCTTGTAAGCTGTGATTGACTCCTCTAAATTTATTAAAGGGAAGAAATATTGATGATTATTCTCTTCCTCTAACTCCTTTAATGGTGTATTATTTCTTTTGGGTAAAAATTTTCTTCAAAATTAAAAGTTGGTTTTTGAAATAGAGATCTATTTTATCTTCCTACAGCAATCTACCTCATATGAATAGTATTTTTAAAACTTTGAATCATTGTTATATTTTTCTTAATCAGGTGATTGCACTTATCATACAAAGTATGATTGTGTTATATGAATTACTCCTCCTTATTGTAGCGAGTGAGTTTATCTTCTCTTATGTTTGGAAGATAATTTTACAACTGAGATTCTTTCAAGATTATGAAAGGAAGCAAGCTTGCAAAAGAAATAAAAAGAGGCACAAAATGGGCCAAAAATAAAGAGGTGCACAATAATGCCAAAAATTAGAAAGATACATAAAGTGTATCAAAAATTAAAAGATGCACACAGTGCACCAAATAAATTGAAAAAGAGGTACAAAATGAGTCCACTAAGAAATAAGCATTCTTCCCTTTTAGATCCTTAAATGTCTTAGAAAAATTCATATGCCACTTAATATTTTTAAAAACTTGAGATTGAAAATCATGATTTCTGATTCCTTACTTTGTAATACTATTTTATCAGATATTTTTTTGAAACCCAGCTTGAAATGATCTCTTTTCAAATCTAATTTCTTTTCTTCTAAATTAGACTTTTGTTTTAAAAGGAATTTGAACCTGTATGGTGTCCAAGGTAGGAGTTACAAAAATTAATTTTCCAACTTTTTTGGATTTCAGCATTGTCAATTTCTTCTTATTGGCTTTTGAATTAAAAATTAAGAAAAAATTCTGATTCACTGGAGCAGATCAATTAAAAAAAAAGAGGTTGCTTTTCTGTTTCTTAGTGATGTTTTGTATTGCCTTTCTGTGTTTCTCTGTGATTATTTCTTTTTTGTTTTTTCCCTTTTTGAGATATCAAAAGGGGGAGTAGTTTGTGTTCTGGGTTATTATACTGTTTGAATTATCAATATTCAGAGTTCTTGTCCTATTTTCCTAGCTAATAGAAATTACATTCCTTAGCTTTCATTGCTCTGCATTTTATTTACTGAATTTAAAATTATCTAACAAATATTTATCATTATCAAAAAGGGGGAGATTATTGCAAATTTGGATTCAAGGATTATAATTTTGATGATAATAAATATTTTTATTTTTATTTGAGTGCCTAACATTTCAGGTTCACAAGATCAATTATAATTCAAGCTAGCTCAAGATCGAGTCAGTTTGTTTGTGTTTCTGGTTCAATATAATTTTTCACTTTTCTTGAGTCACGTGTAATGTAACGGATCCCCAAGCTAAGTAACCTTACACACACATACTCAGGGGAAGAGTTTTAGTGAGTTAGAGTTTTTATTCTAATTTTGTTCAAATCATCCTAGATGATATTCATATCATCTTAGATGATCCATTAAAAATAGAAACCCTAATTAGGACAGCCGTGATAAGTCAGTCTGATTAAACAGATCATCCCAGACGATACACTCATCATACAGGATGAAATGCTCAAATCAAAAATTCTCAATTGCTAGACTAAGTTAGGGAAGTTTTTATGTTTAGTATTTTGGTTTGATCATCCTGGACGATACGTGTATCATCCTGGATGATTAATTACAATCATGCCTAAATTATTCAGAGGATTATAGAAAGTAATTAAGGTTTTATTGATTCGATCACATTATCCTGGACAATTGCAAGATCATCTTGAACAAGCAATTAGAAATCCTCATCGTCTAGTGCATTTCACCTGGATGACTCGAATTATCTGTAGGATGATATTGCCATTTTCGAACTAATCGTACAGGACGATATATATCACCCTGGATGATCAAGTCATTTTGAAATCATCCAGCATACTTATCCTGGTTGACCCAAACTGTGTGCCGGATAATTTTGGGCATTTTTGAACTAATCATACAGGATGATATACATATCATCCCGGACGATCAAGTCATTTTCTTTATATCATCCAGGCTTTTCTCCTTGATGTCCCGAACTATCCTCTGGACGATATTCCTAATTTACACTAATCATCCAGGACGATCATAGAATCATCCTGGATGATCTGAACAAACCATGTCTTCTAATCGTCCAGGAGAACCGAATCATCCTGGCTAAAAGGGTCTAATTTACGCTGATCATACAGGACGATCGAAGGATCGTCCTGGAAGATCTTTAATGGCAAGTTGAAATTTAGGGCAATTTTTGAGCTCTTCTATTTAAGATCTCTTTCTTGCTACTGTTGAAATCTTTTATCGCTATCCTTTCCTAAGAGAGTCTTGAGAGAGAGAAAGAGAATATTGTGAGGGGGTGTTTGTAAGGTGTTCACAAAGGTTACTCCAAGAAAGGATTCGAGTCGTCATCTCTAGTTATCGTCCCATATCCCTTAGTACTCTGAAGGAGGGATTGTCTACAAGTGAAATAAGGTCAGGTTCTCTTCTTGCTTCAGGAGGAAGCAAAAGGAGTCCGGATTCTCTGCCTCACCGGGTCAGTGAATAAGAGTTTTATAAAGGCTTCTCCGCCTTGCTGTGGGTACAGAGGGAGAGTCACTTTGTTTTAGTGCAATACCTGGTCAGGAGGCTCCGAGAAGTGGACATAGGTCAAATTGACCGAACCACTATAAAATCTGGTGTTTTCTTTTTGATTATTTTCTGCACTTTATTTTTCTGTTGATGATCGTGTGGTTGAAGTTATTTTTTTGTTTTGTTACATATCTACACATCATCACGAAATTGTAATTATTTTAAAATATCTAAAAAGATTTTCAAAATAATTTTTGATCAAGAATTTTTAAAACTACCAATTGACCCCCCTCTTGGTTAGCCTCGGGCTAGTTCATAAGGGCTTAGCATCCCTAACAAACTTTTAATATGTTGTATGTCATCAGATCTTGAGTGATTGATTAATTTTTTTATCATGACTTATTTTAATTATTTTCTTCGTACTGTACAAAATGTTTCCTACTGTATGAATTCTATAGTATGTACATGATATTTTTCTGGTTGAGCACATAAAATGGAGATTTTCTATTGTAAATCATACTGTACGATATCATCATTATTTGTACAATCCTTTATTTTTCATCTATACTATTGGGGATGGTTTTTCCAAATGTTTAGTTATTTTTGTCTGATCATACATACGAATTCAATTTCGTCTGTACGATCCTATTGTCAACTTCTCATGTGGATGAACCTAACCGTCATAAAATGATCCTTAATATTCTGATCATCCCGGACAGACATAAGTTCTTCTGTACAATCATGTGGTCAAAAAGCCTGTACGAAATGACTCCTCGAGAGTGACAGTTTATGAAAAGTCATTTCATTTTTGGCCATTTCCATTTGTATGTACGAAATATTTTCCGTCCCGTATGATTTTAAAATCATACATACGATCTAAATTTTGTATTGCACGATTAGGTCATTTTTTTTTAAAATTGAAAGTCATTATGCCACTTTTTGCCTCAACTTAATTTTCTTTTATCCTAACCATGATATATGCCTATAATCGAGAAACCTTTCAAACGTTTCTTGCAAACATGAAAATAAATTAAGATCAGACTAGGATGACCTCTTATGTGTTTAAGCAACGAGTTAAAATAACTAATGAAGATCTAGGGAACTTTCTTCACCTTAGGACTCTAGGAATTAAAGCGCATACCATAACCTATAGAGCAGATTATGATTAGATGGATTAAACTAAACTCTTAGATGTGTTGCACAAGTAATCCATCTTCCTCATGTCTATACCCTTAACTAGAATGCTAGGATCATCCAGTAAGTTTTGAGAACCTCTATAATTCCAAAAGCTAGTGATCGTATAAATTTGACTCCTCTTTTATCTACCGTCACATACTTAATCATGACCAAAACTCCTATTGATGAAGCCCAACTACTCATGGACTACATCTACAAACTTTCTGATATTGGACTTCCTCATAATAGGAGGAAGAAAAATGTGGCCTTATGACATCTAGTTACCTATATTTTGGAAAAGAAATACAACCTTGTCTATCCTGGACCACCAAATGAACTTCGCATTTACTTTACCGATGCCTCTTTTCATGCAATTTTTGGTCGGGATAAAAGTTCTGAGAGAGAAGATACAGAGGGAGAAGAAGGAGGCCCTGCTCTAGCACCTGCACCTGGACCCAATCAAAATTTCTATCAAGAAATGGTCCAGTGGTTTAATAGATTGGAAACTCAATTTTATCAATATTTTGATCAAATTGAGAATCACCTAAATCAGCAAGATGCAAGATATAACGAAGACATGGGGTGGATCCGAGGGCAAATCGACTCTATCACCACTAATGTAACTACGATCAATAGTTACTTTACAACGTTCAACCCTTAGCCACGTCCATACCAAGGCCCCTTTGATTTTTAGTTGTTACTACTCTGTTGTACTTATCGATGTAATTTTGTACTTATTAGTGACTTGTTTTTTTTGATGTCAAGTGTTGGCTTTTCTATGTTGTGGCCTCTATATGTTTTAGTTCTTCTTGGTATCAGTATTATATGTGTTATCATTCTGATGTGTTATAGTTCTAGCATGATGAATGAGTGTTAGTGTTAGAAGTGTTAAATGAAATGATGTTTGACTTGGACGTTTTTTACTTATGTTGAATTCTCTCTTCTTGAATTGGTTATTTTTGTTTTAAGATAAATCATTTATAGTTGATCTCTAGAATGGAATTTTGAATTACTTTGCTATGCAAATTATTTACCTTACAAAATTTAACCTCCAAAATTTTAAATTATATTATGACCGGATGCAGATTGGAAGATTAATTTTATATTCTTATAAACAAGTATTACTTAGTAATAATTATTACAAAATAGATGTCTTATTTTTATTTTTATTTCTTTTTCAATGTGTTTATCTTTGTTAATTATTTGAATTTGTGTTAAAGATTTATTGATATTAGAAAGACTGAAAATTTAAAAAAGATCCACAAAATATGCCAAACAAAAAGATGTGCAATGCTCACCAAAGTAAAAAGAGGCACAAAATTAGCCCAAACTAAAAAGATGTATAAAGTATGCCACAAAACATTGAAAAGATGTATAATGTCGCCAATTACAAAATTCATACTGGTCTTTCCTTTGTCAATCTTTCTCTTATTCAAATCCATATAATCAGCAATAATATTCACTATCGAATTAGAAACTAATTAATCTTTATTTCATTATTTGTGCAATAATTATTTTATTTGATTTGTCTAGAATGAACAATAAACTTGGTTGACTTTTTTTATCTTAGTTATACTTTGATTTAAAATTCAAGTTTTTTTTAGCATTTGGATGTTAATGTTGTATTTGCAATTAGTTTAAATTTTTCTTTTTCATCAAGTATTTTGATTTATCTATAGAAACTTATCCTTTCAAGAAGTATTTCCCTTTTTATTGTTGTCAAAAGGGGAGTCATTATTTGATATTAACTTTTTTTGTCGTATTGTTTGTTGTGTAGTTTTTAATGTGTGATTGAAGTATGTGTGTATGATTATTTGTTGGTTGATTTTTGTGATGAGTGTAGTGTGTTATTATTTTTTGTTTGTTATGTATTCTGTGTTATTTTATTTCTTTTTGAGTTTTTGGAACATCATTACAATCCCTTGTTTTAAATTGGTCATCCATTTAAGGCCAGTTTAGGAGAAAAATTTGCTTAAGTGGTAACTCAAATAATAATTATTTTTCCATCATAAAAAAGATGGAGATTGTTACAACTTAATTTTCAAAACTATATTTTTATATCAAATGAGTTTTTGATGATACCAAAATATTATTGTATTGATTACTGTTTCTCCTAACATATATTGGATACATTTTGGTTGTGCTGTTTGTGTACACTAACATTTTTAGGAAATCATACCCAAGACTGCCAAAGACTTCAAGACAGATTAGACTAGGAGTTCATGTTATGATGTCTATACTTTTTCTTTTTTTTTTTAGTCTGATAAAGTGTGATTGTAATTGGGTAACCGTGCACACACACACTAGGGGAGTATTTAAAAACTTAAAATTTTAAAACTAAGCATACAACATGATTTTCAAATCATACTGGATGGTTTGTCATAATAATTCCTCGCAAAACAAAGTTAATCAAATCATGCCAGGACCTTTTTTAAGTACTATTCAAACTGTATGATCCGTGGTTTATACAGATGACATAGAGTATGAAATAGATACATACTAGATCATCCCAAATGAACTTCTAATTTTTTAATCTATTCATACTGTACAATTTTAAATTCGTCTTGTATGATATATGATCGTATAGATGATTCACAGAGTATGAAATGATATTGTCCACTCTCGTACCAAGAAAAAATATGATTTGCATTAACTATTCGTACTATATGATGTCTATTCATACAGACGATGGATAGAGTATGAAATAGGGTTCATATATGATCGTACCAGATGAATGAGTTAAATTTTGAATTTTTCGTACAGTACGATGTGGGTTCATACATACGATCTACATAGTACGAAATGAGGTTCGTACAACATCGTATATAAATTTTAAACTTTTAGTACATACGAAGTTTGATCATAGGTATGATCCAAGTCTGTTGAACTTGAAATTTTTAGTTTTTAGAATGATTTTTCTTGTTCTTTATATATAAGGGTCCTAAAAATTGACCTTCATAGATCTTACTATGAATTTCTGTTGAGTGTGCCTTAAGAGTGTGCTTGGGAGAGTGTCTTGAGATTGAAAGTGAGAGATCTTGTGAGAGGGATTTGTAAGGGAATTCACAAAGTTACCCAATGGTGAGGATCTCTTGTTTATTCTTTATAGTTCTTTCCTATTTCCTTGAAGGCTCTTGAGAGAGGATTATCAAAGGAGATCGGGTTCTCTGCCTTCATCAGGAGGGTAAAAAGGACGTAGGTTCTCTACCGTCACCAGGAGGGTGAACAATGACGTTGGTACTCTTCCATCACTAGGAGGGTGAGAAAGGACATCAGTACTCTACCGCATCTGGTTGGTAGAAGAGAGGTTTTGTAAGGGCTTCCTTGCCTTGCTGTCGGGGCTAAAGGAGAGTCACTTTGGTGTAGTGCAATACCTAAAGAAGGAGTCTTCAGGGAGTGGACGTAGGTCTATTTGGACCAAACCACTATAAAATTTTGTGTTCTTCTATCCTTATTTGTTACTGTATTTTTAATTTCTGCACATTTACTTTCAGAGCTTGAAAAATTACTTTGAGAAAATTTATTATTATGTTCAAAATATTTAATCACTTTTCTAGATAACCAAAAATTTTAAAAAATTTCCAATTCACCCCCCTCTTAGTTAGCCTTAGGATAATTATATTTGGTCTGGTAACCTAATCGAACTTTCAGAAACAACAGTCGACAAAACAGAATAGATTACGGTGGAGCTGAGGCCAATAAAACTTCCACTTTCACTGAGATATGCACTTGTCTCAACCAGCATGAGCTACGAGACTGCCGTTGTGTGCCTCACGGATTAGATGAAGCCTCTAGGAGGATACAGGGATGTATAGTAGGTTGTGTGAAAACTGTTTGATTCAAAAGTTATTATTTTTGAAAAGATTAATTATCTTTGGGTGATTTAATTTCTTAAATTTCATTCTTAAAATCAAACACATCTATATGAATAATATATTACCCTGAGAGGTAAAAATATCATTCTCTAATGGGTTTAATTTATAGAATTTAAAATTTATCCCGATTATCATAGTCAAATTCAAGAAATAACTATATATGACCTCAAAGTGTCAAATGATTGTTCAATCAGGTGTTTAATTATGATAATTTGGATAAAGTATCATTAATTTTATAATCAAAGTTACGATAATAATTAAGATATCTTTCTATGGAAAGAACATATCAATCATTATTGATCCTTTGAAAATGACAAAAATAATCATTAATTTTGACTTAAATTTTTCCAAAGATAATTAATTGAGATTTTGAAAATTTGATTTTGGAAATTTATCTAGGTTTCTAGATCTCCTACGAGCGTAAGCCCTTGTAGTTAATTACATCATAAAAAATCAAAATTTCCTACGAATACTTTCGATTAAAATAGTAGTAGAAATTTTATTTTGAGATTTCAAAGTTTGATATCAAAGGGTCAAAGTTTGATATCAAAGGGAGAAAGGATTAGAAATTTAATTGGGATTGGATCAAGGTGAATATTTATTTCTGGAGGTCAAAGGAAGAAAGGTAGGAGATGTTTTAAGATTTTGAATTGCTTCAAAAACACTACGACCTATCCTAAGTATTGGGCTTGACTTTTGATTAAAAGAGTTTTTTAATTTGAATTATTAATTTTATTAGAAGGTTGGGATTCAATTTCTAGAGGTTGAGGTCATATAGCCTGAGCCTGCCTCATAGCCTAAGTCAAAATTGGGTACTAAAAATTAGTAACCCAAATCTAGCTAATGCAGTGTAAATCTGGACTTACCCTGGCCTGAATTAGGGAGCTAGCTAAACCACCTATGCGCTTCAAAATCATGTGTCTGGTCATTTAATATAGAATGGTAGGGTCATTATTTAAGATAAGTTTTTCAGAATACAGCCGACATCTAGAGCAGTCCTTAATTGGCCCTTTGACTTATGTTGGGTAGTATTAAGCTTGAAATAAATGCAATTAAATTTTTAACTCATTTTAATTTTTTTTAATACAGTGCATGCTAGTTGACTCAATAAATGCTTAAATCAAATATGAAGCAACTTTAAACAGGCTTAAAAATAAGTTTTTTCCTAGAGATTACACAGATTTCCCTTACAGATCTACACCCTCATAGGCTAGGTAGTCAGCTAAAACCTACAGGCGGGGAGGTGCCCAACAAAGGAAAGAAGGTGCAACAAAATACATTACGAACTCCTAGCGGTTCTAGGTCTTCTTTTTAAAAGCATTAGAGTTTCTATATTGTCTTAAAAATTTTAATATAATTAAAGTAGAAAAATATTTTATCCCTTATGAGCCTCCGATCGGGTTTCAGGCAAAATCAAAGATCTACATGCAAACTCATTAAAAAACTACTAAAAGTATGTAATCCTATATCATGATAAACACATTAATCATTAATCAAATTAATTAATTTAATATTCAAATTAAATGTCCATGTGACAAGTACCACTTAATATTATAACCTATGGTCTGCAGAAAATAATGTGGTCGGGTACCATTGACAACAGCCCGGATTCTACTCCTAAGACTCAAGTGAATTTGAGAATGGGATTCTTCTCAATCTCCACTTCTTCATCCTTATGCGAACTTCTTAGATCCGTCAGGTTCGGATATCCAAATGAAGAGAAATTCCCCCTCAAAAGGGGTGTTTTTTTCCCTTTGGATATTTGAAATTATCCCAACTTAGCCTTCCAAATGGAGGAGAATGTTCCCCTAAGGGATGCTCTCTCCTCTTTGGAATCTAAATTGGTTACTTATGTATCCCCTCTCAAATATCACTTTGAATTACAACTAAATAGATTTAAATTACATTTAATGAAAAATAAAAATCTAGACTCGAACAACTATAGGATTATCTTAAAAAGTTAATATTAAATCATCTCAAGTAATTATATATAATGAAATTTAAAATACTCAAACCAGCCATACTTGGCCATGCTCTTTTAATTTAAAAGGGGGACCTAGCATAACAGTAGTACTTGTAACAATTTAATATTTATGATTTTGCCCCATTTTATTTTAAATGCCCTATATGAGCATGACCACCTATATAAGATTAAATTAGCATAAATTATCCCTAACATAAGGCTAAGTCTAATGCCCATCAATCACATCACAGAGAGCAAAAATTAAAAAAATAAGCACATCAATATTAACAACAAGCATGTATTGAAAAGTCAAAAATCCCAACACATGGTAGAAAAGTAAATGCCATTCTAGCCTAGATCTAAAAGTGGTACCCTAGCAAATCATCTAAGTGTGTGTAGTAGACTATGTGGTTTGGATATGTCTTATATCGAGTAACTGGTTTAAGTTGTCTAATATTTAGGTTTGTTAAAGGTTGAAGGATAAATTTGGTTAGAGTTCAAATATTAATATGTTAAAGTTTATTTTTTTTTAGAATGCATTTTTTTAAAGTTGAATAATGTTTTTGATTAGTTAGAAATTAAAGGACTAATATAATTTATTTAAATATATTAGTTGCTAATTTTAAGGATTAGATTAATTTAAATTTTCTATCAATCGGTTCGTGGCATTGTGCCACCAGACTCGAGAAATCTTACCTCCTCAAGACACTTAGCCCCGTAGCCCAAAGTAGTCCATCTTAAAAACCTGATTGATGTAGCTAAATTATAAATTTTAATTTACTTCAATTATTAATAATTAATTGATTTTAAGATTTTACACTCTATTGAATCCGTTTGTGATGTTGTGCCACCAAGCTCGATGAACCTAGCCTCCTTAGGACACTTAGCCCCGCAGCCTGGAGTAGTCCATCCTAAAAACTTTATCTTTGGAGTGGCTAGTTGATTGAATTTATTAATCATATTAAAAATTTTCTGGAATTTTGATTGATTATTATTATTCTTTTAATTTTATAGATTATTTTAATTATTAAATTAAGGGGTCAAATTTTGGATTTTAAATTAAAGTGTATTTTTAAAAAGTTAGTATTTTTATGAAATAATAGACCTTAAGATAAATAACTAGACTGTAAGTAAGCTACATTTGGATTTGTTTATAATTATGAATTTTTTAAGTTTGAGTAGGAATTTTGATCTAAAGTTGACTAAAAATTTAACTTTTTGATTTTACGTGATTTTTGATAATTTGAGAATTTTAATAATTATTAGACCTTACGTAGAGTATAATTCCTTTGAGTTTGCCCAATTTGGAGTTTTCTACATCAAGTTATAAATTTTTAAAGTTTTGACATGATTTTGAACTACGGTTGACCATAAATTGACTTTTTGATATTGACCTATTTCTGTTGGTTTATTATTTTTAAAAAATAGTAGACGACAAATGGAGTTGAATTGTACTAAGTTTGACAAATTTGGATTTCTCTGTAATTAGTTATGATTTTTCAATATTTTATTAATTAATTAATTTTTTAAATTATTTAATTAAGGAGATTTTTACTGTTTTGATCCAAACTCATTCTCAACAGTATGAAATCACTACTAAAGATCAGAGATGACTCATGAGAGTATTTTCAAGAGTTTAGAATTTATTTAGAATTTTTAATAATTTTTAATTATTTTATATAATTAAATATCTATTTTCACTAAAACTTAAATTAAAGTAAAATTAAAAGTCTAGTCTTGGGGCTTTTATTTTTTCTAAATAGAAGATCAAATTTTGGTCAGTTTGATATTTAATTTGTAATTTTTGAATTTATTTATTAAGATTTTTTGAAGATTTTGAGTCCCTAAAAGGGCTGAATTTTGACTTAATTAATTTTTTGACCTAATGATCTCCAAATCCAGTGAAATTTGAAAATAATGTGTAAAATGTCACTAAGTTTAATGTTCAAAAGTTTCACCTCTATTGAGTATGTGTATATTTTCCTAGAATTTTTCTAAGTTAACTAAACCTTTTCCTTAATTATTTTTCCTAGGTCTCACTAATATTCAACTGGGTTTGAATTTTTGGTCTCCTACCCCTGGGACATATTCAACCACACCACAGTAATTAGATAACCTAATTCTACCAATTTGGAGATTTATGATTTTTTGAATTTTTTGATCTAAAATAGACCCATTACATTGTAAATTCATCCCACAACAATCCCCTGAGCATCTGGATCAAGGAAAAATATAGGGGATGCCTAAGATGCTAAAAAATATTTCACTAAAATTTGAGTTCAATTTAACTACTGGATTGCAAGAAAATTGAGAAATTTGGATTTTGAACAAACCCAAATAACTCCTAATTCAATGGTCAAAATAATCTAATTTTAATTTTAATAAATAGTAGGGCTCAAGCCCTTTTTAATGTGCCCAAGAACACTAAATTTAGTGAAAAATAGATTTTTTTATGAATTTTAGAAGTTCTAATTGATTAAATTGATTTTTTAAATCAATTTTATAAAAAAATTCCAATGATGCGATCATTGCCAATTACCGATCCCGACACACCGCCGTCATCGCCTCTTGAACACATGGCAAGCGATCTGCGCTATCGGAACGATCGCAGATGACATGGACAGCTCAAATTAAGCCATGTAGCCCACAAGCTGACAAAATGGCACGCGATCGAATCCCATGGATGTCTGCAGTTTCATTCTGGGCGACGTGACCGAATCTGGGCCGTCCGATCTCGCATAATGTTTGATCAGACGACTCAGATTCATCCAGAGCTATTTAGTTCAAATGAACTAAAATTTTAAACAGTCATAACTTACAAAATACTCATCCAAATTGGATGAAATTTGAAACATAGGTTTAGGATAACATGATCTTCCAACACCTGAAGTTTGAAGGCATTATGTGAGTAGATTTTATGTAGTTTTAATTTGAAATTTATGAAAAATGTTGAGATATCTTACAATCCTGTGGATGAATTTTAATGTTCTTGGGATTGTTGGAAAGGTATTTGAATCCTCTACAACTTCCTTCAAGGGTCCAAGGGTTGTTGGTGGCTGGTTTAGGATATGCTATAACAATTATCCTTTCTCTCTCCTTCTCTCTCTTCTCAAATTCTATTCTCAAGCTTGTAACAACCCTTCTAAGGACTGGAGGAGCCTTATTTATAGATAGAAAAGCTGAGTTATCCTTAGCATGGGCTAGAAGCTACTGGAATTACTAATTTTGAATGATTGGAGATAATTCCAAAGCTTTGAGTTAAGTTAAGGATTATATACTCCCCCTTATGATTGCTAGCTTTGATTAGTGAATTAGATATGCTCTAGGCTACTGCCAAGCAACCCTTCCAGCCACTAAATGCATGTGAATATGGAGTATTAGGATACTTTGACTTACCAAGGTGGCAAAGCCACCTAAGCATGTACTTTGACCCTTTTTTGAACACTTTGACTAGTCAAACTAGTCAATGAGATTATGTAGCATAGAGGAAGGTTTTATGAGCTGGTTTGATTAATTTAAATGTGGCTTGAGATTTAAGACTTGAGATTTGAATGCATATATGTGTATGGATGGAAGTTTGACCAATTTTTTATAAGTTGACTTGGTCAATCTATGGTGATATGACTCATGGTGGCTTTAGAAATATTTGAGGCATTAAATGGAGTAGATTTGAGGGGTTGAAGATATTGATTTGATTAAATAGGTTGGATAGGTTGAATGGGTTGAAATGACCCATTTAAACCCTTAATGTATTATTTGGTCAACCTAGGTTGACTTGGTCAACCAGGTTGACCCAAGGTCTGGGTTTGGGCTCACAAAGTTTGAAATGATATTCTGAGTCTATTGGAGGTGGTCCTATGGTTGGAGAGTTCAATTTAGTCAAAAATGATTATTTTTACCCTTAAAGGGATTTTGGGTCAACCTTAGTTGACTTGGTCAACTAGGTAGACCCAAGGATTGGAATTGGGTCCAACAGGTTTGTTTTAATATTTGGAGATGGCTCGAAGTGGTTCCATCAAAAGATTAGGTCATTTGATTCAAAATAACTGTTCACATCCCTAAAGGGTATTTTGGTCATTTTGGGTTGACCTGGTCAACCAAGCTTGACCAGGGTCTGGGTTTGAATCTTTTGCACTCCTAATAATAATTATAAAGTATTGGAAGAGTTTCTAGGACTTGATTTAAAAAGGCTATATTGGAGTTTATAGGAAACTCCAAAATGGCCATTTTGGTTATTTTTACCCCTGCTCAACTGGGGGTCAAAATAGATCCATCAAAATGCAGTTTAATATTTAACAAGTCATAATTAAGGGTCTGGATGTTATCAAAGGGTTTTGAGAAGGCTCCAAGATTAAAATCCAGTAGTTGGCAGGTCTAGTGGCATAGGTCGTATATATTTGAAGGTTTTACAGCCTTTGGATTTTAATCCAGTTTCTGGGGTTAGAGGCCTCATATTGTGCTCAAATTTAAAGGGTAGATCCTATAGACATGCCTAATCAATATGAAATTGATAGATCATGAATCAGATATCATTTGTCTGGGGTTTGAAAGATTTGAAAAATTATTGAAAAAGGCTTTCAGGACCTAAGCTTTTAGACTTAGATTTTGGGTTAGAAAATCTGGATCTGAGCTAGATTTTGAATTTGATTGCCTGAATTTGAATTATCCACATCAATCATAATCAATTGATGATTATAGATGGCTTGATAGGATTAAGGCTAGAATGGTCTAAGATCTGGATTGATCTTAGGATTTGGATTGGTCCTAGTGACCTCATACAAAAATGAGGCAACATAAATAAGAATCAATCACTAATAGCAAAGCCAGATACATTCTCTGCTTGTAGGTATTGGTGCCAAATTTTGAAAAAGTCATGCTTAGTGGTGTAAAGCTCTTTAAGGCACACTAGTCCAGTGAATTCTATTTGTAACTGAGTCAATAGAATTATTTTTCTATTGAGGGTATCAACAACCTTATTTTGGTGACCGGACTGCTATTTGAGAATAATAGAAAATTTTTGGAGGAATGATACCCAGCAAGCATGCATTCGATTGACATGTTTCTGACTATTAATGAATTGAACGGCCTTGTTGTCAGTACAAATAATAAAATCTTGGTGCAAGAGATAGTGCTCCCACTATTTAAGAGAACGGACCACTGAAGATAGCTCTTGTTCATAAGCTGACCATTGTTACCATGAAGAACAAAGCTTTTTGCTGAAGTACACAACTGGTTTTCCTTCTTGTGATAAGACGACAATAATCCCTATAAATGAGGCATATATCTATACCATGAAGAGCTTATAAAAATTAGGAATACCTAGAAAGGGGGCAGACATTAGAGCCTTCTTGATAGCTTCAAAACTGCTTTGTTGAGGAGCTCCCCAATGAAAGATTTTTGCCTTTAAGCAATCAGTAATTGGGCTCATGATGACACTAAAACCTTTAATGAACTTACGATAAAAATTTGCAAGTCCATGAAAAATCCTAATTTCTAAAAGGTAGTCAGAGTGGGCCAATTAAGAATGGTAGTGACTTTCTCCGGGTTCATCTGGATGTCATCTTTAGAGATGACAAAGCCAAGGAAATTAACTTTAGTAGGGAACTCATATTTACCTAGATTGAGAAAAAGCTTATTTTCCTGTAAGGCCATGAAGAGCTATTGGAGATGGTCGATGTGATCTTTCAATGTGTCACTGTAACTAAAATATGGTCAAAATATACAATGTATAATTTGCCTAAAAAGGTTTAAGTATGTCCTACATCATTCTCATAAAGGTGGAGGGTGCATTACACAATCTAAACTGTATAACTCTCCATTCGTACAGTTCTAATGGTGTTTTAAAAGTCATTTTCTATTCATCACCGGGGCGTATGCAAATTTGGTGGTAGCCACTGCTTAGATCCAACTTGGAGAACACCGATTACCCGACCAACTTATCAATCAGTTCATCAAAATGAGGAATAAAAAAATGGCATTTGACTGTGATTTTATTTATAGCTCAACTATCTACACATAATTTCCATTCGTTGTTCTTTTTAGGGACAAGTAAGGTGGGGATGACATAGCGGCTGATGCTAGCTTGGATAAGCTGCTTACTTAACAATTCATCAATAATTATTTGTAAGATTTATTTTTTTTTAGGACCGAGCTGGTAATGGGAAAGGTTAGGCAAGGTTGCATTTGGTAGTAGATCAATTTGGTTCAAGATTTTGTGTAGAGGTGGTTAGGTGGAAGGAACGTTGTGAGGGTAGATTTCACTGAAATCATGGAGGAGGTTACTGACTTCACTTTGAATGTGTGTACTTTGCTGATTGTTAGGGTCGAAAATAAATTTGGTCCTGAAATAAGATGCATAACTGCAGGTGAAGAGGTGTTAGTAGTTGGAAACTTGTTCTCACGGGGAGTGGGCAACAACCTGAGACATTTTCCTTTCCAATCCAAGGATTAAGCATTGGGTCTTCCATCGTGCATAACTCCTACATCGAACTTCCATAGTCGGCTTAAGATCAGATGGCAAACGCCCATGTCCATGATGTCACACAATACATCACAAACATAATACCTCCTAATTGAGAAGGTCACCTAGCACATATCTGTAACTGGAATCTCAATGCCTTTTGACCCAACTAATATTGTACGACTGTGAATTCTTTGTTGTCTTAAGTTGGAGTGCTTGAACTACAGACTGAGAGATAAAGTTTTCGGTGTGGCCACTATCAATTAGAAGATCGCAGGCTTTTGCTACTAATTATATACCTCATCTTAAATATGGCATTTCATTAAGAAGCATTGGATCGGCTGGGGGTGATTAACAATTTCTCAATGACACAAATTAATGGATCTCCTTAATCAATTTCAACATCCTTGGTTTCTAGGCTATTTTCGTTAGATGGCTAAAAAAATTATTGTCCTCCTCAATTTCCAACAACTGTAATTGTTGTCGCATGGGAAATTTAAGTGTGGAGGGTTTGGCATACATTATGCTCTTGAACCTGGATTGGAATTTGTTATTAGTTTCAGGTGCTACTTGTTTAGAAGGTTGAGCTACCTGTGAGGGAGATGGGACGTTAGCAGCCGATTTTAGTGAAGTGGAGTCCCCTTAGGAGTGATCTTCTAAGAATTCTAGTGGATGTCTTTGAGGATAAGTAAAACACAGAGGTTGATTTTGCTGCATTTCAGCTTTCAAAGAGAAATTGATCGCTTGGGAAAGAAACCAGACCGAGTTCGATTTAAGTTTATCCTTAATACTTTCCTTGAGTCCTCCAATATATCTAGCTACCAATTGGTTCATCGACTCATTTAGATTGTTTCTTGCAGTGAGCTAGTAAAATTCTTCGGTGTAGTCATTTACAGAGCGATTACCTTGAATGTAGTATCTCATATACAAATTTGTTCATAATCTATGGGGAGAAAATGAGCACGTAGGAGCTACTTCATCCTTGTCCAACTGCGCATGGGGCCCTTTCCTTCTCGTTGTCGCATATGTAACAATTTAGTCCACCACACACTGGCTCCACTTTTTAAATGGCATGCTATGCACTTAACTTGTTTAGTGGGTTCAATATCCATGTAATCAAAAAAAAATTCAATAACCTTCTCCCAATCCAAGTAATCCTCAATGTTCAAATGCCCATTAAAAAAAGGAATATCCACCTTAACTTTAAATTCAAGATGACCTCTGTAATGAACTGGATGTTGTCGGTGTCTATTGTTGCTGGCAATATAATCAATATCTTCTTCATTATCCTCGGATTTTATCTGATCTATTTCACGCGGTATGTGAATATCTTCCTCTGACTGAGACAATTCCTGAAGTGGCTAGTGGTTTCGATGCCGCTAGCGGTCAAAGCCCATCCCACGTTGATTGCCCGAATCAATGGCCGGCGCTTTACCTCGACGAGGCTGACGGGCTGTAGTCCTTACACGGTTGAGATTGAACTCCCAACGTAGTTTAATGGAAAGGCATTGTACCTCGGTCGACAACTCCTCATGTTGTCACAGGATGTTGGCCTGGTTTACGCACAGTGTTTTAAGGCTCCGAGCTTCGTCTGTGGCTGGTTCCTTCCCTTTGTCTATCATCCTGCCAATGATGCTTTGATACCTACCTGATGCGGCCCTCGGATCAAGAGTGAAGCAGATGACTCCGACAAAGAAACTTGAAGCAAAAAACTCAAAAGAAAATTATAGCTGGAGCAGGCTCCGGTTCCAGAACAGTGAGTTCTTTTGATATTTTGCAAAAAAAACTATTTCATCTACATCATTGTTCTCCCTATATATTTTCCTATTTCATATTATCTAAGATATGACATTTACGATAAGTAATGCAACAAACAAAAAGTAGTAGTAGTACTATAGTAAAGGAATTAGTATGGAAAAAGTGGGGAAAGCAAAAATGGTAGTAGGCTATCCTGGTGTCTTAACGTGCATTGCATCATTTACCTTATCAAATGAACATGAACGAGTTCTTATCGAGCCAGGCCACAAGCAGCTCGTCGAACACTCGGTTCACTTACAGCTCTAATTGCAATGTCTCAAATAAAGCTTTAAATTAATGTGATCTCCAACGATTAGGAGATTTTTAAAAACTGCTAATACCAACTGCTGCACCAAAGAGCAATTTATATGAGAGAGTGCTTTATATATATATAAGCATGCTTAACATATTTATTTAATAGTTTATTTATTTCAATAAAAATAATTAAAATTATTTTAGGCAAACTTGATAATACATGAAGAAAATATACTTTTTACAAACACTGGTTGCTATGATTTGACATTTGGGTAAATTATTTACTCATTATTGTAGATGATGAAAATAAATTGTTTATGACCTCATCATTTATTTTTTTTTATCAGAACGAAAAAATTTTTGATACAATTATTTCTTATATTGATTCGTGAACTGAGAACAAGAAAGCGGTTTCGTAGCCACAAAATCCGATGATACAAGAATAGATGTGCCATTCTTCTTCGAAATTACGCATTTAAATACTGTCGTAAGACCAAACAATTTACGTAGGGAACAAGCACTTCTAACTGCTACTTTTTTATTTCTTGTTAGTCTAGTAATCTACCCCATTGCTTCGTTAATTACTCACATTAACTTCGGTACACTTTTCTCTCAAAATTTATTCTCCTGCCCAATGCTGTTTCTGACTGTGATTACTCCCATAGAATTTATATTTCCTAATCCAACTTGGTAATGATCATTCAGATGAATCAGAAGACCCGTTTTCTTTCTGATAATTCACTAATAATTGTGCGCCTGGACAAAATGAGAAGAAGCAAACTTCTGAAGCTTTATTTGTTCTTAGAATAGGTCGATTAGTTTTTTTTCCTTTTTATTTGGAAGGAGATTTTTTCTTAGTAACTTAGGGCCGTTTTGGATGGATTTCGTTTGTGTTTCTTTTTTTTATTTGATTTAATTTGATTTATGTTATTATTTATATTTAGAATACACGTAATTTAGGCTTCATTTGGGACTGCTTTCTTACTGCTTCTTAAAACAGCTTTTTAGTACAAAATTAAAATATTTGTACAAAGAAGCTGCTTTAAGAAGCAGTAAGAAAGCCATCCTAAACGAAACCTTAATGACTTGCAACTTCGCTTAACATCTTTCTTTCTTGTGTCATGCTGAGGGACCAAGTTTTAGCTGAAAGGCATTTGGAAACCGAATATTTGGTTTTGGAAAATTTTAAAACACTTATAATTGTTCAGAATATTTTAGAAATAAATCAAAATATGCCACAAGTAAAGATAATTCAACAAACTTATTCATTTTTTCGTTAAGTTATTTTCTAAAAATTAACAAAGATGTTGAAACAAACACTGATGATATAATATCTTTGCCAATTTTATATGTTCTGTTGTTTTGTTATCCCAACTGAGTTGGGATGAACGGCCCTTGGCATTCCTAGGCCATCTTCGAGACTAGTTTGAACCAAATTTGTCTACGTCTAGGAACTAACCTACGTGAGGAAGAAGGTTGTGTGAACCTTATGAGACATATACATGTCGTCCCTATACCACAATCCCACCCCTCTAACTAACACCAATTGTCAATAAAGAACATATCAATAGTCTTCAATGTAATCATCAATCCCTCATTTGGACATCCTATACTTCAAAAGTTTATATCTTCTATGAGTTTATTTCTTAGTTTGCTAATTTAATGCACAAACCACTTATTGATCACCTCTAATACTATCATGATACTCATGGGCTGATGCAGTGTGGGGCCTTTTGGGCAGGGCCACCATTGACTTTGGTATTAACATCTAAGTAATACTATTTATGATGCATTAACATCGGGTTAAATCAAACAATTTTTTTTTCCTTTTTCATCCCAATAGCAATCCTTCTCGTAACTGCAAGCACTCATGGAACTCAAAGTTTCGGAATGTCCATCTTCACGCAAGCTCGGTCCGCCCAGAAGAGAGAAGTCCGAACACCGCCTAGTCGCTCTCGACTAGTGTCGCTTCCGCCTTCCAAAGCTGAATGCCCAGACTCCATTCGATGGTCCTCGGCCCCTTTCCCACCCAGCTCGATAGTCGGTAGCGCAGAGGTGAGACAACATTGTCGTCTGTCCAAACAAGAGAGAAGAAGCAGGTATTCTATCAGGTTAAAAAAAATGTAAATATCTAAATCTTGAGATATCTAAACAAAGGCAATGTTTTGATCTTTGCAATCCGAAGAGGAAACTTTTCTTATTTATGCTTTTGATATAGAGCACAACCCTCTATTCTTCGCCTCGACGACCAACATCTTGTACTTTTTTGAGCTTCCTTCGTCTCATGTAAGTAATATATCTCATAAAAGCATTATTTTTTCTGCCTTCCCCTCTTTAATTATTCTAGTTATCGTCTTACGAAGCATAGGTAAAGACCATTTTTTAACTCCAATCTTAAACTAGTAAAATTGGTTTAGGAGATCTGCAGTTTTAACGAGCGTGCCTGTGATGGCTTGCTAACCAATTAATTTATGTTGCCTTTATTATCAATCATTTGCTTTTTTTTATGCAATAAATATGCTTCTTATCATTTGCCTTGATGGCATATTACCTTTCTTGAATTATTTTCTTCTCCTAATTTCTAGTTTTGGGGTAGATTTTGTGCTCAGAATATTAATATTTGTCATGGAAGACCAAGAACTTTATATTTTGTTGTTATTATTTATTCTAACTCATTGCTTGACATTTTTTTTTCTTCAACCAAATCTTTGTGTTTATATTTTCAATTTTTATGCATCGGGAAGGTAAGTCATGGAACAAATCTCTCCTATGAGTTATTGCAGCAGTTTCTAGGGGCTGTGGTTTGCAGCACATAACAGCTTGGACAAATCTGGTGACCTTTTACATTATTGGATTGCCACTGGTTATTCACTTCAAATTTAAATTGGGATTGTATGATAAGGTGAATAAACTTATCTCAATATTTAGATATTTATGTTTTTTTATATAAAAATCATTTAGGTTGCACGTATATCCTACATTTATTTATTCATTATTTATGCGATTTAGTTTTACATATCAAATAGCAAACTTTCTTTTTCTAAGAAATGTTTGTCAAGTCTCCAATAATAACTATATTGTCCATAGACAATGGTGTGAAAACTGATTGTTATTGAGATCAAATTGTTAATATTATTTTCATTCAATTTAGTATGGATAGATATTTTAAAAGAAAAGTTGAAGTAGATGATCAAGAAAGGTTATGTGAGAAAAATAATAAATAAATCAAACAAATCCATGTAGAAATACATTTTGCAGATATCATCGCCGATCCCACAGTGAGAAATTTTTTTTTTGGATTATCATCCTAACGAGAGAGATCGTGTCATGAGATATTACTTGTTGAAAGGATCGTGTCAACCACATGATCATGAATTCCTGCGTATATAATTTGGAGATAAATTTTGTAGATTTAATCCTGCAAAGAAAGAATTGGGACATTATAAATGCAATGACTTAGGTAAAACTTTCTAGACAAAGGCTTCAAAATATGAGAAATGATGGGCGGGACACTTTGTTTAATTAACTTGAATTATTTTATGAGAAGAATAGCATAAACATTTCAAGCATGACTGATTCGTTTGTGATGCGAGGAAGATGGGGACGTTGTACTTAAAGTATAACAAATAGACATCATTATCAAATCGAATTATTTTACACTACTATAAATATGTAAGCTCAAGAGCTCAATAGCAGGTTTGACGATATTAATACAGAATTATTTATGTGTGTCATATGTTTGAATCCATATCAGTCATTTTAGATCTATCATATATTCCATATTTTTATAGTAAATCTAATGATTAAATTTTTTTTTTTAAACTGCCAATGTCGGTCCCAAGCCCGAATTAAAAAAGTTGAGGATTTTTTTAACTACTTTAATGATTTGTGCCCCCACATAAAAAAAGTTCAAGCTCCGCCCCCGATGATACCATTGCCAAGAGCTTTGTGTATGTGGATAGACAAATCGAACATAGTGTTAAAGGAGCTCACTATCGAGTGCCAAGCTAGCCAAAACCTTGGCAAGTCAGGTTGATGACCCGGGTAGCATACATTTTTTTTGTTAAACATGAATATATTAAAACAAAAAAAAAGGAAGGGTACGAGAAGAGAACAAGCTTGTGAGGAATAATGTCCACTTCCCAAAAGACAAAAGGGGAAGGGATATATAATGAAAAGCACCTCAAAACAAGCTGCAAGCAGAGTCAAAAAGAAAAAAAAACCCCTCAAGTGAGAAGGAGGACCCCTTCATTGATTTGTATTATGCAATAAACCCAATACAAACCAATGAAAAGAGGCCACTCCTTAAGCACTTGAGGGGACCAAGTCCCCGAATGTGAAATCTGTTGAAATCTTCCTCCTCTTCCTAGGGGAGGTGGCCAAAGCACTTAAAGGCCCAAGTCGGATGAGCTCTCTGTCCAATCGGGATTTGGATACTCTTGGTAGTTTCTTGCAAAAATTCACAATCCTATTTGAAGTTTCTTCCATTTGCTGTAACTTCTCCGCCGACAATAGGAGCTCGAGGTTTGCCTCTCCTTCTCTGGGTGATTAGGTTCCAAGCTCCAAGGGAGGATTCATCCTTGTCCTCACTATTAGAGCGCTCTTCAACTGCTATATGCTTCTGCTTAGAAGGGGGAGAGGTTGCTTGGGGGGCATTCTCGGAGGTGGCTGGCACTTTCGTTGGCGGCGCCGTCTGCATTGGGGGAGATTTAGGTTCACGGGTTGGAGCCTAGGGTTTGAAAGTTCCATTGGCATGACCAATGAAACCACAGTCAAAGTAGAAGTTTGTAAGCCCTTCATATTCGACTCATTGAAAAAATCATCCATGGAGCCCATTGATCCAAACCCCGGCTTGGAGCTTTTGAGAAAGATCAATCCTAACACAAATTCTTGCATAAGATGATCTTCCCCACGTACTCATGTGAGAGTCCATCCACAGAGGTTCCCCTAGCATATTGGCAGGCCAAGTGATATTGTTCGTATCCTAATACATGAGAGGAAGATGTGGAAGCCGAATCCAAATGGGAGAGTGAAGCCCATGAAGAGAGTTTGGAGAAGAGGTAGGAGACCACTTGTCCATTCCGATGATGTTCCCTGCTATAATCCATGGCTCACTCATGAGCACCGCATCCCTTGCTTCTATACTTTGGAAAATATAAATAAATGAGTTTGGAGCTATAGTAATGATTTGGAATTCCCCAAAGTGGTACCACCTACGTTTGAGCTCACCATCGAGATAAGGAAATGCAACCCTCCATCCCATAAGCTTGGCCACTAATGCTCTATCCAATTTGGCAATTTTCTCGTGTATAGCTATGACTTCTCGCTCCATGGACATCCCATCCTTAGCTAAAAAAATTTCACTTGGCATTTTATCTAACTTGACGAATTGGACCTTATTTCAAGCGAAGGGGCTGGACTGCATTCCTCCAAGCTGCATCAGAGGAGCAAACGAGGGTTGGCAGATAGGGCGAGTAGTTTCTGAACACTCAGCAGCACTCGCACAAACACCTGGTGTGCGCGCTCCAAAATTAAATTGCTGAATTGGGGAGGGATCAAGCGGCTTTATACATTTGCAATTTGGAGAGTTCTCCACATACAAGACCTTGAAATGGCCATAAGCATCACCATGGAAATCATTTGTAGATGAAACCAACTCCCTACAAGGGAGGGCAGGGGAGGAACTATGAACCTGAGTGGGTTTCAATAGGTCGCAGCTGGACGTCATAGCTTGCGGGACGTTGCAACCAGGAGGAGATACAGGTTGCCCAGCCGACCCCATGGAACCGTCCAAGCCCTCTTCATCTGAGCTGTCACCCGAAACCTGCATAGAGACAGAATGGTCCGGCTTGACTTGCTCGAGCTGATCTTTCGCCATTTTAGAGTTCGACTCGGATCACCAGTAGACTCCTCCATGTCGTCTTTGGAATTGTCCAATTCTTCCCCCGAGCTACCTTCGCTTGAAGATCCCAGCTCTAACAACTGGTTGGACTGGTAGATCTGAGCAACTGCACCAGGTTGTGTGCATCCAAGAGGAGGACCGGGCAAACCTTGAGAGCAGGCAGAAAAAATTGATTGCGGGCATGAACACTGCAACGACGCTTCCTTGCCCCGCTGGATGATGGCTTGGTTTTCGCAACCACTGTATTCTAGGTTTCCCTAGTGACAAGCTCGCGAACCTGGGAGCAGCTCTCCGTCTTGGCCACTGAAGTAACCTTAGAAGTCTCTACCGCCACCTCGTCGACGGGAGCCATCAGATGCCAATAGTTATTGTGTTGACAGGAATCTCGCTTGCTGCCGCCTCTTCCGCAGTTAGGAGGAGTACACCTGTCAAAACTGGGTCATGGGTCGAGTTCGGGTCTAACCCGACCTGACCCGAATCTAAACGGGTCAACCCTAACCCGACATGATTAGGTAAACGGGTCAATATTCAGGACCCGAACTCGATCCGAGCTCGGTTTGGGTCAACCCATTTTGACCCGCCGACCCGCTTTCACATATATAGCAATTAACAGGAAATCAACCCAGTTACCAGCCAGTAAAGAATTAAAAATTGAAATCACAACCTGTAGGTAAATAACCAAGACAGCAACACAAATAAACCAGCCCACCAAGACAGCAAATAATGCAAACCAATATAACAATTCTTCATTAAAGTTTTAAATTATAAATTACAAAAATTCAAATTATACATCATAATTCATAAATAATAAATAAATAAATACAAGCACAGGATTACAAATCAATTTGACTAACATATAATTTAAAAAATTACAAGCATATAATTTAACAAATTATAAATCATAAAATTTTAAATTACAAATTACAAATATCAGTTTGACTATTTGGAGAAATCCAAACTCTGGAGATCAAAAGTTATTTGCTAGCCCTCATGGAGATTTACGCTAATTGCAAAAAATATAAATAGTTAAAATCCATAAATTAGTTGAAAGATTGAGTCATTAGCTTAGATTAACCCTTCAAATAATTCATCAAATAATGAAATGTGAGTCAACAATACAATTTTTTATAGTTGCGGTATTGCCATCGAAGGTGGCATTTTGTATTTTAGAGTTATACATAGTATCTATTTGATTAGACGATAACACAAATGCCACCTGGTTACAATAATTTTTCCCCAAATGACCTCACAATCAGTTTAAAAGGGTACTCATCATCGCTACTCAACTTTCAATGCTTTTGGAACCAACCTAGCATTTGAACAAATACATCAAGTAACAGGAAACCAACGCAAGAAAGAAGATAGCAACTAACCCAGCCAGCAAATAATTCAAAAATAAAACCATGACATGATAGTGAATAGCAGACAGGCAAGACAGCAACCAGGCATAAATTTTTAACAGGAAACCAACCTAGTTACACCTTACTAGGAAACAAAGCCACCAACCTGGGGAAATGAATACAGCAACCAAGACAGCAACCAAGGGAAACCAACCCAGCAATCGGGGCAACCAAGATAGCATCCCAGGGAAACCAAGACAGCTTCCCGGGGCAACCAACTTAGCTTCCCAGTCAACCAACATATCATACTAGAGCAACTAAGATAACTACCTAGGCTAGCCAAGATATAACAAGTTTGCAGGTGAATAACAGGTAACCAACATATAGCAAGTAACAGGAAACCAACCCAGTTATACCCAGGCAGCAAAGAATTAAAAATCGAAATAATAACCTGCAGGTAAATAATCAAGACAGTAACACAAATAATTCAGCCCACCAACACAGCAAAAAATACAAACCAAGATAGCAATTAATCAACTGATAAATAAAACATAATTCAATAAACGCACCAACCCGAAAAAACTAACACCGCAACCAAGACAACAATCAAGGGAAACCAACCCAGCAATTAGGGTAACCAAGACAGCATCCCAGGGAAACCAAGACACCTTCCCGGGGCAACTAACCCAGCTTTCCAGTCAACCAACATATCATACCAGAGCAACTAAGATAACTACCCAGGCTAGCCAAGATATAGCAAGTTTGTAGGTGAATAACACATTCTCAGGGAAACCAAGATAGCTTCCCAGGCAACCCAACCCAGCTTCCTAGGCAACCAAGATAGAAAACCAGGCAACCAAGACAACATGTCAACATCCTAAGAAACACAGTAGTGAACAAATCCAAAAAATCTAGAAAATCCACAATAAATTACAAGAACCAAACCCACAACAGCAACCAAAATAATAAAGGATATCATCAATTACTGCATCAACTAATATAGATAGGCATTAGAGTTAATAAAGAAAAGCTCTCTATCAGTTATGTTTATCCAACCACTGAGCTTTCACCAAGCTCTACATCATTTCTGTTCACATCTAATTAAGGATATCATTGGTCATTGCATCAAGTTCGAGATCATTTGCTGCTGTAACAAAATAAGATAAATGATTTTTAGATCTTAAAAAAATGATAAAAATATAAAATAGCTTTAAGCTAAATGAATAATCACCATGTTCTTCGTATAACCAGTCCTTAGAAAAAATTAGTGCCTCGACGATATCATGTTTTAATGCACTTCGGTATTGATCTAAAATTCTACTGCTATTGTTGAAGGCACATTCAGATGCTATAGTTGTTATTAGAATGCATAGTACATCACGAGCCATTGCTAAAACACAAGAAAATCGATACTAATTCCCTTGCCAGAACTTCAAAATGTCTAAATCGACATTGCTATCAAGCTTAGGTTCATCTAGGTAAATGTCTAATTCAGATTTCCTAGGTGCAAAGGCATCCTTTTGAAATGAAGTGAAATCCTATTTTTTAGAAAGGCATTAGAAACAAAAAAGAAAAAAAATTTAAGTTGCAAATATATAAATATGGACACAAAACCTACATAAACTTGGACTTAATAATTGGTAATGGTATGCTCTTTGAAGGTAACCCTTGTACCACCTCAGAAGTATTTGAAATTTGTCCTGATGAAAGATTCTTACTTGAACTGTAGTTAGCAAACAGTGAAATTAACTTAAGTTTCACCTTCCTCAATTCACAGAGGTAATTGCCTCCATACAATCTCTGATAACACCACTCAACAAAAGTCATTTTGTATTTCGGATCAAAAATCACTGCTATTGCCAAAATATCACTGAATTCAGACCAATATTTTTCAAACTTTACAAGCATTCCGACTGCCATTCTTTATATGGAGTGATGCCCACTTAACATTTCATTTTTAAGTTCTGCATAAGCTGTAGAAATATAAGGGAAGTACAAATTTGCTGTAGGGTACTTAGACCCGAAAATGAGACAAGTTATTCCATAGAAAGGTGCCAAAAATTTTCTAATCTCTTCAACTTTTTCCCATTCAGAAGGTGTTGGACAATTCTTGTAATTTCAATCCACCAAATCAAAATATTGAAAAGTACATTTAAAATAGATTGCACTGTCAAGCATTATAAATGTGGAGTTCCATTGGGTGGGGACATATTGATGGAAACCTCATTTTCCATCTAAGCAACTTTTTGTAACACAATCAAGAAACTTTTATTTTCTAACCTCAGAGCTTTTAACATACCTAATGTTCTCTCTTATTTTTCCAATTGAACTATCAATGTCTTTCAAACCTTCTTGAACCACAAGATTAACAATATGAGCTGTGCAACGTACATGAAAATAATCACCATTGCATAACAAGCTACCACGCAAATTTAAATGATTTTTTAGATAATCAACTGAAGTATTATTTGCAGAAGTATTATCCAAAGTAATACTGAATAGCTTGGTTTCTTTTTTCCATTCAACCAAAAGAGATCGTAGCTTTTCAAATAAAGCAATTCCATTATGGGGGGGGTGGCATGAATGAAAAATTAATAATTTTCTTTTGCAATTGCCAATCATTATCAATATAATGAGCAGTTAAACAAATAAACCCATCAGTATTTATAGATATCCAAAGGTTGGATGTTAAGCAATCCCTGCTAGTGACTTTAGATAATTATTCTTTTATATTACACTTCTCCTTAATGAATATTTTTTTACAATCATTTCTAGTCATTTTTCTAGAAATTAATTACAAGTCCCGACGAAGATATAGCAAAAGTGCTCGAAGTCCAACCCACTCAACACACTGAAAGGAAAATCGTGCATAATGATAGAAGCAGTAAACAAGTCACGAAATTCAACTTGATCAAACTTATCATCAGACATAGACATTGAAGATTCATTGTTGGTTTGTAAGATCAACTGTCCTATATCACGCATACTTCTTTTCTTATAATTTTTGAGGTGGCATCTAAGATTACCAGTTCCATTTTTGCTATAATATAAATATGTAGTGCCATATTTCTGACACTTACATTTTTATTTTCCATCTTTCGTATTAGCATTTTCACAAATCCGGACTTCTTCATTTTTATCAAAAGAGAAATTCTCAGGAATGGTATTGGAATCCTCCATCTAACCAAAACATTATAATATATTATAATGATAGTGTTGCAAATGTGGTTTTGATGATGACAAACACGTTTCTATTGTATTTTGCTTGGCTAACTCGTTTCTGGCACAAAAGATCACGAGCAACTCAAGCCAACTCAAGATCGGGTCCAAGTATGTCCAATGTACTGTTTTTCTTTTTCTTGAGTCAATTGTAACGTAACTGAACCCCCAGCTAAGTAACCTTGCACACACACACTAAGGGGAAGAGCTTGAGTGAATTAGAGTTTTTGTTCATTTTTACTTCAGATCATTCTGGATGATATTCACATCGTCTTGGACGATCCAGTAAAAATAGAAACCCTAATTAGGGTGACCAAGTTAAATGTGTCTGATTAAGCAGATCGTCCTGGACGATCCCTTGATCGTACGGGACGATATGCTCAAATCAGAAACTTTTAGCCGCCAGATCAAGTTAGGCAAAGTTTTATTTTAAGATATTTGATTTGATCGTCCTGGACGATACGTGTATCATCCTGGACGGTCCAGTGTAATCATGCCTAAATTAATCTGGTTAATCAGACATATCGTACGGGACTATCGCAAGATCGTCCTGGATGATATTGATCGTCTAGTTCATTTCAGCTGTACTACCCGAACTGTGTTCAGGACTATTTGGGCACTTTTTGAACTAATCGTCGGGGACGATATCCTTATCGTCCTGGATGATTAAGTCATTTTTTAGTCGTCCAGCACAAGTTTCTCTGGATGACCCGAACTGTCTTCTGGACAATATTCCTCGATTTACACTAATCGTCCCAGACGATCACAGGATCGTACGGGACGATATGATCAATTTTTTCTACTGATCGTCCAGAAGAGCCAGATCGTCCAGGCTGAAACAGCTGATTTTGAACTGATCGTACAGGACAATCTATAGATCTTCCTGGACGATCTTGGCCGATCAGTTGAGATTTAGGGCAAATTTTAAGCCCTCCTATAAAAGATATTTTTCTTCCAACAAGAAAAATCTTTTGCCACTTTCCTTTCTAGAGAAACCCTAGAGAAAGAGAGAGTTTGAGAGAGAGAGAGAGAGAGAGAGGATATTGTGAGGGGGAGTTCATGAGGATTCACGAAGGTTGCTCCAAGCAAGGATCAGAGTCGTCTTCTTCGCTCGTCGTCTTTCGTCGTGTTGGTGTTCTTTGTGAGAGGATCGTCGGCAAGAAGATCCAGGGTTCTCTGCCTGCTTCAGGAGGAAGCAAAAGGAGGTTAGGTTCTCTGCCTCACCGTGTCGGTGGAAAGGAGGTTTTTGTACAGGCTTCTCCGCCTTGCTGTGGGAGCAAAAGGAGAGACACTTTGGTTAGTGTAATACCTGGAGAGGAGGCTCCGGGGAGTAGACATAGGTCAAGTTGACCGAACCACTATAAAATTCGATGTGTTCATTCTGATTACTTTCTACACTTTTGTTTTTCTGTGATTAACTGCTTGGGTGAAATTGTGTTTGATCTTTTCATTTGATTGTTTTATTTATTTTCGCTGCAAATCAACGAAAAGGTTTTTACTGTTGCTCTCAAATTTTGTTAATTCACCCCCCCTCTTGGTTAGCTTCGGGACTAGTTCATCAGGGCTTAACATCCCTATCGAACTTTCAGATAGGGGTATCAACTGTCAATAATTTACATAATACAATCTCTAATAGCAGCATTCGGTGGAAGTCAAAGCATAATATAGAAATATTAAGGATTATAAGAGAAAGGAGACAACTCTCAATACATAATGAAGACAAGGGTGATACTATACAAGCAAAGAATGAGTGAAAGTAGAGATGCATAACATACAAAGTATTATAAATACAATTATTTTTAATTAGAACAGAAATATGAACTTTTATTTCCTTGACTCCTTTCCTACAGCAACAGGCCCACAACCACTATCAATCTGGCCACTGCGATCATAACCATTTGACCACCATGATCCCCCATCACAAGGGCAGACATATACATATTGCAAAATTGATATTGGAGTGAACAGCTTAGTAATATAAAAAAATTGTAAGAGAGCAACTATACTATCGAGAAAAACCAGCACAAACTGAACAGAAAAACCATTCTCAAACCAGAAGCATAGTGAAAGGATATTCGAACAGCACCTCATCTATTTTTCGGACAAAAATAACCCCAAAGCAGAAAGCATGCCAATCTAGAAATGCATGCCAAACTGTTCCAGATTTTCAAAAAGTTCGAGAAAATATTCGAGAATTGAGATAATAGCAAGTCATCAAGACGACAACAAATCGGACAAACCCTAAACCCAAAAATTTTCTTGCAGTAACGATAATAATTTAATCAAACAGTAAGACAGTAGGACAGTAAGACATCCCTATACTCTGCTGATAGATAAAGCTTGTAAAAGGAGAAAATAGAAAAAAGATAAGAGATACAAACAGTGAGCGATGTTAGTGTTTGTGTTGAGCCAAACGAGATGTACACGATGAACACCACGGACCAACAATATGCCAGAGAAGGAGAAGAGAGGAAACCGTTGAAAGAGCCAGAGATCTCAGGAGATCCGAAGAGAAGAAGTGGAAACCGTAGACGAAGCAGCGAATGAGAGGAGAGGATGAAGCGGATGCGAAATGAATGTGGAGGCATAGGAGCCCTAATTTAATTCGTCGCGTGAAATGAAATTTGTGGGTCGAAATGGGTCACCTATCAGGTTGTCGGGTTAACCCGAACATGACCCGAAATCAAAATCGCGTCATTTTACTGAACCCGAATCCGACCCGTTTTGAAATCGGGTCGTGTCAGACCCGAAATTTTCGGTTCGGATTTGAGTCGGGTTTTTGTGTCGTGTCAATTATTGACACCCCTAAGGAGGAGGTGACCTAAGGCCACCCCCTCTAGCCATCCTCTTTCCCTCTGATCGAAAGCTACCCGGGTAGCATACATGTCTGATCTAGTTATACTTGATTCTAATTGTGGGATGGTTGTAAACCTCTCTATTAAATCCATATAAGCAAACAGTTTAGACTGAAATGACTAAATAAGTCAATCTTTTATTCTACAAACACTAAATAGTCATTTCATGTGGAATAAATTCTCTAATTTTTCAAACTTTAGATCCCATTGATTTTAATGCCACATGATTTATAAATGCAGGTGGCTGTACTCAAATATATATATAGTCTTTTCATATTGGCATCCTCAAAGCGGTAAACTACTGTTGAAGAAATTTCTAATAGCATGTGCTGTCGAAAGCCACCCAAGTAATTTCAAGCGGCCGTGTTGGTGCCTTAATAGCCAAGTATTTTTCTAGTTTTCCTCGCCACCGACTGTAAGCTCGCGGCTGTCGGTTTATAGTGACGAGGATTTTCAGTGGCCTGACCTTCAAAAACATGAAGTATCTTATTCGAATTAGCACCATTTTCCTCTCTTTTTTTTCCCAAACATCTATCCCCTTTCTCTCCTTTGTCACCTTCCTCGCCGGACTCTTTTTTGAAGCCAATTTCTTTGAATTCTTTTTAGAATTGAAGGAACGCCACTTCATCTTCCTCCTACAAGCTTTTTTTTTTTATTTTTTGCAATTTTATCAATGAAAATTTTCTATTTCACTGAAAATAAATTAATAACATTGATTTTTTGTTTGTTTGAATGATTAATCTTTCTTAGTTTTTGCTTAGGTTAGATTTATATATTTTTTATAAATCTATAACTTTTTAATCTAAGTCTGTATTTTTTTTTAAAATTTGTATAAATCGGTAACTTTTAGGTTGCATATTAGCTTTAAATTTGTTAAATATAATTTTTTTCTTCTATAATATAATAATCTATTTGTTTAAAATTATAATTTTCTTACGGCAAGCGTATAGATGATAAATTAGTTTTATGTTATGCAAATAAATTTAAAATTTGTAGATTTATATACAAGTGATGTTAATTAGTAAAAATTATTATATCATTTAATTTTATATATATATATATATATATATATATATATATATATATCATTAAAATGAGCTCTGAGAGGATTATCATTTGCTTAAAATTAAAAGTCTAGCAGCTATTTATTACTAAGGTTTTCACAGCTAAGCACTTTAAAGGTAAAAGCAATTGGTCCTCTTTTTTCAACATTAATTGTCATAATTATGAGAGAATAAAAATTCCCAAATTTGTGAGGTGGATTCAACCTCAAATTTCAAGAGTTTAAACTCAATATTGATAGTTATGTTAATAACAATGGTGTTGGTTGTGGAAGTCTCATTAGAAATCATCAAGGTGAGTTTTTATATGATTTTGCTTCTAATATTTTCAATGGCAATATCCTATATGCTGAATCGAGTGCTCTTTATAAGGGGATGTTACTTTGCATTGATAAAAATATTTTTAATATTTGGATTGAAACCGACGCCAAACTGTTTGTTTCTTTAGTTATGTCACGTAAATGCCATAATGCAAACTTATTTTATTTGTATAACAAAACTTTAGTCTTGCTGAATAAAGTTAACCATAGAATCTCTCATATTTTGTGAGAATGAAATGTTTGTACTGATTGGTTGGCTAAGGAAGGTTCTAAGATATCTAATACAATTTTGTTTAACAAAGATTCTTGCCTTGGACTTCCCAAAGGCATAACCAGGCTTGATATTACGAGTATTCCTAATATAAGAATGTAATCTTGTGGTTGGGCACTATTTGTTCGGTTTTGGGTTATATCTATATAATTGGCTTTCTTATAACCATTTCCTATTTCTATTGTTTTGATCCTCTCTAGCTACTTTCATGTATTTTGTTTGTTGTTGCCCTTTACAAGTTGGAGGGTTGTCTGTCAAAATATGCTTAATTATTGAATGTAATCTTCTGTTGGTCTCAGTTATTTTTATTACGGGTGATCTCTATGTTATTGGATTCCTATTTATGTTGTTGTTCCATTTTCTACATTCTTGATTTCATGTATTGTGTTTGTTGGTAATCCTTTTAATTAAACAGTTTATCAATTTATGGCATGATGTTTATCTCTATGGTCTAATGCGTTGGATTATTTGGTGGAGGCCTTTTGGGTGTCCTATTATTTCTACTCTTTTATTTCCTCGATGTATTAGTGTTATGGTTTATGCTCCCATGATAGTTATGTCCTTGATTAAATTCTTGTTTTGGTTTTCAAAAAACTCACTACAGGAAAATCGCTCATTACCGGCTGATTTTTTCGGTGGCTTTTCGACAGAACTATTTTTTGGTGGCTTTCCAACATATTTCCAGTGGAATATGTCTGACTAATTTTTCTACAAATTTTCTGGTAGATCTCCAACGGCGTTCTGGCGGCTTTTGTTCTAGCAGTTTTTCTAGCGGCTTTTTTGTCGGATTTTAATTCTTATATTTTAAATTTAAAAAATGTGAAATTTAAAAACTTTTTCCCTTCCGACAAACTGGTTGGGTCATTGAAATCATACTCACTTCGAATCCCAGTGCAAGCAGGGAGCGCGGTCAACCTGGCAGCACGGGTGGGTAGGGCAGCAGGCAGCTTGGCAGGCGGGCAGTGCGGGAGGAGTCAACTGGGCAGTGGGCAATCGGGCTTGCAGGCATGGTAGCGGGCAGCCTGACGAGCAACGCCGGAGGCGAGCGGGCAGTACAGGATAGCAGCGGGCGCCAGCAAGCAGCCTCGTATTTTTAAATAAATTTTTTAATTTTGGACAGCATTTTTCTGCTGAAAGGCTACCGGAAAAATTTACCACTGGAAATTAGCCACTGGTTATCGTTTCCTATGCGACATTATTCTGCCGAAAAGGTCCTTGATCTTCATTTTTTTTTCTTGTAATTATATAGGGATCGATGACTCTACAGCCATAAAAAATTCATCAATTTATGCCGCAAAAATCTGCCAGTAATAGGCGATTTTCCAATAGTGACTCTTAATGGGTCTTATACATTTTGTATTATTTTGGTCTTTATTCTTGAGCTTCTTAATTGTGGATTTCATTATCTATGGTGGGGCTTTCCAGTATTTTTTTGTTGTTGTGGTTGGGTTAGGTTTTTTTTGTGGGTTGCGTTTGTTGGATGGGTTTCCCTCTATAATTTTATTTATTTGTCACGCTAGGTTTGTATTTTCTTATGTTCTTCCTATGTGTTTAGTTGCCCATTTTTCGGTGGCTCTAATTTTCTGTTGGAATTTTCATTTGTCGTCTTATTCTTTTGCTGGTTTGGATGTTCTTCATTCTTTGTTTCCTGTCTTATCAGGTATGTGTAGCCTCTATGATTATTTCATCTCTATAGATTTTAATATTTTGTAGGATGTATTCTTTTGGCACTTATTTGATCATGGCATTTTTGATGTGGTCCTGCTACTCCTGCTGGAGTTTTGGGTCAGGTCCCTGATCTTCATTTTTATTTTTTTCTTGTAACTATATAGGGATAGATGACTCTATAGTTTTTTTTATTTTTAATGTAGCTCTTCGAGCATTTAGCAAGTTCTTAATCTCTCTAAGGACTTTGTAACCTTATTTTATGATGAAATAAAATTAAAATTTTCCTTATATATATATATATATATATATATATATATATATATATATATATATATATATATATATATATATATATTTGTGTGTGTGTGTGTGTGTGTATCAATGCGAATGTATACATGTATAAGAGTATGTAAGATTGTGTTTGTATGTATGTGCACGTGATTATTTGTATGCATGTCGGTATCTACACTTCTAAATATATATACGTTTGTATGTATTTACACTTGTATGTGTATGTGCATTATAATGTATTTATTTATGCATCTATACATGTATGATTTGAATCATTAATGAGATGTACATGTATTCATATATGAAAATAACATAAGAATACATTATTTTGATTTGATATAAGAATTAACTCACCTGTTAAATGATTAGAGAACATGAATATAAGAAATGAACAATCTTGAATGTATATACTACTACTTCAATGATAAGATTAACAAGTTAATTTCTTAATGGAGTTCAATTATTTATATTAGTAGCTTCTTAACAACAAGTCTTTTATGTGGAAGAAAAGTTTATATTTCTATATTTTAAATATATAAATCAAGCATATCTTACACAAATTGAAGTAAGAGCTAATTTAGATCAACAAGGAATTCAATCTAATTACTAGTTTTTTACATCACATGGAGAGTGCAATCAACATGCATGCCTACACTCATAGTATTGCTTCAATAAAATATGTACCACTATGGTTGTAAGGAACCCAGTGAACTCATGAACTAGCTCATACTCAACTCATTAATGACATCATGAGTCGAGCTTATCGACTCACAAGCTCTAGCTCGAGCTCGAATTGAACCAGCTCAGCTTGTTAGCTCATGAGTTAACTATATTATAAACCCTAATTCAATTTTTTTAACCTTTGATAAAATAACAATCGCTACTTCATAAATTCCTTTTCTACTCCAAAAGTTATTGAACCCATCAATTCCTTCTACAATAAGCTCCCATCATGACTTCCATGTGCTTGAAGAATCAATACATACAATAAAAACTTTAATTATGACATTTATGCCACTTGATCAATCAATGTATTCTACAATAAACTCTAATTGCAACTTTCTCACCACTGCTAAATCCATTCATGCCATCTATAATGAACTACAATTATTGAATTTGTTAGTTCCCTCTATAGTGAACTCCAATAATAACCACTACAGAAAATTCACTGATTACCGGCAATTTTTCTAGTGGTCCTTTGATCGCCAGAATTACTAGTGGTTAGATCGCCAGTAACAATCGGTTGTTAAACCAAGGGTAAAAATAGGGTTAATCACTAGAAATTCTTGCGGTCATTGACCGCCGAAAAAATTGCCAAAAAGTTCTAACTACGACGCATTTGTCGGTGCCAGCACTGCCGATTCTAAGTGACTTATTTACAACAGTTTAAGCCAACAAAAATGCCGTCGGTATTTGCCCTAATACCCAACCAACCCTGTTATTCCACCTCATTTCAATGCCTGAATCATTTCGTTCTATCTAGAAAAGAGAATGCCCACTGCTGATCTAATTTCTTGCCTCGTTTCATTCCGGCCTTCCACTCTAGCCTAGTCGACACCAGCCTTCATCTCCATCTCCTTTACCAAAGGTGATCTCCTTTCCTTCCATCTCCTTATTGTTAGAAAATTCCATTCTACTTACTTTCATATAATCTTAATGTGATTGAAAACACATAGCAAATCTTACAAATGCTTCTAATGCTAGTCCTTGCTATAATTAATTTTTTTTATATAGAAAACACATAGAAAAAACCTATAATTATAGATATATAATTAAGATTAGTTTTTTTTAAAAGTATACAGTTATTAATTTTTGAATCATATAATTAACTACAATAACTTTTTAGGAAATAAATAAAAACAAACCTCTTGTTATTCCTCGAGACTCAATCAATCAAATAGGTTCTCTTGTAAGGAGCAACAATGACAAAGAATTCTTAAACAACCTAAAGGTAGAAGCCGTTCAATAGACTTCCAGCTCTTACGTCAGATGCTTTTCCTTTAGAATTTGAAAGTGTAGGATTTCAACCCCCTACAGCTCTATCTAACTTTGAACCATTCAGAAACTTAGAACATACAATAATATAATAGTCATTGTTGGCAATTTGATCCATAGTGACCAAGAAGGAGTATGACTACCCTATGAAGATATCAAGATTAGTATAGTTTTGTTGAACAGTGCATGACCCCTTTTTTTTGACAAGCAGCAAGTTGTGAGCTTAAATCCTAAGTTCAAACAAGTAAATATCCCAACATTGTGTACATGTAGTCGGTATGTTTTCCCCGATACAAGAAAATTGCATCAATAGAGATCATTGGATGTTCTTTTTATCCTTGCTAGATTTTCTTCTAATCTAGGTTGTGATCCTATGTATCTCATTCGATCATCCATAAGGTTTTCATAAACTTGGTCCAATTATGTCCTGGTAAGTTTGGTTTATTCACCCATCAATTTCCATGTAAGCTTGGTCTACCCATGTAGGCATGCATGGTCTTTATGTTATTTAAACTAAATTGTGTTAGGTTAGCTGATTTATATGAAATGAAAATTTTGAATTTTTTTTTTAATGTAACTATATTTTTTTATTTCTAACTATGCAAATCTTCATATCAATTACAACTTCATTTTTAAGTGTTATTGTAATTTCATGAAATGTAAACTAATTGCTTATTTTACTAAAGTTAGCTTCAGGTGATGAGCCTCGTCATAGATTCATTACATCAATGTTTGGTCGTAGGAAAAAGTCGACCACTAGACCAACTGGGTCTATACAGGTAATGATGGTCAAGGCCAGGGAGTTCCAAAACTGAGAGAGTGCCATCACCACCACCTGGGAGTCAACATTAGTCCCCTATTGAGCAGGGTTAGGGGCAGATAGATCTAGCTATAGTTGGAGTACCACCCCATGCTGGGTACTTCCCTCTTCCTATGACTACTAGTCCTCGATTTCCCTCTTCATATCAGACACACTCAACTCCATTTTATCCATATTACCCCCCACCAACATTATAAATAACTCCTTCAACCTACCCCTACCATCCTTGCCATCACCCCTATTATTACCCACCTCATGTGTAACCAGAACATGGTGGACCATCAACACAAGCAGGGGTTAGGGTTGGGGAGCCTGCAACAGCAGATGATAAGTGTGTATACATAGAGCCTGAGGGCATTACATAAATTCAGTTTATTTTGTAAAGTTATTATAATTTGATATGCTATGTAATTGACATAAATTTTTACCTGCATCTTCAATCCCTCAAGGCAGCCTACCCATAAGATTCGTGATATCATACGGAGCAAATATGATGCTCCTTATCGTGGGAGAAAATTATTTGGCATCACTTAAAATTTCTAATTTCATTTGTATTTATATTATTTATAATTCCTATATTTTACAAAAATATTTTAGGTGGTTTCTTGAACATGGTTTGAGGATTAGAATAAATTTTGAGAAAAGAGGCTCTACTCATCTTAGGGACATGTTCATAGATATTAGAAAGTTTGTGCAGCGTCCATTATGGATTGACGAGGAAGTATGTCCTGATTTGAGTAGAGCTTGGGCTAGTCCTGAGTTCACCAAATTGAGAGAGCAGAATAAAAAAATAGAGTATCTGACTTTGGGGGTTTAGGAAGCTCTCTTAATATTGGTGGTTTAGTGCCTCATACTGAGCATAGAAGATGACTGGTTAAAGATTATTTCAATTAGTTTCAGAAATATATGCATATTACTTTAACTATGTTCTCTATTTGTAGAAAGAGTATCTTGGTTAGGAGTTGATACCACTGGAGCTGCATACGAAGACTCATCAACATCAAGCTAATCATCAGTGGGTTGATGGGAAGGCGAGAAAAGTTTACGTGATTATCATTTTTTGAGTAATAATAAGAAATAAATAAAATTTTATTTTATAGATTTATTCTCATAGGATGATTTTATATGACTTTGGGAGGGTCGGTCGTCTACTGGTGAGGGATCATCTTCAGGATTGACCCAATACTCTGAGTACCACATATGGTCAGAAGCTATTGGAGGAAGGCAGAGGGGAAGGGTTTATGGCTTAGGTTCATAGGGAAATGCTATTGAGGGCAGTACATCCACTTCAATATTTTATAATGCTAGTGGAGTTGAACAAATTGTCAGTCAGAGGGACACTACCCTAACAAGAGAGAAAGAGGAGATGAGACAGATTTAGGCTAAGATGTAGGCAGAGCTGCAATCAGATCGAGCTAAAAATCAGAAGAAAAAAGGAGCAAGAGCTTATAAATGAATCACAGGCTAGCGAGGACACTGACGATTATTAGTTGTTATATTTGTTTGAAGGACTAGCTGGTGTATTTGGAACATATGAATGTTAAACTAGTTATTTTATGTTTTAAAGTTTGTTTAACAACGTAAAGTTTATGTTTTCCTATGTTTAAAAGTTTGTGTATTTTCTATTTTATATTTTGAACTGTCTGAGCATCTATTGATTATGTTATGTTTATGTTTTCCTTTGTTTTGATGTTTATGTTTTCCTGAGCTATTGCAGGTACATGTGCAAATGAGTTTTGATAGAGAGGAGGCTGCCTTTTTCTTAATGCTACAGGTTTTCGACTGCTAATCGACAGTTTAGCCACCAAAAATATTGATACCGAACTATTATTTTTGCTGCTAGCTCTTTTGATTATGCGCCGGTCATTACCAGCGGTTTGACTGCCAGAAAAAATCAGGAGTTTACTCGCCGTTAATACCGCCATTTTCCTGCGCTCGTTGCAGTGATAATTTTCGGTACTCAACCTTCTATTTTGGCACCAGAAATTTTTGCGCATTTTAACCGCCAAAAATGATAACCGTCGAAAAAATGCCGGCAATTTAAATTTCTTATGCGGTTTATTTTGGCGGCATTTTAACCGTCGAAAAACTGCTATAAATGATAAAAGCTACTGGAAATAAGCAATTACCACCAAAAATTGTCGCTGAAACTAGACAATTTTCCTATAGTGAACTTAATCATCATTGCTAGACTTATCGCTACCTTCATTAGTAATCTTGAGCTTCTGAGTCATGCTTGAGTGTTGGAACGTACAAATGAGTTAAGCTTAAGATAATCATAAAATCTTAATGCAAGCTCAAGCTCAGATTCAAGCTTGGCATTAAGTAGGTGAGTTGAGCTTGAGTTAGCCCAACTTAAGCATAATTGAACCGTTTTACACCTTTATGCACCCCCAAATGAAGAAAAGGAAAATTTATATGAAGAAATGGATGTTTTTGCAACTGGCCCTCAACTATAAAAGTTATTGAAGAATCTCCTAATAGCAAGTCTCAAAATTTTAATGATTTGTTACATGCGGTCTAAAAACTATTATGGCATGACTGCACTAATCATTTCAAATTATCTTTGTAGTAAGGGTGTCAAGTAACAAAGTAAATTTTAATGCACCAGATGAATGGTTCTACACTTTGTTAGATTATTAAAAAATAATAATCAAATGGACAAGTTAGTGCCCACTGATATACTCATGACACAAAAATTTATATCAATTTTTGATTTAAACGCACAAAAAATTTTCTATTATAGTAATAGTTACATGTTTTTTATTAAGGATGATGCCAATGAAACAAAATGTAGATATTATGAAGCACTTTGATAAAAATTACTTACTGCAAAATAATGACCAAGAAGAATGTCCAGTATCAGAGATTATATTATTAACATTTATTACTGATGAAAGAAATTGTTCTCATTTATGAATTATGTTGAGTTAGTACAAAAAACAACATTACCTAGGTATATTAAATTATTCATCAGTTGCTTAAGCATGAAAAAGTACACAAACTAGGATAATGAATCATCTATTAGATGCTCAAGTATAGAAGCAGATTAATCACACATATCTAAATTTACATTAGAATGATAAAATACTATAAATGGCATACATACTGATGGTTATATATAATTTAGTCTATCATCCTCTCCATGTTTATGCTGACTAGTAATCATAACTCCTTATGATCTCCCTCTTACGATGTTTATAATATTACCTTATAAGTTTCTTATAGTCATCATTTATTGTCCACATAATTTAAAGGGAAAAAGATTATTTATACTTATAGTAACTAATAGATTGGTTGATTATTTTATTTGAGGAAGTTGTTCTCGTATATGATATATAAAGGAAGCAAAATTTTAAAATGGAAGTAGCACTCCTACAAATAATTAGAGATTTTCCAACATATGGAATGTTATCAAATTAGAGAACAGCTGAGAAAGCTAGCTAACAATTATAAATTGGGTTATCAAGAGTAATCACATTGAAATATGATGATAAAAATGTATGATTTGATTTTTAAACATTTTTTTTTATTAATTATATTATCAGAAGAAATAGAGGAGCATTTTTAAAGAATAAGATTGAAGACATCAATGCCCCTCACTAAGAAAGTGTAGGGATCAAATATGATAAAGATTTTATACAATACCAAAATATAGCTGCTCCCCTGAAATAACAAATAGCACCTACTACATTATAGTGCAACTTATGAATGGAGTAACTGATAACTAAAAGAATTGCATGCACCAAATTACACATTATTATAAAAAGAGCTAGCTAAATGTATCTTTAAAGTAGGAAATTTTTTTAAAAAAATCCTTTTATTATCTTGATTTCATGTATTGTGTTGTTGGTAATCCTTTAATTAAACGGTTTATCAGTTTATGGCTTGTTGTTTATCTCTTTGGTCTAATGCATTGGATTATTTGGTGGAGTCCTTTTGGGTGTCCTATTATTGCTACTCTTTTATTTCCTCGATGTATTAGTGTTCTAGTTTATGCTCCCATGATGGTTATATCCTTGATTTAATTCTTATTTTGGTTTTCAAAAAACTCATTACAGGGGAATCATGCATTAACGGCTGATTTTTTCGGTGGCTTTCCGGCGGACTATTTTCCGGCGGCTTTCCAACATATTTTCAATGGAACATGTCAGACTAATTTTTCTATAGTTTTTATGGCAGCTCTCCAGCGGTGTTCTGGCGGCTTTTGTTATGGTGGCATTTTTAGCAGCTTTTTCATTACATTTTAATTCTTATATTTTAAATAAAAAAATATGACATTAAAAAACTTTTGCCCTTCCAGCAAATAGGTTACGTCTTTGAAATCTTACTCACTAGGAATCACAGCGCAGGTGAGTAGCGCGGTCAGTCAGGCAGCACGGGCAAGCAGCTGAGCTGGTGTGTAGGGCAACGTAGGAGGCAGCTAGGCAGTGGGCGATTGGGCTGGTGGGCAAGGCAGCGGGCTGGCGGGTAGGGTAGCGAGCAACCTGGCAGGCAGCACAAGAGGCAAGCGGGAAGTGCGAGAGGATTACGGGTAGCCAGGCGGCCAGCAGATAGCTTAGTGTGCATGCTGTATCTACACTTCTATATATATATATATATATATATATATGTTTGTATGTATGTACACTTGTATGTGTATGTGCATTATAAAGTTTTTATTTATGCATCCATATATATATGATTTCATTCATTAATGAGATGTACATGTATTCATCTATGAAAATAATATTAGAATACATTATTTTTATTTAATATAAGAATTAACTCACTTGTTAAATGATTATAGAGCATGAATATAAGAAATGAACAATCTTGAATGTATATACTACTACTTCAACGAAAAGATTAACAAGTTAATTTCTTAATGGAGTTCAATAATTTATATCAATAGCTTCTTTACAACAAGTCTTTTATGTTGAAGAAAAGTTTATATTTCTATATTTTAAATATATAAATCAAGCATATCTTACACAAATTAAAGTAAGAGCGAATTTAGATCAACAAGGAATTCAACCTAATTGCTAGTTTTTGACATTACATGGAGAGGGCAATCAATATGCCTGCACTCATAGTAGTGGTTCAACAAAATATGTACCACTATGGTTGTTTGGAACCCAGTCAACTCATGAACTAGCTCATACTCAACTCATTAGTGAGCTTATGAGTCGAGCTTATTGAGTCACAAGCTCTAGCTCGAGCTCAAATTGAACCACCTCGGCTTGTTAGCTCATGAGTTAACTTTATTATAAACCCTAATTTAATTTTTTTAATATTTGATAAAATAACCCACCTCCTGTGCAGCTAGAACATGGTGGACCATCAACACAAGCAGGGATTAGGGCTGGGGAGCCTGTAGAAGTAGATGATAAGCATGTATACATAGAGCCTAAGGGCGATACATAAGTTCAATTTATTTTATAAAATTATTATAATTTTATCTACTATATAATTGATAAAAAATTTTACCTGTAGCTTCAATCCTTCAAGGCAGCCTACCCACAAGATATGTGACATCATACAAAGCAAATATGATGCTCCTTACTTATTGTGGAAGAAAATCCCAAAGGATGTTAGGGATATATAATTCCGAGAATTTTATGTATATTTATTTAGCATTACTTAAATTTTCTAATTTCATTTGTATTAATATTATTTATTATTTTTATATTTTATAGAAATATTTTAAGTGGTTGCCTGAGCATGGTTTGAGGATTAGAATAAATTTTGAGAAGAGATGCTTTACTCATCTTAGGGGCATGTTCAAGAATATTAGAAAGTCTAGGCATCATCCATTATGGATTGGTGTAGAAGTATGACCTGATTTGAGCAGAGCTTGGGCGAGTCCTGAGTTCACTAAACTGAGAGAGTTTAATAAGAAAAATAGATTATCTGACTGTGGGGTTTTAGGTACCTCTCTTCATACGAGTAGTTCAGTGCCTCATACTGAGGATAGATGATGACTGATTAAAGATTATTTTAATTAATTTAAATATATATATACATTATTTTAAGTATATTCTCTATTTGCAGAAAGAGCATCTTGGTCGAGTGTCGACACTACTGGAGCTGCATATGAGGACTCATCAACATCAAGTTGATCATCAGTGGATTCATGGGAAGATGAGAAAAGCTTACGTTAGTATCATTTTTTGAGTAATAATAAGAAATAAATAAAAATTTATTTTATAGATTTATTCTCGTAGGATGATTTTATATGACTTTGGGAGGGTCAGCCGTCTACTGGTGAGGGATCATCTTTAGGATTGACCCAATATTCTGAGTATCGCATGTGGTCAGAAGTATTGGAGGAAGGCAGAGGGGGAGGGTTTATGGCTTAGGTTCACAGGGATATGCTATTGAGGGCAGTACATCCACTTCAGCATTTTATAATGCTAGTGGAGTTAAAGAAATTGTCAGCTAGATCGATGCTACCTTGACAAGAGAGACAGAGGAGATGAGACAGATTCAGGCTGAGATGCAGGCAGAGCTGCAATCATATCGAGCTAAAAATCAGAAGAAAAAGGAGCAAGTGCTTATACATGAATCATATGGTAGCGAGGACATGGGCGATGATTAGTTGTTGTATTTGTTTGAAGAATTAGCTGATGTATTTTGAACATATGAATGTCAAACTAGTTATTTTATGTTTTAAAGTTTGTTTAACAACATGAAGTTTATGTTTTCCTATGTTTAGAAGTTTGTGTATTTTCTATTTTATGTTTTGAACTGCCTGAGCATCTGTTGATTGTGTTATGTTTATATTTCCTATGCTTTGAAGTTTATGTTTTCCTTAGCTATTGTAGGTACATGTATAAATGAGTTTGGATAGAGGGGAAGCTATCATTTTTTTAATGCTAAAAGTTTTCGGAGGCTAATCGGTGATTTAGCCGTTCGAAATATCAATACCGGACTACTTTTTTTACCGTTGGTTCTTTTGATTAACTATCGGTCATTACCGACGGTGATCTGGCAGTCTGGCTGCTAGAGAAAAATCGGCAGTTTACCCGCCGCTAATACCTCCATTTTCCTCTAGTCATTGTGCTAGTAAATTCTGGCACTCACCCTGCAATTTTGGCACCAGAAATTTTGGCCCTTTTAAACTACCAAAAATGATAACCATTGCAAAAATGCCACCAGTATAAATTTGCTACGCGATTTATTCTGGCTTTATTTTAACTACTGGAAAATCGCTAGAAATAATAAAAGTGCCAAAATTAAGCAATTACCCTAAAAAATTTCTGCCGAAACTGGACAATTTTCTTATAGTGAACTTAATGATCATTGCTAGACTTATTGGTACCTTCATTAATGATGTTTAGCTTATGAGTCATGCTTGAGTGTTGGAATATACAAATGAGTTAAGCTTAAGATAATCATAAAAGCTCAATGCAAGCTCAAGCTCAAATTCAAGCTTGGCATTAAGTAGGTGAGTTAAGCTTGAGTTAGCCCTGACTTCTAACTCAAGCTTAACTCAACTTGTTTACACCTTTTTGCACCCCCAAATGAAGAAAAGGATAATTGATATGAAGAAATGGATTTTGTTGCAATTGGCCCTTAACTATAAAAGTTGTCGAAGAATCTCCAAATAGCAAGGCTCAAAATTTTAATGATTTATTAGATGCAGTCTAAAAGTATTATGGCATGACTACACTAATCATTTCAAATTATCTTTGTAGTAAGAATGTTAAGTATCAAAGTAAATTTTAATACACCACTTTAATTGTTCAATTAGTTTGTTATATTATTAAAAATACTAATCAAATGGATAATTAAGTGCCCACTGATATACTCATGACACAAAATTTTTTATCAAATTTGATTTAGACGCACAAAAAATTTACTATTATAGTAATAGTTACATGTGGTAAATTAAGGATGATGTCAGTGAAACTGAATGCAGATATTATGGAGCACTTTGATATAAATTACTGACTCCAAAATAATGACCAAGAAGAATGTCCAATATCAGAGATTATATTATTGACATTTATTACCAACTAAAGAAATTGTTCTCATTTATGAATTATGTTAAGTTAGTAGACTAATAACAAATACAGCATTAACTAGGTATATTGAATTATTCATCAGATGCTTTAGCATGAAAAAGTACAAAAATAGGATAATGAATCATCCATTAGATGCTCAAGTATAGAAGCAGATTAATCACACATATCTAAATTTACATTAGAATGATAAAATAATATAATTGGCATACATACTGATGGTTATATTTAATTTAGTCTATCATCCTCTCCATGCTCATGCTGACTAGTAATCATAACTCCTTATGATTTCCCACTTATGATGTTTATAATATTACGTTATAAGTTTCTTATAGTCATCATTTCTTGTCCACATAATTTAAAGGGAAAAAAAATTATATATACTTATAGTAATTAATAGATTGGATGATTTTTTTTATTTGAGGAAGCTGTTCTTGTATATGATATATAAAGGAAGCAAAATTTTAAAATGAAAGTAGCACTCCTACAAATAATTAGAGATTTTCCAACATATGGAATGTTATCAAATTAGAGCACAGCCGAGAAAGCTAGCTAACAATTATTAAATTGAGTTATCAAGAGTAATCACATTGAAATATGATTATAAAAATGCATGATTTGATTTTCAACAATTTTTCTTATTAATTATATTATTAGAAGAAATAGAGGAGCATTTTTAAAGAATAAAATTGAAGACATCAATGTCCCTCAGTAAGAAAGAGTAGGGATCAAATATGATAAAGATTTTATAAAATACCAAAATTTAGCTGCTCGCCTGAAATAACAAATAGCACCTACTACATTATAATGTAAATTATGAATGGAGTAAGTGATAATTAAAAAAATTGCATACTCCAAATTGCATATATTATTATAAAAAACCTAGCTAAATATATCTTTTAAGCAGGAAATTAAATGCAACGAGTGGTGAGTTGATATGGTGGTTCAGCAGCACCATGACACCTGTTTACTTATTTTTTATTCATAAAAAATAGGAAGTTTAGTGTTCATGTTATATGGGTGGCAAGTTTGAGAGATGCTAGGGAGTGTCTATGTGATGTTTTGAGGATAATTTAGTTTGTGCAATGGCCTTGCATATAACTAAAATCTAGTTAGATATATAACCTCAACAAAGGGGTATAACAATAAATATGGGTTTTAAAACATAACTTTTTCATGTATAGACATATGATGGTTAAGGTTATGGGATCTCAAGGAGATATTAAAAATTTAGTTGGGAGGCAATTAAGCTAATACTCCAACAAGATCGACAAAGATGAGGAGTGCTTTTGCTCTATTTTAAAACAATAATTAAAAGAATCTACCTATTACATGAACATGTTTTAAATATCGTAGGTTCAAAGTATTTAAAATTTGAATTTATTTATTTCAATTTTGGCATTTACTTTAAATTGCATCACCCCATCTTAATTAATTGATAAGATAATTATAGTAGTTTTATTAACTAGTACTAGAGTGATTTGAGGGTAATTCCATATCCTCATGGGAATTATACTCATTTCTTTACTTTATTACCTGACATGACACATATATTTGCGTAGAATAGGAGTTTCACCGTAGATTAACCATTCATATTTAAAAGATAAGTAGAGCGAAAAAAGCCTATCATGTTTTGCCATGATTATCAATGATCTGAAATTAATTATTCTTTCTTACACTTTGTATTGCTGAACAAACAACTTGTTTAATGTTATCCATATTTTTTTATTGTTATGTGTTGCCACACTTTTTTTATTTTGCTAAAAAATTTATGTAATTACATTGTTAATTGTTTAACCATTTTGTGTGTGGAATTTTAATCTGAATTTATTGTTGTTGCATGCGTAATAAGGAACAACAAAAAGAAATTTTGTTTGTTGCTGAAATTAAAAGAACTTTAAGAAATTAAAAATAAAAAAATTTATAAAAAGGTTTAAAAATTGTTGAACAAGTTCAAGAAAATTATCAACCTAGTTCGCTTAAGGAATATGCTAATCCTATGGTTAAAGGCATTCAACAAAGAATAAACAGACCAAATATCCAAGCTAACAATTTTGAACTTAATCCTGTAATAATTCAAAAGATATGAAACTATATATTCGAAGGTACTCCTAAAGAAGATCCTAACATGTATATAGCTAGTTTCTTGGAAATATATGCTACATTTATATATAACAGTGTATTAGATGATACCATTAGACTAAGGTTATTTCAATTTTCATTAAGAGATATAGCTAAATGTGATTATGCTCTTTAGCCCTAGCTCAAACACTACATGGAATGAATTAGCCCATAAATATTTAGCCAAGTACTTCCCCCGATCTAAGAATGTAAAACAGAGAAATAATATAACCTCATTTATTCAGTTAGATAGAGAATTAATTTATGAAACTTGGGAAAGATTCAAAGAATTTCTTTAGAAGTGTTCCCATCATGCATTACCTGAATGGCTCATTATTCAAACATTCTATAATGGTCTTGTAGGTTCTATTAGATCTATTATAGATGCATGTGCTGGTGGATCATTAATGTCCAAACCGAACGAAGAAGCTTGCACTTTGATTGAAAAAATGCCTATCAAGAATTTTCAATGGCCTTCTGAAAGTGTTAACCCTAGAAAGGTAGCTAGTGTGTATGTATCAAATGCCCTATCAATTTAACTGCACAAGGACCTACGATATCTAGGAAACTAGATAACATAAAAAGGAGTTCATCTAAAAGTGCACCTTTTCATGTAGAAGAGAGTGTTTATTGTTCCTCTAGTGACCAAATTGCATAATAAATTGAATCCCTAAATTTCATCAATAATAAAACTAACAATCTATTCTTGAATATTTGTAATGCTTGTAGAAAAATCACTCAAACTTTAACTGGAACAATAATCCAAATGGGACAATAACTAGAATTATAACCAACCAAATCAAGTAGGAAATTAGAACGACCCTCCTTAAAACTATGCAAATCCAAGGCCTAATTATCCCTTGGTTTTAACCCAAAAAATCAAAATAAGTATAAAAATTATTCATTAGAAGATTTAGTTTTGTACATGGGCACTATGTTGCAAAGTCAGGCTACTACTCTAAGAAATATAAAAAATCAGCTAAGGCAGTTAGCTAGTTCTTTGAATAGTAGACCATAGGGTACCTTTTCTAGTAACATTGAAGTAAATCCTATAGAAAAAGGTAGGGAACATTGCAAAGCTTTTAAATTATGGAGTGGAAATGAATTAGAAGAAGTGGTTAGGAAAAGGAGAATCTTGTAGAAGTAATTCTTAAGGAAGCATCTGCAGAACCCACTAAATCTAAGGAATAATCTCAACCCATTAAATATATAGAAAGAACATTAAGAAGGTAGTTAAGAGGCCACCACATCATTTTCCTAAGATACTATTAAAATAAAATTTAGATAGGTAGTTCTTTAGATTCTTAGAGGGGTTTAAAAGGTTAATAATTAATATAACCTTTATATAAGTCCTAAAATAAATACCTACTTATGCCAAATTTATGAAAGATATTTTAAGTAAAAAGGGAATATTAGGAGACTTTAAAATTATAGCCCTTATTGAGGATTGTAGCACCATCATTCAAAAGCAAAGAAAATCACTCAGAAGCTTAAGGATTCTAGTAGTTTCATCTTTCCTATGGCTATAGGAGATAATTTTTGTGGGAGAGCTTTTTGTGATTTAGGTGATAGTTTCAATCTTATTCCCTCGTCCATCTTTAAAAGATTACACCAAAGAGAAGTCTAACCTACCAATATTACCTATAGTTAGATGATCGATCATTCTCCTATTCTATTGGAGTAATAGATAATATTTAAATAAAAATTAGTAGGTTTATCTTCCCTATAGACTTTATCATTCTAAATATTAAGGAAGATAGAAAGATACCTATCATTTTAGGTAGACCATTCTTATTGATAGGTTGGTTTATAATTGATATTCAGAAGGGAGAGATGACCATTAGTGTTCGTTACCAAGAAGTAACCATCAATGACCTAAAACGTATGAAGTTTTCTAAGGATAAGTGTGAGGATTGCTATATATTGGATTCAGTTGATGATTATGTGGATGGTGTTTTGGATGAATGGCTTGTTAATAGTCACAGGGAGATGTCTTTATTTAAGGATGACTTAGGATAAATAAATGAAGATTATATTCATATTACTAGTGAAGCCCCTAAGATGTTAAGTGAGAGATAAAAGTGTTGGATACATCATCTCTAGGGAAGCCTCTGAAACCATTTGTAGAAGATGCAGCTATATTAGAATTTAAAGCACTACTGTCCATTTAAAATATGACTTTTTTTTTAGAGGAGTCAACTTTGCCCATCAATTATCTCTGCTGAGTTTAAAAAAGAATAAGAAGGTAAGCTGATTAGAGTGCTTAGCATGTATAATAGAGCTTTTAGATGATCTCTTATTAATATTTGGGGGATCCGTTCATCCATTTCTATGCATAAGTTCCTATTAGAAGAAGCATGTTAAAACAAAGTTGACTCACAATGGTGGTTAAATCCAACTATGAAAGATATTTTAAAATGTTTGGATATGAGAATTGTTTATCTTACTCATGACAGTGATTAGATTAGCCCAATTCACTATGTTCTAAAGAAATTTGGTTTAAATGTCATTTCAAAAAAGAAAAATGAGCTTACTCCATCTTGGATAGTGACTAGAAGGAGAAGCTATATTGATTATTGTAAGCATAAAAAAATCACTTGGAAGGATCATTTCCTGTAGCCCTATATTGATAAAATGTTGGACAAATTAGTTGGCATTCTTTTTGTTATTTCTTAGATGGATACTCTGGATACCATTAGATTCTAATTATTTTAGAAGCTCTGAATAAGATGGTATTCATAAGTCCTTATGGAACCTTTGTCTTTAGACAAATGCACTTTGGCTTCTGTAGTGTCTTAATAACATTTCAATGATGTATGATGTCTATCTTTTTTATTTAATTGAGTTACACATAAAATTTTCATAAATGATTTTTTATTCTTTGAAATGACTTTTGATACTTATTTAGATAATTTAGAGTTGATCTTAAAGAGATACGAGTAAACCAACCTCATTGGTAGATATGTTAGTTCATGGTAAAGGAAGGCATTGTCCTTAGACACAAAATCTTAAAGAGAGGTATAGAGGTCAACAAGGTGAAGATCCAAGTGATTGAGAATTTGTCACCTCCTACTTTTGTTAAGGGAGTTTGTAGTTTTTTTAATCATGCCAAATTTTACATGCTTTTCATTAAAAATTTTTCTATAATTACTAAATTGCTCTGCCATTTGCTAGAAAAGGATACACCTTCTGGTTTTAATTCTAAATTTTTAGTTGTATTTAAGAAACCCAAGTAGTTCTTTGTTATTGTACTTATCATCATTTCACCAAAATGGCCTCTAAATTTTGAATTGATATGAGTTGCTAGTGACTACACAATTTGAGTGGTATGAGTTCAAAGACTTCATGCCTTTTATTATGTTAATATGACACTAAAAGATTCTTAAATTTACTACATAACTATTAAAAAAGAGATACTAGCAAAAGTCTTTATCTTTGATAAATTAATATTATATTTAATTATCATAAATGTAATTATTTATACTGGCCACTCTGCCATCATATACATGTTAACTAAAAAGATGCAAAACCTAGTTTAACTAGAGGGATTTCATTACTATAGGAATTTAATGCAAAAATTCTTGATATGAAAGGAATTGAATTTTAGGTGGTTAACCGTCAAGCTAGGTTAGAGAGGGAACATTTTTGGCATAATTATTATGACAACATTTTTGGTATAATTATTATGACATTAATGAATTCTTCCCTAACAAAATTGTTTTTGCATTGCATTCATTTTGTGCACCTTGGTACACTGACATTGTGAATTTTATTATTAGTAGACTAACCCTAGTTGGTGTGTCACACACACACAAAGGTGTAAATTTATGCACAATGCTAAATTCTTTTTTTTTTTCAGGAAGAGCCTTACTTATTTATGAAGTGTAAAGACCAAGTCATTAGGCAATGTGTCCTAAAGGATGAGAGATCTCATCATTAGTCAGTGTTATTATTTTGGGATAGAGGGTATTTTCAAGGGTTTAGAATTACTTCAAAGATGCTTCATTCTAGACTTTGTTGGCCTACCCAATTTAAGGATATAAAAGACTTTGTTAAATGATGTGATAGATGCTAAAGGGTAGGTAAATTTTCAATGAGAAATGAAATGCCCCTTTATTTCATGTTGGAATTAGATTTTTTTAATTTTTAGGGACCAGATTTCATGGGTCTTTTTTGTTCAATCTTATGAAAATCAATATATTTTAATAGCACTTGACTATGTCTCCAAGTGGATAAAAGGGATAGTAATTCTCAAAACTGCTGCTCAAGTAGTAATTATGTATTTAATGAAAAAATTATTTTCTAGACTTTGAGTGCCTTGAATAATCATAAATGATGGAGGTACGGGTAGTCATTTATGTAACAAAAGTGTGGGGAATTTAATTTTAAAATATAGAATCAAGTAAAGGGGAGTTACTAATAGTCATCCCCAAACTAATGGTTAAGATGAAATAAATTATCGAGAGATTAAGAGAATTTTAGAGAAAAATGTATGCCTGAATAAGAAAGATTGAAAACTAAGATTGGATAATGCACTATAGGCTTATAGGAATACTTATAAAACCCAAATTGGAATGTCTCACTATAAATTAATTTTTGGGAAAACTTTCCACTTGCCATTAGAGTTAGAGTATAAAGCACTTTGGGTGGTTGAAGAATTAAACTAAAATCTTAAGGATGCTGAAGAGAAAAGATTAATATATTTGAATGAATTGAATGAACTTATAAATGGTGCCTATGAGAATGCCAAATTATATAAGGAGAAAATTAGAAAGTGGCATAATCGTAGGCTCATTTTGAGGGAATTTGAGCTTGGGTAAGAAGTATTATTGTTTAATTCAAGTATAAAATTATTTTTTAGGAAACCTAAATCTAGGTGGTCAGGTCTATTCTTTGCCATTAAATTATATCCTTATAGAGCTATGGGTTTAAAAGATAGTAAAATGACCAAGATTTTTAAATCGAGGATAAAACCATACTTAGGAGGGGAAATTGTTCGACTTAAAAATTCAGTGGAGCTAGCTCATCTTAGATAGGATATTCACAAAGTCCGGCTGAAGAATATAAACTTGGCATTTTTGGGAAGTAATAAAATTGATCATCATGGCTTGATATTAGTAGATTGAGTCTATGTTTGTAGTTAGAAATCCATTTATTTAGGTTTGATCTGTGTTTTGTTCAAGTTAGCCCTTACCTTATATATGTTAGAGTTTATTATGGAAAATCAGGCCAGCACTAAGGGCTGAAACCCGTAGCACCAAAGCGATATTATAATTATGATAATGAATATTTATTTTGATCATGCCACAACACCAATTGTACATAGCACTACAGTGCCAAAATACTTTATTAGCATCATAGCATCAACCATACAACACTATGGCATTGAGCATGCAAATTCTTAGAAAATAATATAGCACTGTAGGGCTACACATCTAGTGTAATAGTGCCTGTCAAACCATAAATAAGGTAGTTAAAGCACCGTAATGATGGTCATATTGTGTACCTAAGCACCTCCGTGTGTCAAGCATCATTATGCTCTATTGGTCAAAAAGTATATCATTTCAATTTCTAAATCAAGCTCCACAACACTACCTATCCCTAGCATTGTAGTGCTACTACTCATTTTGACTAGCTTGAATTAATGCCATAATGCTATAATGGTTAGCACCACATCTCTATCATATTATAAATAGGGTAGGGACTTTTTTTTTTTTTTGAGAATTTGCAAATGGCATTAATGCAGGAAAAAGAAAGAAACAAAGGTCCTATGTGAAAGATATTCTATCACAATACTTCCTTATCAATTTACAAATGCTTGAAGGAAGGTCATCCAAAAGAAAAGAATCCCAATGAAAATCACCTAAAAGAGCATAGTGGGCACAAACATCCACCACACTATTATTTTCTCTAGACACATAATAAAAAATAAAATTTTTAAATACATCAAGAAAAGAAAAATTCATTTTATGGAGGCTAATATTCTGTCCGTTTCTCAAAACTAAATTGTGCAGCAGCTTTATAACATTGACATTATCGCCTTCGATCACAATTCCTTGCTTCTCTTCCATCCAATCTTTGATTGTCTCTTTGAAGTTGAAAATTGAAATTAACTCCAGCATAGAGATGTCCCAATACATAATCTTCTTACCATAAGCCATTAAAAATTTGCCTTTATGATCCCTTAGGACTCCAGCAATGCTAGCCTAATTATTTTGAAACAAAGAAGCATCAACATTTAACTTGATCCAATTTGTAGGTGGGTGAAACCAAATTTTAGATAGCAAATCCTGGTTGGTTACCTAGTTCTTGCAAATTAGAAAAATTATTGGATAAACATTATCCGCCAGAATATGAGAAGCAACCATAACAGGACTCCACTCTTTATTTCCATGTGTAAATTGATTTCTAGCTTTCCAGTTATTGAAAACCATAGCTATATACAATCTAGCAATCGTCGGTTTATTTATAGAAAGAGTCTCTAAGTTATTCACACAATGAATAAAATTGTCAAACTTAGGAAGAAAAATTCCCCACCTATTTAACATGTCAAATATCTCATTTAACTTTGTGCACTGTACAAAAATATAGTCTCTGTCTTCCATCTCCAGACACCCCACGGACATCTACAGGAATTGCAAAGTCTTCTGTAATTCAGCCAGTACTTATTTGGAATGAAGTTATTAATCAATCTCCACCAAACCAAGTACTCCTTAGGTGATACATTTAGCAATGGGGGTAGGGACTATTTTGATTTAATGCAATTGTGCTCAAAAACATTTTAGTGTTGTGTTCCTAATTTATTAGCTCATCCTAATATTTAGAAATGGCACCTGTGATAATAATTGGTAGAAAGAGGTCTTAATCTACCTTATATGATGCTTGAAAATTTATTATTATTGCTATAAAGGAGTGGTATAACCACCTATTGAGCAAATATATCATCCTAGTGAGTGGTTTTGATAATCCTGTTAGGGGTTGTTTTGAGTTTAGGACCTTATTATCGAGAGAAATTAGGATTTTTGAGTTGTTCAGCCACATCTGGCCAATGTTTATATTATATGGGAGTTCTTTTCCAATGCAAATGAGACCCAAAATGAGTTAATTTTATTCCATGGTAAGTGGGTCCCCTTCGTGCTCTTAGCCATTAATGAAGTGTTCCAAAACCCCAACTATTAATTTGATGGAGATGAGAATCTTAACTTTTGTACCTTTATGATAGACTATGATGTGATCCTTTTATTCTCAACCTCGCTAACCTAAATGTCCAATCGAAAAGGAGAAAGTGGATAAAATCATTAATGTTCTATTTTCTACTCTCAACTAGGAGTCCAAATCCCTATACTAATTCATCTCTAGATAGCTTATGCTGAGTAGAAATATAAGTGACACGACCAAGGATAGGGTGGTCCTTAACTGTTGCATCCATTAAGAATTTACTATCAATTTTGGGAAATTATTTTTTAGTATGTCTAATATAAACTTAGGGGGTAAACCTTTGTGGGCTTTGGGAATCCCTGTTTTATCTGTGAGTTGTTTGAATCTATCAGGGCAATAGAAAACCTAGGGGTATATCTAATCTTGCCTACTTCTTCCCTAGTTAGATCTAAGATACAGTCCTTCACAATTTCCTTTATACAGTAAGGAAATGGATTTGACCAGCTAACCCAACCCTGCCAAAAAGGTGTAAAGATCCTAGGATGTTAAGATATTAGGTGGTGGATCTCTAGGACTGAGTGGCCCAAATCAAGGTTTTTATGGATCAATTTGGGCTGCATTTTAGAGAACTTGAGCAAGGGATTTATTCCTTATATAACCACATGATTCTCCATCACTAAAGCTAATATCAGTACTAGACTTAGAATAACACAACCATATAAGCTTGTTCAAGAGCTAGGAGATGGACTCTTTGGTTAGAGAAATCTATTCCCAGGTCCACCCCCTTTGAGATGTTCCTAGAATTGTTGTCAACACCACTAATAGAAGCATCAATATCAAAAGAGGAGGAGGAACATGATGAGCATGAAGTGCAAAGAGAGTCCCCACTAATGTTTTTTTTCTTTTTAATTTTTCTTTAGTATTTATCTATATGTTATTTTTAGTTTTTATTGTAGTTTTTTTTTAATTTTTCTGCATTTAAGTTACACTTTGGAATATGTGATAAATGCAATCAATTTTCCTAATTTATGCAAAATATATTTGCCTTCCTCTATTGGACTTTCTGCTTAAATTATGAAATTTATAAAATTAAAATTTAATATCCTTAAGTATTTAAAAGTACACAATTTGTTTAATTTCCCTAATAAAATAGTTACATGTGATAACTAATATTTTCACTTAAAATTAGTAATTATTAATAAGTTAAATTCCTAAAATCACTTAAGCACTTCACTACTTATAAAGGATTATATGGTTTAAGGTTTAACTTGAATAAACCAATTAGAATAATTCTACATCATAGTAATTATTTTGGGAATTTTGAAACCTTTAAAAAGCTTTAGATAAGTATACAAAGTGGAGGCAATATACAAACATTAAAAATAAGTATAAGGTATTTAGCAACTAAAAAAAGTTAAAAGTGAAAATTACAAAAAAAAATTATGAAAAAAGGCTAAGTACTAAACTATCAAAAATTGGTACCTATGATGTGTAGCCCCACTTAAAAATAATAAGTGGATGTAATTGATAATTATTCAAAATCATTATAAGGTTTAGTAAATTCAAAAGAAAAAAAGGAAAAAGGAAAATGAAAAGCTAAATACCAAAATATCAAAAACTAGTTCCTAAAATGTGTTGCCCCACTTCTATACTTCTAAAAACATTATTAGAATCATAATACTTAAAGAAATCTTATAGGTTGTTCAGAGGTTAACTAAATAGGGATATTCCATTAATACCAAAAATCATTAACTCTACATTATTTAGTTAAATTATTCATGTACACCCTTAAGAGTTTAATTTAAAAGGAATATTAATTAAAAGTGGGAAATGAGCTTTATAAACTATTTTATTAGAGAATCTTTCAACTTATATCATTTATAAATCTTTCTATTCATTTTATATAACATAAAAGAATATTTTACTTAGCTTTTTCAACTTAATGAAGCTCCACTAATAAATCTGCCATACATGGCATGTGTTGGATGGCCAATTCAATACCATTAGATGTATTTATTTAAGAAATAATTAATAATTACATATTATCTAAATTAATTGCTACATAAGAATTTATTTATTATTACCAAAATAATACTCAATTAGAAGGTTTAATTTATGAGGAATAATTAACCTAAGAAACTACACATTTATGCTCTTAGCTATTTGAGCCACATGTATAATATACAAAAAAAACAACTAGTTATAATGATAACCTTACTGAACGAAAACAAATTTAACCTGTGTTATCTATATTTTAAAAAAATTGGAAAAGAGTTTCAGAAATATATTTAAAGATTTTTGAATGATATTAAAAATAACTACAACAACATTATACATCCTCTTAGATTTTGAAGAGCGCAACCTTTCTTAAAGTTTAGGAACTTTGTGAAGAATTCAAACTTTTCTTAGAGTAAGTTCGTATAACAACAATATACATGCTCTTATTGTAGGTTATTTATTAGCTCATTAGGGATGGTGATTCTTTTATCATTGGTAATAAGATTGAAGTTGAATTTGTAACATTCGTATTACAAGTCAAATCTTTACCCTTTACCTTCCTTAGTACTTAAGGTTCTTCTATGTTTGTTTAGGCATGATGGGAAAGGGGATATAGTGGAGCATAATTTTGAATTATAAAAATATATACTTAAGGCTCTATCTTCCCTAAATAATATCTAGGTTCTCTTTGATATAAATTAATAAACCCCACTTAATATACACAAATATATTTGTCGAATCAAGTAATAAAGATATAGAGTAGAGTGTCAAACCAATAAAAAAGTATGTTGTCTAGTAATAAACTACAAATGTTTACTCTAATCATAAAATTATCCTACTTCATTAAAAATATTTGTTATGGAGATTCAATCATTGAATAAAAATAAAAGAATGATGAAAATAATATTTGAATAAAGTGTTTTGGATTGATGAATATAAATTGCATATATTTCCTAATGAAATTCTTAATTATGATGTGATTCAGAGCATGTGCATCCCAAGATCTCTATCGAGCATATATGGGAGAAAAGGATATCGGCTAACGTCCTACAATTATATTATCTCCTTAAGTACTTAGCATGTTTTACATCCTATGTATAGGTATGTAAACACACTACTCCAATATTCCTGGTTGTTCTTGCATTCCTCCATCAATGTTATACATCACATTAGGTTTTAACTATAGATATGGCTACTATGTGCATTAAATAAAGAGCTGGATAATATTGAAAACATGTTTTAATTTTAGCTCACAAGAATTTTTATTAGTACTTCATATGTTATCTAAATAATCAATCCAAAACTAAAGAATTAGCCAAACATGAAAGAAAAGATAAGTAAATTCTTTTCCATTGAAATCATAGAAAAAATAAAATACAAGAGAATGATATCAGCAAGAAGGTTCAATGAATCTCCTCTAGGTTCAATGAATCTCCTCTACGATCCTTCTTTTTTAATGTATAGAGTTGCTATGATAAACATGAATTAATACTCTAATGATTGTATCAAATGTTTTCCTAAATTCCCTTAATTATCACCCTAAGATAGATTTAGAGAAGTACTATGAAATGCAATGAAATTAAATAAATGACTGAACTCTCCTACAAACATAACACATTGACTATTTATAGGAAAACACAAAGTAGGCAACTAGCGATGCGATGCTTGAAAGGTTGGCATTATTGCTCCCAAAAAATCAACTAACGCCGTAACACTATTATTTTGGCTTCACCGCAGTGCTTGCTGGCATTGATCAGTTACTTAGTGAACAGTTACATCATTTCACTGATAGGTCGTGTCCTTGGATAGTTACAACTACCACGCTGTGGCACTATTGACTTTCAAATGCTATGGTACCAAAATGGAAATTTGGGAGCCAAGGCATAATAAGTTGTGACACTACAACGTATGAAGACAGTAAGCTGGGTACTGCGAAGCTGACTCTTTTATCATTGCAATGTTGTCTGATAGAGAAGTTGGCACCGCCGTGTTAATATTGTGGCGCTTCGGTAGTACTTTTGTGGCACTGTAGCATTATTTGGTTTGACACTATGGTGCTAGATGATACTTAAGATTTTGTGACTTTTTTTATATTTTTCCTGCACGACACAACTAAATAACATATTTTTACTATAAATATAACACATAAAATAACACATTATTTACACTTATCAAATTCACCCCAGCTTAAGCTTTTGCTTGTCCTCAAACAAATAAAAATATTATAATCCTGATTAAATGATTAACCAAAGTAAAAAATTAATAATTTAAAATTATTAAAATATAGAATAATATATCATGGTCTAAAAGTAATAAAAATGAACAAGGTTATAATTCTAGTTTAGAAAAAAAAATTAATAATTACACTAATTAGTCATTCTTATTATTGCTTAATTAGAATTCAATGGCTATAGATTTCATTATTAATTTTTGAATTTTAAAATAAATAATATAGATTTGATATGTTAGTAGTTAAAATTGAAACTTTCATTAGCTCATCATCATTTGTATTAGTTTTCTTATTTTATCCTTTATGATTTTTAAGTATAAGATTGTACTCATTTTTTCTTTTTCTCTCTATAATAGAACTATTTTAATAGACCCATTTTATTTATTTGGATTTTGAATATCATTTTTTTTAAACCCTTTTATAATCTTAATGAATTTAATGTAAGGATTTAATAAGATTATTAATTCTAAATTTGGATTACTTATAACTTCTAATTTTAAGCTACTTGTATATAATCTTTAATTCCAGCTATTCATCTTTACTTTAAAAATTAATACATAATTGTATAAATTAATTTTAAATTAAAAGAATAACTTAACTGATCTAAATTAGTTAATTATTAGTTTTTTCACTCTATAAAGTATATATATATATATATATACAGGGGAAACCCACAAAGGGGCCTACGCGTTGATAAAAAATTAAAATTACAAGGTCCTTAAGAGGGACCCTGATATCTCTACTACTCCAAAGAGCTACAAAAAAAATCAAAATAAAACCTACAAGCTCAGGATCCCTAGTAACACAAAATACAATGAAACCTAAGTACATTCTAGGGTGGCAAGAAACCATCACCCTGAAAGTTCGATAGGGATGTTAAGCCCTAGTGAACTAGTCCCGAGGCTAACCAAGAGAGGGGGTGAATTGGTTATTTAAAAATTTCAAGATAACAATAAAAATCTTTTCGATACTTAGTAGCAGAAACAAGTAAACAAGAACGAAAAGATCAATCACAGATATTCACCCAAGCAGTTAATATCGAAAAAGTAAAGTGCAAAACTGAATCAGAAAAGCAAACCAGATTTTATAGTGGTTCAGTCAACTTGACCTTCGTTCACTCCCCGAAGCCTCCCCTCCGGGTATTGCACTAAACAAAATGTGTCTCTCCTTTTGCTCCCACAACAAGGCGGAGAAGCCTGTACAAACACCTCCTTTTCATCACACGGTGAGGCAGAGAACCCGACCTCCTTTTGCTTCCTCCTAAAGCAGGCAGAGAACCTTCGAACTCCTTTTGCTTTCACCTGAAGCGGGCAGAGAACCCCGGATCTTCTTGCGAACGATCCTCCCACGACGAATACCGACTAGACGAAAGACGACGAGCGGAGAAGACGACTCTGATCCGTGCTTGAAGCAACCTTAGTGAATCCCTCACTAACTCCCCCTCACAAGATCTTCTCTCTCTCTCTCCCAACTCTATCTCTCTCTAGGGTTTCTCAGGGAAGGAAGGTGGCAAAAGATTTTTCTTGTTTTAAGAAAAAGTTCTTTTATAGGAGGGCTTAAAATTTGCCCTAAATCTTAACTGGTCGGCCAAGATCGTCCAGGACGATCGAAAGATCGTCCTGTACAATCAGTTCAAATTCAGCTGTTTTAGCCTGGACGATCTGGCTCTTCTGGACGATCAGTAGAAAAAATTGTTCATATCATCCCGTACGATCTTGCGATCGTCCGGGACGATTAGTGCAAATCAAGGAATATCGTCCAGAAGACAGTTCGGGTTGTCCAGAGAAATCTGTGCTGGACGACCAAAAAATGACTTGATCGTCCAGGACGATAGGGATATCGTCCTGTACGATTAGTTCAAAAAGTGCCCAAATCGTCCTGAACACAGTTCGAGTCGTACAGCTGAAATGCACTAGACGATCATGATCGTCTGGGACGATCCTACGATCGTCCAGGACTATATGATCGTATCAATCAAAAATAAATTGCTTTCCTTAATTACCAGATTAAATTAGGCATGATTGTACTGAATCGTCCGGGACGATACACGTATTATCCCGGACGATCAGACCAAATAACTAAAAATAAAAACTTGCCTAACTTGATCTGGCGGCTGAGAATTTCTGATTTGAGCATATCGTCCCGTACGATCCAAAGATCATCCAGGATGATCTGTTTAATCAGACCCTCTTAACTTAGTCGCCCTAATTAGGGTTTCTGTTTTTACCTGATCGTCCAGGACGATGTGAATATCGTCCAGGACGATCTGAATAAAAAACTGAACAGAAAATCTAATTCACTCAAGCTCTCCCCCTGAGTGTGTGTGTGCAAGGTTACTTTGCTAGGGGATCAGTTACATTACAATTGACTCAATAAAATGAAAAATAGTACATTGGACACACTTGGACCCGATCTTGAGTTAGCTTGATTTGCTCGTGATCTTTTGTGCCTGAAATGGGTTAGCCAAGCAAAACGCATTGGAGACATGTTTGTCATCATCAAAACCAGATTTGCAACAATCTCCCCCTTTTTGATGATGACAAACATTTATAAAGTAGTTTGAAAATATCAAGAAAACAGGAGATCGAAAAATAGATATATTTTTTTTTAATTTTCATTTAACAATCAAACTAATACAGAAAACATAACACATAACAAGGACTGAAACGACTACAACTGACTCCCCCTTTTGACATCACAAAAAGGAGGAGTGAAAAATAGAACACGAAAATAAAATATAAAAGAGAACAACTACAAAATAGGAAACTAAAACTGAGGCGGATCCTGAAATTTTTTTTTTATCAAGCTGCTCGAGTAAATCAGAATTTTTTCTTGATTTTAGATTCAAAAACCAATAAGAGGACGATTGGCAGCGCTGAAATCCAGCAAAGGTTGGAAAAATCAACTTTCGTAACTCCGACCCCGGGCACCTTATCGATGCAAACCTCTTTCAAAACAAAAATCCGATTCAGAAGAAAGACATTAGATTTGAAAAGAGATCCTTTCAAGCCTCGTTCCAGAAAAATATCTGATATAATAGTGTTACAAAATAAAAAATCAGAAATCAGGATTTTCAAACTCAAGCTTTTGAAAATATTAAGTGGCGCACAGATTTTTCTAAGACATTTAACAATCTGAAAGGGAAAAAAGCTTGGTTTGGGCTCATTTTGTGCCTCTTTTTCAAATTGGTTGGCGCTTTGCACATCTTTTGATTTTTGATACACTTTGTGTATCCAATTTGGCAATTTCGCATCTTTTTAGTTTTGGGCTCATTTTATGCCTCTTTTTCAAATTATCTGGCGCACTGCGCATCTTTTATAAGCTTTCTCCTTTTCATAATCATTAAAGAGTCTCAGCTGTGAGATTATCTTCCAGACATAGGAGATGACTCTCCACAGTAAGGAAGAATGATTCACAAAATAAAAGCTATACAGCATATGATAAATGCAATCACTTGGTTTAGAAAATCAAACTAATGACTCAAGACTTTGAAAAACACTATTGATATGAGGCATATTACTGTAGGAAGATAAAATATTCTCTATTTCAAAAACTTACATTTTAATTTTGAAGAGGATTTTTATCCAAAAGAAACTATACACCAGTAAAGGAGTTAGAGGAAGAGAAATAATCATCAATGTTTCTTCCCTTTAACCGATTCAGTGGAATCAATCACTGCTTACTAGCTTCCAAACCAAAACAAGGTAAAAACTCCCAGTCAAAAATTCAGATTATCAGAAGTAGTGAGCGGTGATCAGATTTTGAAAAGCATAAAATAGTAAGTGCAAGATATGAACCAGTGAATAAAAACACGTAAAAAACCACAGCAAAGTAAATACTCAAATCAAACTAATAGTAAGGCTAAAACAGAAATTAGCAGAGGAAATAAAATCAACTGAAAGCAAACAATAAAAATAAAAACTAACTAACAGAAAATAGAATACCAATCCGAACAATTAGAAATCAGCAGTCATCAGAATCAAGTATTTATATCAATCACTCCTAATCTGGTTCTCAAAATGCTGAATTAGTCAAAGGCTAGTGGTTTAGTGAATATGTCAGCCAGCTGATTTTTAGTTACTACATGATGTAGCTCAATGTCCCCTTTTGTAACATGATTCCTAATGAAGTGATGCCTTATATTAATGTGTTTGGTCCTAGAATGTTGGATTGGATTCTTAGAGATACAAATGGCACTAGTATTATCACACAGAACAGAAATTGTGCCAACATGTACCCCTAAATCCAAGACTTGTTGCTTCAATTAAAGAACTTGGGCCACACAACTCCCTAAGGTAATGTACTCAGCTTCAGCAGTGGAAAGTGCAACTGAGTTCTATTTTCTACTGGACCAGGAGACTAACGACTGTCCTATGAATTGACAAGTCCCAGAAGTGCTCTTTCTATCCACCCTACACCCCGCAAAGTCAAAATCAGAATATTCAATGATCTCAAAAGAGGTGTTGTGCCTAGGGTACCAAATTCCTAGGTTTGGGGTCCCTAAAAGATATCTAAGAATTCTCTTAACAGCAGTCAGGTGGGACTCTTTAAGATAAGCCTGAAACCTAGCACAAAGACAGACACTAAACATGATATCAGGTCGGCTAGCAGTCAGGTAAAGCAGTGAACCTATTATCCCTCTATACTTCTTCTGATCAACAAATTTTCCATTTGAATCCTTATCTAACTGAACTGAGGAGGGCATGGGAGTATTGATTGGCTTGGCCTTATCCATTTCATATTTCTTCAAAATGTCCTTAGTGTATTTTGATTGATTGAGAAAGGTTTCATCATCTGTTTGCCTTATGCTAAACCTCAAAAAGTAAGACAATTCTCCCATCATACTCATCTCAAACTCCTTACTCATTATTTTAGAAAACTCATCACATAAATATTTATCAGAAGATCCAAAAATTATATCATCAACATAGATCTGGACAATGAGTAAGTCATCCCCTAATCTCCTCAAAAAAAAGGGTGGTGTCTACGCTCCCCTTAACAAACTCTCTTTCTAACAGGAATGTGCTAAGCCTCTCATACCAAGCTCTGGGTGCCTGTTTCAATCCATATAAGGCCTTTTTTTAATTTATAGACATGACTTGGATATTGGGAACTCTTAAAACCTGGGGTTGTTCTACAAAAACATCTTCTTTAATTACCCCATTTAAAAAGGCACTCTTGACATCCATTTGAAACAGCTTAAATCCCTTATAACATGCAAAGGCTAGTAGCACTCTAATGGCTTCCAATCTAGCTACAGGGGCAAAAGTCTCCTCAAAATCAATCCCTTCTATCTGATTATACCCCTTAGCCACCAATCTTACCTTATTTCTCACCACCACACCAGAATCATTCATCTTATTCTTAAAGACCCACTTGGTTCCCACAATACTTTAATTTTTAGGTCTTTCTACTAACTCCCAAACATCATTTCTTACAAATTGATTCAATTCTTCCTGCATAGCTAAAATCCAAAACTCATTCGACAAGGCTTGATTGATGTTGGTGGGTTCAGTCATTGAGATAAAGGCAGAATGGTTTACTTCCTTCCTAAGTCCATGCCTAGTCTTGACACCTTCAGAATGGTCTCCTAAGATCAGTTCTTTAGGATGACTCGAAGAATATCTCCAATCTCTAGGCAACGTGGTTTGAGGTTCTACCCTTTCCTCCAAATTTGTATTTCCAACTCCTTGGGTAACCTCAACGATCTCTTCATCTTCTACTTCAGATCTAGACTCCTTAGGATCAGATTCATCAAACACTACATGGGTTGTTTCTTCCTCCACCAAAGTCCTCCTATTGAACCCCCTAAAGGATTTCCCCACACTTGAATATCCTAAGAACACTCCTTCATCAGATTTGGGGTCAAATTTTCCTAAGGGTGATTTCCCGTTGTTCAGAATGAAAACCTTACAGCCAAAGACATGGAGGTTTGGAGTTCTACCCTTAATAATCTCATAAGATGTCTTGTTCAGTTTGACTCTCACATTCAACCTATTCAGTACATAACTGGCAGTGTTCATCGCTTCAGCCCAAAAGTATTTTGGAAGTGAATACTCGGCAAGCATGGCTCTAGCGGCTTCCACTAAGGTCCTGTTCTTCCTTTCAGCTACCCCGTTCTACTGAGGGGTCCTAGGAGCTGAAAAATTGTGACTAATCCCATGATCCTCACAAAAACTTCCAAATCTTTCATTTTCAAACTCCCCTCCGTGATCACTATGGATGGTAATAATCTCACATCCTAACTTCTTCTGAATCCAAGTAGAGAAAGATCTAAACTCATCAAATGACTCAGATTTATGTGACAAAAACTTAACCCAAGTGAACCTCAAATAATCATCTTAAATAAATTTTATTGGCCAGAAACCTCAAGTTGTGTGGCTACACATCCTAAGGATGCTTTGGTCCTCATACTAATTATGATAATGCCATGAATGAATTGATAGAAAGTAGATATTAAATTAGAAATCATATAAATCAATAATAAATAAATTAAACTATTTAAAAATATATAACTAACAATTAAACTTAAATAAAAGGTAATTTTTATGTAATATGGTCTTATGAGGCTATTAACTTAGCCCCAAGGAGGATGAAATAAATCTCATAGCCCTAGTTTAATAAAAGCAATTGCTACTCAATCTAAATCACCATTAAAATAAATAATAAACTATTTAGAAACTGAACCTTTCAAATCCTTGTGTTTAACTCCTTTTAGGAAGGCAACGGTGTGTTGGATTGAAGGCTTTAAGGTTTAGAAGACCTAATTAAATGTAAGAACTCTATGTAACCCATATACCCCTTTTTAGAAAATTAGTAGCTTTATAAATATGAGCCTAAGACAAGCTAATCAAAAACTTCTTGAACTTGGGAGTCATTGAGCATTACGTTCTTTAAAACTTAAAACTAAAGAATATGAACAATGCAAAATACCTTTAAAATAAATCAAAAACTTATAAAACACTAAAACTTGAATTCAAATCAACCTTCATCGACCTTAAATAAATAAACTCTTGAAGATAAATTCAAACAAATAAAGCTTAGGATCTATCCAAGCCAGTCTGCCTTATATACATACTTCAGATGGTTTACTAGGACAATTAACTCTAAGCTAGACTAGGCTGATAGTTTGGTTTTTTTTTTTTTTTTTGAGTGCCATCCTTATTGGGTACACATGTTTGGTGTATTTACTTTTTATACTATGGAAACATGTTTACTTTTTGAAAGTTTGTGAGGGGTGTTAAACCTTATAGAACTAGCCCGAGGCTAACCAATAGGGGGGTGAATTGGTATTTTAAAAATTCTTTAGGCAAACAAAAAAAAATGTTTTTTGAAATATTTTTGAATATTTTAAACACAAATAGTTTAAGCAGATGCAAATAATTAAAATCAAAAAATTTAATCATAGATCAGGTCACAGAGATAAGTAAAAATAAATGCGAAAAAATAAGTAGAAAGAACACAACAGATTTATAGTGGTTCGATCAAATCTGACCTACTTCCACTCCCCAAAATCTCCTATTCTAGGAATTGCACTAATCAAGCAAGGCGGAGAAGCCCTTATAAAATCTTTTTCAATGACCCGGTGAGGCAGAGAACCCAGAAACCTTTTACTCCCACCTGGAGTTAGTAGATAACCACAGAAATCCTTTTACTCCCTCCTGAAGTAGTTAGAGAACCTGATAATCCTTTTACTCCCTCCTGGAGTTGATAAAGAATCTCAACCTGATGCTGATGATCGGCTCTTCAGAGACACCAAGGAACCAAGGACGAAGAAGGAAGAAGATGATCAAATCCTTGCTTGGGGCAACCTTTGTGAATCCCCTCACAAACTCCCCCTCATAATATTCTCCCTCTCTCTCCCAAACTCTCCTTCTCCTATTCTAAGCTCTTCTTGGGTTGGACTCAACAGCAAAAAAGGTTGTCTGAAGAAATAATTAGAGAGCTTAAATAGAGAGCCTTCAAGAAGTTCCCTAATTTTAATTTGCCGACAATATCATCTAGGATGATATGTATATCATTCTATATGATTAGTGTAAATCAGCCCATCCAAGCAGGATGATCTGTGTTCCCTGTATGATCAGAACAATAATTATGTACTTATCATCCAGGATAATTTTTCGATCATCCTATATGTTTAGTTCAAATCAAAGCATATCATCCTAAGAAATCATTTGGGATGTCTAGGTCGATTAGAATAAATGTACTTATCATCTCGAATGATATTGTAATCGACTAGTATGATTAGTTCAAATCAAAGCATATCATCTTGAGAAATCGTTCGGGATGTCTAGGCCAATTACAACAAATATACTTATCATCTCGGACGATCTTGCTATCATCATGTACGATTAGTTCAAATTAATGAATATTGTCATGATAAATTATTTGGGACGTCCAGTATGTTTAGAAGAAAAATTATGAATTGTCCGGGGCGATCTATCAATCGTCTTGTATGATATGATTATTCAATATAACCATACATAAATCCTTATTTACAGGATTATTTTCGGCATGTTTGTTATGGATCATCCAAGATGATAAGGATCATCTTGTATGATTAATTTAAAATATAAAAAATAAAATATTACTTAAAATATGATTGGCAGCTAATTTCTAAATTTGTACCGATCATCCTGTATGATACAAAATTATCCAGGATGATAATATAAGTAAACTTAATTATCAGGGATTCCCTAATTAGGGTTTCTGTTCTAAATTGATCATCTAGGATGATTTTGGATGATCCTGTATGATGTGATCAAAAATAAAAGAACTGTCAAACTCAACAAATTTCTTCCCATAAGTGTGTATGTGCAAGGTTACTTAGCTTGGAGATCCATCACATTATATTTGACTCAAGAAAGGAAAAATTAGATTGAGATGAAATTTTAGGTAGACCCTATCTTAAGCTGATTTATTTTGCAAGTGATCTTTGAGGACCTAAAAAAGTTAGTATGTAGGGCAACCAATAACAAATATGCAGTGATAGTAATGTAAAGAATATAATGTTTGTTATCATTAAAAATATAGTGCCTGTATCCAGATTTGCAGTAATCCCCTCCTTTTTTGAAGATGGAAAACATTATTTATTATATATTTCAAATCAATTTAATATTTTTTAATTAATTAAAAATATTCATAAAATAGGAATACAAATAAAGCATGATAAATTTCACTAAAATAAGACAAATGATATACAACTCCCCCTTTTGACATCACAAAAAGGAGGCAAGACACAAAATAGAACAAAGTACATAAAAGAAACATTTGTATAAGCACTACACAAAAATATAGAGTAAACTAAAAGTAGGAAGGACCCAGATCAGGTGGAGGAGGTGGTGGTGGTGGCTAAAAGAGACTGTAAATGGAAGAAAATTTCTCCCCAAACTAGGCCATATCCTGGTCATGCTGCTGCTGTTGGGCTACGTAGTCATTAAAATGAGCAACATCCTCTATATGCTGCTGCTCCTGTGCAACTATATAGGTGTCAAATCTGTCCTCCCACTAGTCAAATTGCTCCACCAACTGATCTATCTGGGACTGCTGGAGAATAGGAACAGGAGCAAATAGGTTCTTCTTCTTCTCCCACATCCTCCCCATATTTTAGATGAAGGCGAGTACTGTGGAGGATGATGAAGGAGTTACTGGAATAAAAGGTAGGTTGGTAGTCAAGTGGGTTAGGATATTGAAGGTGATACTTAGTTTCAAGGACATAAGCAATGATGCATCCTAAAGCTAGGTTTGGTTTTCTCCTATAGCTGGGATCTGTAATGCTAGTGAGATATTCAATGTATCTTATTAGGAGATCGGTGGCATTAAAATCTCTACGAGCCATTATGCTGTAAGTGGTGAGGGAAAGGATTGGTGTGATGTGAATGCGATCCCTAGCTTTGGAAATAACAGAAGTTCTAAGAACATGCTGGATGGTCCGTGCATCTTTTACTATAGAATGGGCTATAAAGTCATGAATAGGGGCATTTGTATTCCTAAGGAGGGTATTAACAGAACTCTAATTAAAGTCAAGATCGGCGAGCAAGATGTGAATCTTATCACCAGTGGCAGAAAAATGAAGTTCATGTAGGTCCTGATATGTGATTTCAATGGGTCATCGATTCATATAGGATTTTAGGGAAGTATAGGAGGAATTGATTCGAAGATTGGCAAAAAATTCAAATAGAAGCTACGATTTAAAAGGAAAAGTAAGGGTCAGAATGAAAGCAAGAGATGTATGAGCGAAGAGATCAAGTACCCTATAGGTCAGAACAGTTGGATTGACCACTTTGGAAGGTGTAATCCCTATAGATTTGTAACGAGCCTAAGCAGCTTGATCCACTGCTTCGGTAAAGCAGGGGTCAATAATTCCCATGGAGGAACTATCTATCTGTATTCTGGAACATTTGCCACTAGCCCTAGAGAAGATTTGAGTGTTAGGAATTGAGAAAAGGAGTTTTGGGGTGAGAAAACCAGCTTGAAATCGATCTGTTTATAAAGAGTTGTCCATATCATCCAGGATGATCGTGATATCTTCCAGGATGGTTTGAAGTAATAATGGCATCCAGATCGATTGGTCAAAAAGGCAATTATATCATCTAGGATAATCAAGCATCATCCAGGATGATTAGACACAGATGATCACCCTGAGGAGTCAGTCTGTATGATCATTGATCAGCTTGATCATCCAGGATGAACAGGTGGATCACCTAGGATGATGAGTCATTATTAATCGTACTAACTTTATTCAAATCCAACTAGTTTTGCCACGTGGATCATCTAGGACGAACAGGTCTATCATCTTGGATGATTACCAATAATAGATTCAAATCAGCAATTGGTTTTAGATTGAATAGTGAGATGATGATATCATCCAGGATGATATTGATATTGTCTAAGATGATGTGAACAAAAATTTTAAAGATTGGAATGATGAAAGACGTGATAAAAGAGGTTTAAAAAATTAACAAAAAATCATAGAGAATAATAAAACAAAAAAATATAATATGAAAATAATTCGTTAAAATAAAAATAAGTTTTTTTTAATCTATCAAATCCTATAAATGATAATTTTTACCTCAAACTTAAATTTAAAAACTTGAAAGAAATGAGTTGACAATGCTGATATCCAAAAAAAGTTGAAAATTTGATTTTTGTAAACCCTCCCTCGGACACCTTATAGGTTCAAATTCCTTTTAAATAAAGTTATCCTTTTCAGCTTCGTTCTAGAAAATAAATTAGATAAGAAAAAGTTATCCTTTTCAGCTTCGTTCTAGAAAAATATCTGATAAAGTAGTATTGCAAAGTAAAGATCCAAAAATCATAAATTTTAATCTTAAGTGTTTAAATATTTTTAGTGGCATGAAGATTCTTCTAAGATTTTTAAAGATTTGAAAGAGAATGAAGCTTATTTCTTTGTCAGCTCATTTTATACCTCTTTTTCAGTTTATTTGGTGCACTTTACTCAGCTTTTGATTTTTTGATATACTTTGTGTATCTTGTAATTAATTGGTGAACATTACGCATCTTTTTAGTGTTAGTCTCATTTTGTTTGGTGAGAGAGGTTGGGTGTCCTACTCTTAAGAATTTCAAAGGGTGTTTTATTCACCTTAGATCTAAGATTTACCCTATTTAGAATCTAACAGATTGTATTCACCACTTTTGCCAAGAAGTATTTAGGAAGTGAGTATTCAACTAACATGGCTCTAATAGTTTCTACCAGGGTCTTGCTCTTCCTTTCAACTACGCCATTTTACTGAGGGGTCTTAGGAGCTAAAAAATTATGATCTATCCCTTGCTCCTTACAGTAGGTTTCAAATTTCTCATTTTTAAACTCTCCACCATGATCACTATGAATAGTCAAAATTTCAAAACCTAATTTCCTCTAAATCTAAGTGGAGAAAGATCTAAATTCCTCGAATGATTCACTTTTATAAGATAGGAATCTAACCCACGTGAACCTCGAATAATCATCAATAATCACATACCCAAAGACTTTCCCTCCTAAGCTTGAAGTGCTGACACGTTCAAAGAGATCCATGTGAAGGACTTCTATGGGTTTGTTAGTATTAATGTCTTTGATTGAGTGGAAGGAGGATTTGACTTGCTTCCCTAACTGATAGGCATCACACAGGTGGTCCTTAGTGAACTCTAATTTTGGGACACCTCTCACTAAGTCTTTTTGGGTAATCTTCCTAAGGCTTTTCATGCTTGCATGACACAATCTTCTATGTCACAGCAATGATTCATCAATAATTGATTTTAAGTAAATAACAATATTAACTTTAAAGTAATTAAGATCCAGCATGTAGACGTTGTTGATCCTTTTTCTTTGCAAAATAATTATATCATTTAGCTTATAATGTAGCAAGTTGGCAGAAATTTTATACTGAAGTCCTTATCATAGAGCTGGCTGATGTTGAGTATATTGTGTTTCAATTCATCTATAAGTAAAACATTGTTAATGATGAAATTTTTTGAATCACCAATTATACCTGATCCCACCACTCTCCTGGTGGTGTTGTCTCCAGGTGTTACCTTGCCTCCTGCCTTAGCTCCAGCATAATAAATTGATTTGCATCTCCAGTTATATGCCTTGAACATCCGTTGTCCAGGTACCACATGCCCTCCCGAGGTCTTTTATGAGAGCACCCCTACAAAATCATCAGATGTTAGATTTGGGAACCAAAATAGGTTTGGGTCCCTTACGAAGGAAAGAAGAATGCGATGCATGCATGCTATGCTATGAATTTTATAATTTTGGTCTCCATATCAAATGTGTTCTACGGTGAATGGTGCAAGTGTGGGAGATATGTCCTAGCATTCCACAAGAAAAACATCTAACCCTAGGAAAAGGGTTTACTAATCTATTTGGATTATAGTGCCTCTTCCTAGGTTTGAGTGATGCATACTTTGTTGATATTTTATAAAACCCTACAAGTGAAGGTGGTGTTTTATGTTACTCTGCTGCAATGATCTTTTCTCTTAGAAACCTATTTGCCTTTTCATAGCTTACCACTTGTTATTTAAATGCATGCTCACTACTATCTAAATCGCATGCAATAGTATCTAGTTCTTTGAAAGCCTTTTCTAAATCAACATATAATATTTTCAAGGAATCATGCTCAATAATTAAATCAAGGTGATTTTATTTAAAGAATCAAATTCATCTAGTAACGCCATATGATTACTATCCAGAGTTGAATGATCATTCATTAGAATTTCATGTTCTTTTTATAGATTTAAAATTTTAATTTTTTTTACTAGCATGAGCTTTCTTGAGCTTCCAATATGAAGAATGAATTCTTTCAGATACTTTAAATAATTGATCATATGTAAGCTCATATACCTCTTCTTGATTAGAGTTATCAAGATGATCTACCATCAAGCATAAGTTGGTTACCTCCTCTTTAGCTTCTATTTCAGAGGAGTCAGATGCAGAGTCTACCTAGAAAGCCTTTTAAATCTTTTTCTTGTCCTTTATGAACTTAGGCTTTTCTTCAGCCTTCTCCTTGCTTGGGTGAGCTTTCAGAGTTGGGCAATTATACTTCAAGTGCCCTGGCTTCCTGCATTCAAAGCAAATAAAATATATGAAGCTTTAGAATTTTTATTTTTCTTACCTCTATTCCACTTCTGATGATGTTTTTGTTTTTTCCATAAGAAGCTTTTAAATTGCCTTGTTATTAAGGCAATGTCATCATCCTCATAACCAAAACCATTAGTGTCAGAATCATTAGCCTTCAAGGCTACAGTTTTCTCCTCCCTCTTTTCACCTATATTAAGCTGACTTTGGTTCACCCCTTGCTCGTAAGTAATTAGTGATCCAAGTAAGTTATCAATTGAATTAGTATTCAGATCCTTAAATTTAGTAATGGAACAAATTTATGCAACAAAGGAAGAAGGAAAAATATCACTAAATCTTGTTTACTTTTTCATAATTTGTAAGCTCTCTCCCTAAGTCATGCAGAGAAGTAACAATCTGTATAAACTTATTATACATTTCAGAAATTAATTCACTAAGTTTCATGCAAAAAAGTTCATAATCATGCAAAAGAATGTTCAGCCTAGATTATTTCACTTCATTTGTACCTTCATAGGTTATGCATAATCTATCCCAAATTTTCTTACTAGTTTAATAGGTGGAGACATGCATATAATCTTCATATTTTAAGGCATAGAAAAAGTAGTTCAAACAATTGGCTTTCAGTTATGTAAGATCTCTATCATCAGTTGTCCATTCAGTAAAAGGAATTTTAGTTTTGACACCATTTACAAGTCTATAAAGTATAGAATATCCTTCTCTAACAAGCATCTACATGTGAGAATCAATCGATTATAAAAAGGTGGAGATGCAAGTTTTCCAAAAATCAAAAGAAATATTATCAAATAAAGGTGGTGTGATTGAATAACCATCCGTAGTATTACGATTACCAAGGTTAATCATTGATTGTAATTCAAAAGTTTTCTAAAACTTGATTTTATGAATCCCGCTCTGATACCACTTGAAAGTTTGTGAGGGGTGTTAAACCCTATAGAACTAAGATGAATCATTTATATCTTGTTGATGGCGGGAATGGGCCTAACAAGTAAATTCCCCATATGGGGAATGGTCAGGGACTTATTATAGAATGTAATTTGTAAGACAGTTACAACTCATGTGGAGGGAACTTTTAACATTATATACATCACTTAGTGAATTCTTTGACATTTTTCTTAGAGTAGGGCAAAAGTATCCTTGCCTAAGGATCTAGCGAGCAAGAGTGTGTTCGCTTGAATTTCTTCTATATTTGTCCTAATGTATTTCATTTAGTATGGCTTCCATCTAATTTTTGAATATACATTTGGTTTAGTGAGGAGGTAGATCTCCTAAATAGGTGATCTCTTATCAGTAGGTAGTTGGTTACCTAGGCTTTGAATCATTACAGATTATTAACTTCAGGTTTGACATATTCATTCCTGAGGTAATTAATAAAGATCCATCCAGATTATAAAGTGCAGAGTTGGGGCCTGTCTTCTACTTGCACTACTACTTCTTCCATGATGGCGGGCATTGAGCCTCACTCATATGGATTATTGTTCACCAATTCTTCCCTACTTAAGGAGAAGGTGTGCAACCTTATTCTGACTCTTAGAGATTTGAGTGATTCTGAAATACTCAAATTTGTTCACTTTGACATTGACCCTGAGTAGGTATTTTATGAGTGTTACATCTCTAACTTCAGAGTTTCCATTCATCTAGTTTACCAGTATCTAAGTCTCTACATAAGCTTCAAGGTGAGTGACATCTAATTCATAAGCAAATTTTATTACTATGAGTAAGTCTTCATACTTGGCTTGATTGTTGGTAATTAGGAATTCAAAGATGATGACTTGCATAATGATAGTTCTTGGGGGTCTTTTAAGGATGATGCTTGCACTTACTACCTGCTCTCTTGAGGCACCATCCATATAAAATGTCTAGTTAAGAGAGGTTGCTTTGAGTTTTCATCTAGTTTTGTGCAATCAATGAGAATGTTAATGAATACTTTCACGTTTATGCTTATTCTTGGTGTGTATGTAATACTTAATTCAGTAATTTAGGCTAATCATTTAACAGTCACACTTATTCTTGGAAAGAACAATTTTGGGGGTTTGGTCAATAATCACTTGGATGGAATGAGCATGGAAGTAGGGTCGCAACTTTCTAGCTAAGGTGACTAGTGACCATGCATGATTTAGAAGATTGGAAATTCTTTCTTTCTTTCTTCTCTGGCAAGGATGGAGCTAACATCATCTTTTCCCACCCTAAGGTATAGTAATAATCATTTTACATTGTTGTTTACCTGCTCTCTAGATCTCGGAAGAAGAAAAAAATCCCTTACGGCTCCTTTTTTAAATGTGTTAATTGGTAAGTTTACTTTTGTCATCCATTACTGGATACTATTCGAATAATTTTTTTCTCTCTTAGGTTAACTGGTGAATTCTCTGTAACCCTCTTCAACCACTACCATGTTATGATTAAACTCTCTAACAACTTTGGCTTTAGTAGGATCTTTGCGCATAGAGATTACTAAGTGAGCAACTGTCATATGAAACTAATTAAGTGGTCATGATTGTTTAATATTTTTTTTGAATCTCCAATCATTCTAGCTTGGATTTCTTTTTCAGATCTTCATCCTCCCCTATTTTTTATTCACTTTTTTCATAATCTGGGATCTTTGGTGGTTTGTCCTCTTCAAATGGATGGTGCTACGACTTCTAGTTTGAGACCCTCTATCACTTACATTTTGGTTGAATTAGATGTATCACAGAATTACCTAGACTCTTTCAGGATTTGGATAAAAATTTTTGCTTGTATTCAAAAAGTTATCTCTAATGATTTTCCTAATTTTTGTGATAATTTCAAATCTCTTGGGCATGGAAAGGTTCAATTTTATCATTTGGATCCCCATTTGAGAAAACTGAATTTGTATAAACCTATCAGTGAGGTGAATAATGAGAATGTTATTTTTCACATCCTATTGATGGAGGGATTATTATTTTTGTTAATTCTATTATTCATAATTTTGATCCCATACATGAGTTTAATGACAATAATTCAAATATGGGTAATATTCCTATATCACATTTTGATGGGCTTGATCTTCTGGTTGTCCTTCCTATAATTTCTAATAATATAAATGGAGACCATGGTACTTTATGTAATACTAAAACTAATGAGGTTTAAGTTACTACTCTGGTTAATATCTATCCTCGTCTACCCACCTCCCAACCTAACCTTCCATCTTCTTATATGGATATTTGGAAATAGTCTTGCTCTTATAGTTGGTAATGTTATGGTTTGTCTTTCAAATGTTTTTCCTTAGACATTCGAGGAGAAATGTCAATAAGAGCACTCAGCCTCTAATTGGGAAGAAGGTGAAATACATTTGAATTTAGCTTTATACTCTTTACATATTAAAGCTCCAAAATTTTCCTCTATTGATGGCTCTTTGGTGGATTTAAGGTGGCTTCAAAAAAAAAGAGAAAATATATAAAAAAAAGCATGATAGTTTAGCTTCAAACTCTAGATTAATTAGATCTAAATATGCTAATCTATTATCTAGAATATTAGGGGTGTCGGGAGTCTAATCTCTCATTCTTGTATTCACAATATTTTATAGGATTCACAAAATGGGTTTTTTGGCTAATCTTGGACCGATAGTTAATTCTTCTAAGCTTTATCCCTGCCAATATTAATTGGGTTTTGATTTTTTGTATGCAAACTCTAATGCCAAAAATTGGTTTTTCTTGAATGATGTTTTAAAGATTTCTATTATTAATGATTTTGACAAGGTCATTCATTATAATTTTTTAATTAACAATATTCTAGTTATGGGATCTATTTGTTGTGCCAGCTGTTCCAAATATGATAGGATCTCTTTATGGAAGCATTTGCATAATTTTTCTTGTTCTTTTAAGTGCCACTAGTTTGTTAGGGGTGACTTTAATGTTACTACTAATACTTTTGAAAGGATTAGAAGCTCCCCTCCAAATATGTTTGCTATGGAGGCTTTTAATAACATGATTATAGATTATAGTCTTACTAATATGGGTTTTCTTCATCCTAAGTTCACTTGGTCTAATTTAAGACTATGGCAGAGATTAAATAGGATCCTTTTTAATTTTGACTAGATTTATTTATTTCCTAACACTATTATAGAACACATCAGTAGAATTGCATCTGACAATGCCGCTCTACTTACTTGTACTAACCAACCTATTAATGAGTAGGCGTGTCAAAATAAGGCAACAGGTCGAGTTTGGGTCCAAATCAAATTGAACCTGGTCCAAAAGGGTTGACCCTAACCTGACCCAATTTTAAAAAGGGTCAAGAATTCCAACCTGACCCAACAAGTGAATGAAAATAAGTCTTCAAATATTTCACTAGAAAATCTCACTAGCTAATTCAATAACATAAAATAATCCAATAGAAATTGATCTTTATAAATTCCAGAAAAATATGAAATCAATCATAAATAATATTATGTTTCTATATAAATAAAACTAATAAAAATATTCTTAAATAAAATCACAACTTGATTGAATCAAGATCCAAAACATATAATCTGAAAATCCACAACAAGTTGATCAAAAAGACTTATGATATTTGAAAATAATTTTGACTTAATGAAAATCTAGAAAAATATAATTTTGATTATAGATATGTTGGATTTTTTATAGAAATAAAACCACTTCAAAATATTCATGCACAAGGTCACAAGATGGTTTAAACTAGATTAAAATTTAGCACAAAGAAAGATTACAAGTTTGTACCAAGAATCACAATCAAGCTATACATCTATAAATTGATTTAAGAGTAAGATGTAAATATGAGAATCACATAAACACAGGTCTAAATAAAGAATTAGAAAGTTCTTACAAAAACTTTGGATCAGATAAAAAAAAAATTAGCTAGATGTCACCAAATCATGATCCAAGGTAAAGCCTTCATCCCACTAGGTATCATCCAACAAAACTCCAAGAAACATTGAAATATCCTCCAAGAAAATTGAAAGAATTGCTTAAGGGTACCTTTAGGTTGTTGTAGATTAAATGGGAGAAGTAAATAAGGAGGTGAGATTTAGGGTTTCTCTTGCAAAAATATTAGAAATTTTTTCCAAGGAGGATGGAGCAAAATTCGGCCAGCAAAAGGAGAGATTATGGTCGAATTGAATTGTTTTTAGCCTTAAGTAATCCAAGGGATTAGGAGGGAATATTTTATGGAAGTAATTTGAACCAAGGGATAAGATTAAAATGAAATTTGATCAGGTTTAATCAGGATTTAAAATAAAATAGAACGAAATTAATGAGGGCTATAGGAAAAATGGCTAGGAAGAAAACCAAATGGGAAATTTAGGGCAAAGAGGATTAGGAATGGGGAATTCAAATATTACAATGAGAGTTGATATGCTGGATTGTTGAGGTGTAATAGGGATCAAAATAATTTAATAAAAAATAAATTAAAAGCATTTAATAGAGGGGGCCTACCAAGGGAGGAGGGAGTTCCTAAAATAAAATCCCTAAGGAGGGATTTCAGTCAAGGAGATGGAAGAGGTGTAGGAAAGTAATTTTGGCATGGGTGGAGGTTAATTAATTAATTAATTAACTTAATTAAACTCTAAAATTTTAATTAATATAAATAATAACTAATTTAAATGCTTTAGCTCAATAAAATATTAATCCAAATGAAGGAGACTCAAAATATAAAGTTTGTATGTGAGTTGTTTTAGAAAAGTTTTGGAATTTAAAAATTATGAAAGTCAAAGTGCAAATTCCAAACATAAATAATTTTAAATGATAAAGTATGAAAATTGGAATCGCACAAAGTCATGAGACATGCAAAAAAAAGGAATTGTAAGCACAAATTGAACCATAAATAAACCTTGTTTCATATCAAGATAAAAATAAGTTATCTATTGCATGATGATGTGAAATGAAATATGCATAAAATCATTTAATTAGTGAGCACATTTGTTATGATTAAATCATTGTTAATTATTTATATGAAAAAGTGCCTTAAACCTAATCTCCACCCAAGCTTTAAGCAGCTTCCACCATGGTTTGTCTTGATCATCTGTGAAGACCCAAAATTCTAAAATTAAAACATTAGTTACACCAAACATGTGTTTGTTATCATCAAAATCAATGCAGCCTACACTAAGGCTCATGGGGCTGACAATCTCTCCCTTTTGATGATGACGAACTATTATTTGTTGGGGTGATAGAGTGAAGGTGCAAAGTGACCTTTATCCATGCATGGAACAAATATTTAGAAAGAGTTACTCAAAATAATTTAGCAAGAAGGTCAAAAACTAATATTCATAATAAAAACTCCCCCTATGTCTATGCATGAGATAAATTAAGAAACCAAATCAAGTAAAAACCATACTAAATAGGGAATATTTTCTCCCTCTTTGTCAACATCTAAAATTAATAAAAACATGATATTCATGAAAACCAAGTCAAAGAGAGGGATCCAGCATTCCAAGAATTTATTGTAAAGTATAAAAATCTTTCTTTATGTAATGGTTTTATAAAAATATTTGTGATTTGAAAATCAGTAGAAACAAAATCAATGCAACATCACCTTTCAAAACATGATCATGAATTAAATGATGCCTCACTTCAATGTGTTTGGTCTATGAGTGTTGAATTGGATTCTTTGCTAAGCAGATAGCACTAGTGTTATTCCACTTAATAGGAATATGGTCTAACCTAACACCAAAGTCTTCTAGCTATTTCTTTAAGCAAAGGGCATGAGCTACACAACCATAAATGGCTATATATTTAGCCTCAATAGTGGATATAGCCATAAAATACTGCATTCTATAGGACCAAGATATTCGGGAAGATCTTAAAACTGACATGTTCCTGATGAGCTTTCCTATCCTTTTGCATCCAGCATAGTCAGCAGCAGGGAAAGTAACCAAGTCACATGTTACACAATTTATAGGATACCACAAGCTAAGCCTACTAGTGGTTATAAGATACTGAAATATATTCTTAACTACAATTAAATGAGATTCTTTAGGGGTGGCTTAAAATCAAGCACAAAAATGAACAACAAACATAATATCAGGTCAACTAACTAAAGGGTGTAGAAATGATCCTATCATGCTCCTATAAGGTTTGTTGTCATTGGTTTTTCCTGATTCATTTAAATATAATTTAGTAAAGGGCTCATGGTTGTTTTACTAGATTTGAATCTTTTCATGTCAAACTTTTTTATTTAATTTAATAGTGTATTAAGTTTAACTGATAAAGGTGTCATTTTTAAGATGCTTGAGCTAAAGTCCAAAGAAAAAGTTAAGTTCCCCCATCATACTAATCTCAAATTCAATAGTCATTAATGATGAGAACTCAAAGCACAAAGATTTATTGGTACTTTCAAATAAAATGACATCTACATATACTTGAACTATAATGAGATTATCACCTACATTATTAAGGAAAAGGGTGGTATCTACTCTACCCTTTCTAAAATTGTTCATTGAGGTAAGTACTCAATCTCTCATACCAAGCTCATGGATCTAACATGAAACCATATAAATCTTTCTTCCGCATATAAACATGATTAGGGAATTCAAGTCTCTCAAAATTTTGGGGTTACTTTATAATGACATCCTAGTCAATAAACCCACTCAGAAAGGCGTTTTTATGTCCATCTAAAAGAGTTTAACATTTCTAGAATATACATAAGCTAGGAGTAACCTAATGGCTTCTAGTCTTGCTACATGTTCAAATGATTCCTCAAACTCTATCCCCTCAACTTGTGTGTACCCTTGTGCAACTAACTTAGCCTTATTTCTAACAAACACACCATAATCATCTAACTTATTCCTATCAACCTACTTTTTTCCAATAACATTCTGATCATCGAGTCTAGAACTAATTCCTAAACATCATTCTTTTTAAACTAACTAAACTCTTCTTCCATAATAGTTATCCAATAATTATTAAAAATAGCTTCTTCAACATTCTTAGGCTCAATTGTGAAAAGAAACACAGCATGATTAAACTCATCCCTTTTATGCCTCCAAGTTACTACACTTTTAGGTGGCTCTCCTATAATCAACTCCTTTGGATGATTCTTCGTAAACTTCCATTCCTTAGGCAAAGAATCATTCAGCTGTTCTTCCAAATAAATCTATTTGATTTTATCTAATTCTTCCTCAATCACTGCATCTTCCTCTCATCTACCAAACTCTCATAAAAAATCACATGAGCATATTCTTCAGCAATCATCTTTCTCTTATTAAAAACATGATATTCTCTTCCAAACATAGAATAACCAAAAAAGAAACCATCATCAAACTTAGAATCAAATTTTCCATGATTTTCCTTTCCATTATTTAAGATGAAACATTTGAATCCAAAAAACATGGAAATAATGAATCTTAGGTTTGTTCCAAAAGAATCATTCATAAGGGGTTTATTTAAAATTTTCCTCAAATAAACTTTATTTATCATATAACAGGCAGTATTCACTACCTCCACCCAAATATATTTTGGAAGATTATTTTCATCCAACATAGATATACTAAGTTCAATTAATATTCAATTCTTCCTTTCAACAACTCCATTCTACTAGGGAGTCCTAGGTACTAAAAAATTATGCCTAATTCTTAACTCCTTAAAAAATCTTCAAAATATTTATTCTCAAATTCTCCACCATGATTTGATTAAATTATATTAATATCTAAACCACTCTCTTTTTTTAATTAACTTCAGAAAATTTCTAAATTCATCAAAGCAATAATTTTTATGAGCAAGGAATATCACCTAGGTAAACATAGAAAAGTCATCTACAACAACACAACAAAAAGCCTTGCCACCTAAACTAACAGTACTATTGGCTCCAAACAAATCAAGTTGTAAATGCTCTAATGGTCTAGAAGCAGAAAAAAATATTTTTATTTTTAAAAGATGACTTATGATGTTTACTGTGCACACATGAATCACAAACATAATTAGATTAAAAATATTGCTTTGGCAAATCAATAACACAATCAAATTTTGAAAAAAATTTTAGTGTGTGCATATTAAAATAACAGTCTCCTATGCCATAACAAACTTTCATTAGTTATGCTTTTAAAACATATTAAATTTAAATCAAATAAACATTCTAAATCAACAAGATAAATATTTTTAAAAATTTTTGCAACAAAACTAACTTTTTCATTTCTTTAACATCATAAAAATTTGTGTAAAATTAAACTAAGAAATCATTATCACAAAGATGAATAATAGATATCAAATTATACTTTAATCCATCAATAAAACAAAACATTATTTAAGGGAAGGGGAGAGTTACCAACACTACCGATGTCGATGATCTTTCCTTTAGCATTATTTCAATAAACTACATGTCCTCATTCATGACTTTTAAGTTCATTGAATTTAGCTCTATCTCCAATCATATGCATTGAACACCCACTATCCAAGTACCATATGCCTTTTTTTTTTCTATGAAGGCATTCCTACAAAAATCAATCAAGTGTTAACTTTTGGAACCCATTTGAATTTTGGTCCAATATTTTGAAAAGATACGGATGCAGGAATGTAACTGCTAGAAGTGCTAGAAGTAATAGGAAAAGATTGAAGTATTGGTAACCAAACATAAGTTGATTTACTTTTAACATTCTTTTTCTGAGACATGCAATCAAAAGAAATATGTTTGTTGTTTCCACATGCATTCCACCATACGTCAGAAATAGTATTTGTTCTTGTAGTGTAGGATCTATCAGGAGAGACTTTTCTAATTCTATTCCAAAACATGCTAGTAGAGCGAACATGAGAAAGTGTCTCTAATCTAGCTTTAATAATTTGTTCTCAGTCTCAAACATACTAACATGCTTGGTTTTTGATAATAATCTTAAGAGGCATTTTTTTTAGTACAACTTTTTGTATGTAACTAAAAGTTTATTGAACGCATCATCAAGTTCATCATAAGAGTTATCATCATTTACCTCATTTGGATATGAAGAATCCTATTCAATTGCCATGAGGAAAAGGTTCACTTCCTCTTCTATGCTTTCCTTGCTTGACTCATCACTATTTATATTTGCCCGAAGAGCTTTCTTCATCTTCCTAAAGTGCCTCTCCATCTTCTTATTGTATTATTCCTTATCTTTCTTTTTTGGCTCATGCTTAAGTTTAGAGCATTCACCTTTCAGGTGCCCGGGCTTCTTGTAGTTGGAGCAAATTATTGTATCTAAATAAGATCATTTTTTTATAGAAAGGCTTAGGAGTTTTGGATTTTTTTACACTTGCAGTTCTTTCTTAAGAAGTTTCTAAACTTATTTGTAAGCATTACCACCTCCTCAGGTTCTAGTTCACATAAAAAATATGAGGAGTCATCACTTGAGCCCTCTACTTCAAGAGCTATGGTCTTCTTGGTTTTCTTTTTATGTTGGACTCCATGCCATCCCTTTGAGCTATAACTTGTTTATATGCTATCAAACCAAGAAGTTGATGAGTATGTAAATTTTTTTATATTCAGAAATACCAATAGCTTTAGCATCTCATTCTCAAGGTAAACAAATCAAAATTTTGTAAATAAACTCTTGATTGGAGTATGTTTTGCCAAGAGAATGTAAAGTATTAATGATCTTCATGAATCTAGTGTACATATCAGTAATGCTTTCATAAGGAAACATTTTAAAGAGTTCATACTCATGTAGAAGTCTATTTATGTAGGCATCTCTAACTTCCTTAGTGCATTAATAAGTAATAAAAAAGTTTTTCACAAATTTCTTTAGCAATAGTAAGCATGAAAATTCTCATGTAATCATTAGGAAGTAATGCACAATGCAAAGTATTACAAGCTCTAACATTCAATTCATTTAACTCATGCTCAAGGTGAGTCCACTCATCAAGAGGTTATCAATAATTTTACCATCAAATTAAGAGAATGCAAAAAAATTTTATGTGGTTCAACCCAAAGTTGGCCTACTCTAAGCCTAGCACCAAGACTAGGATTAAACTAAAACCAAATCAATTGGTTATAAACAATGTACCTCTATTATAACAGAGATGGTACTACTTCATATAACAATGAGATCCTCACAACAATAATACAAGTCATAAATAAAAAGGTAAAAATAAGTGTAACAATTTAGATCTCACCAAGAAATAATTTTTAAGAAATTGCTCTCAGGCCCCACACAAAATTAATGTTTTAATCAAAAAATATATATGAGTTTACTCCAAATTTTATATTATATAAAGATGCAAATATGATGAAATGAAGTCTTTGAATGTATTTGCAAAGAAAAATGCTAGAAAACTACTTTTCAAATGATTTTCCAAGACTAGGTAATACGGGCAATGAAATAATATAAGTAATTGAAAAATATATGTTACTTTACAAAATAATTGTTGCTAAAAATTTCATGAAAAATATGTTAGGATGGCAGTAACATAGCACAAAAAAAAATATTTGAAGTTAAATTCAAAATAATTCAAAAGATATGGCAAGACAAGTTGAAAATTATACTTAAGCCAAAGACAAATAGTCTTACAAAAAATTCAGATCAAAGAGTGGTATTTATATAATTTTAAATTTCTAGAATAATATGTTTAAAGACACCTTAGATGAAAGATACAGAAATATATAAGATAAAACAAATGTGATTCAAACATAAGGTAAAACTTGTTCCATAATAAGTCATTAACTCACAAAATGATATATAATCAAAATATTTTATGAAAAGATGTCTACTATAAAAATATTTCATATTAGATCTTAAGATATTATAATAATGATTTCAAATTCTTAACTAATTAGAGATTTAACTTTTAAAATAAATAGTCAAATGGATTTCACAAAACTTTTCAAATCAAGATGTATGTGACCAGCCAAAGTTATTATTTTAAAAATCAAAAGGATTTGGAAGTGTATGATTTAATTCACTAACAATATTAGTAAGATATAGCAAGTAAGTCTCACAAAAATATTTAATAAAAAAGCCACAAGTGAAAGAAAATAAGCATCCATATATTTTCACTAGAAAATCTCAACTAGTTAACTCAATAACATAGAATAATCCAATAGATTTTGATCTTTATAAATTCTAGAAAAAATATGAATTCAATCACAAATAAGATGATGATTCTACAAAAATAAAACCAATAAAATAGATTCTTAAATAAAATCACAAATAGATTGAAACTAGATCCAAAACATATGACATGAAAATCCACTACTAGTTGATCAAAAAGACTTGTGATATTTGAAGATAATTTTTACTTAAATAAATTTTCATAAAATATAATTTTAAGTAATAATTTGATGGAGTTTCTACAGAAATAAATTCACTTCAAAAGATTCACACACAAGGTCACAAGATGATTCTAACTTTATTTAAATTCAGTACAAAGAAATATTACTAGTTTGCACCAAAAATCACAATCTTGCTATATCTCTTTAGATTTGTGAATAAGATGTAAAAATGAGATTATGGATCACATAAAAACAAGTTTAAATAAAGAATTATAAAGTTATTATAGCAACATTGGATCAGATAAATAAATGTTTAGCAAGAAGTCACCAAATCTTGATCCAAGATAAAGCATTCACCCCAGTATGTTTCCACCAAGAAAACGCCAAGAAAAGTTGAAAGATCCTTCATGTAAGTTGAAACAATTACTTGAAAATGCCTTTATTTTTCTAGATATTCAAGTGGAGAAGGAATTGAGCTTGGGAGCTTTAGGATTTCTCTTACAAAAAGAATGCAAAATGTGGTCGGGGAGGATGGAGCAGAACTTCTACCATCATAAGGAGAGATTAGGGTTGAATTAAATTATTTTTAGCCTTAAGTAATCCAAGGGATTAAGAGGGAATATTGTAATTAAGTAATTTGAACCATGGTACATGATTAAAATGAAATTTTATCAGGTTTAATCAGGAAAAAATTAATGAGTGCTAAAGGAAAAAATGGTTAGGAAGAAAATCAAACGGGAAATTTTGGCCAAAGAGGATTACGAAAGAGGGAAATCAAATATTCCAATAAGAATTCATCTCATAGATTGATAAGGTGTAATAGAAATAAAATTAATTTAATTAAAATTTAATTAAAGGCATTTAATAGAGGTGGCTGGCCAAGGAAGGAGGGATTACCTAAAATAGAATACCAAAGGAGGGACTTTAGACAAGGAGATGGAGGAGGGGTACTAAAGGATTTTTTGCATGGGAAGATGTTAATTAATTACTTAATGAATCTCTAGAAGTTTCAATAACATAATTAATAACTAATTAACACACACAAGCTTAATAAAATATTAATCCAAATGAAGGAAATGAAAAGGCACAAAATATAAAATTTGTATGTGAGTCATTTTAGAAAAGTTTTTAGAATTTTAAAAATTATGAAAATCAAAGTGTGAAAACAAAAAATAAATAATGTAAAACGATATAGTATGAAAATTGAAATCACACAAAGTCACGAGACATGCCAAAAAAAGGAATGGTAATCACAAATTGAACTAATTAGCAAACTTAACATAAATAAACCTAGTTTCACATCATGATAAAAATGAGTTATCTAATGCATGGTGATGTGAACTGAAATATGCATGAAATTATTTAATTATTGAGCACATTTGTTATGATTAAATCATTATTAAGTGTTTATAAGAAAGGTACCCAAAATGCAGTCTTCACTCAAGCTTTAAGAAACTTCCTCCATGGTTTGACTTAATCATCTATAAAACCTGAATCACTAAATTTGAAACATTAGTCACACCAAACATGCATTTTTTATCATCAAAATGAAAGTGGGCTACACCAAAAACTCATGAGGCCAAGATGTAACCATGTTTGGGACAATGTTGAGTTTAGATTAGTGAAATCTACGCACATTGTCCATTATTTTAATAATTTCTTGACCATTACCACATTGGAGATACAATATAGATTTTATACTTCTTTGATGAAGTGAGCAACATGTAGATTTCCTACTTTCTCGTAGATTAGTTTGATGAGTAATGTAGTAGTTTTTCTAATCTTCTGTTTGAGGGGGAAAGTGCCCTAGAGGACATTAAGTCGATGGGGTGCAACTTCTCTGTTGATGTCCGGCATTTCTGCATCTATCCATGTAAATACTACGAGGTTGCCATGGAGAGTTTGTGCTAACTCATCTCACTACTCTGCACTGAAAGAAGTGCTAGTTCTAAAAAGTCTTCATGGTTTATCTACTATTATTGGTACTTCTTGTATAACATCAATTGCTTTAAAGCTTGGGTTTCATTCTGTGTTTAATTGCAAAATTTTATTGGAAGTATCGGTTAGATCTACAACTCATACGTAGTAAGTGCATGACATATTTAGGTCACCTCTTATAGTGATTTATTTTTCCTTTGTGAGAATTTGATAGTGACATGGTAGGTGGATACCACGACTTAGAAAGTATTTAACATTACTATCCCAAATATTACATTATAAGTAGTTTGAGCATTGACGATGATGAAATCTATCATGGTCATGTATTGATGTGTTCTTTTGTTCTAGGTGGTTAGTAGAATGAATATGCCTTTGGTTGCCTTGCATTCCCCTAAAAATATGTAGAAAGGTTTTATAATAGGAATGAGCTTAGAGGTGATCATGCCCATCTTATTGGAGATGAATTTGAGGAAAATGTTCATTGAACTACATGTATCTATCAATGATGATGATTTGATAGTTGGTGATTAGGGTGGTGATGATGATAGTTTCATTAAGGGGGTTGCCCTTGGTTTGCTTATCTTTGCCACTAATTATGATTGACATATTATCGATAGGTTAAAAACATGAGTTAATGTTAACTTCAGTGATGTGATGCTTTGTGGAAGGTGTAGGAGTGCTTATATAGTTGCCTCCAGTGGTTGCAACAACAAACCCTATGATATGATTTGATCAAGCTGGCTCATTATTAGCTTTTTTGAATAGAGCCTTTCCTGGTCCTCAATCCAATTTATCGAGCAAGAACTCTTTGAGGTTTCATTTTTTAATGAGTTCCTCAACTAAGTTTCATAAATGATGGCACTCTTTGGTGTCATGATCATGATCTTTGTGGAATGCGCACTATCAATGTGTCATGAGCATAACCAATGTCCATGGGAGGTGGACGCCTAAAGAATTCCTTACCTTGAAAGGCCTCGATGACCTCAGCCATGGATACTCTTCATGAAGTATAATCCAGATAATCTTGAGTTAAGAGAACAAATTTTTGTGTACCTCTTCAGTTCTTGGTACGGGTGGCATTTAGTTCATAGAGATGTTATATATGACTATACGTCATAGTGGTTAAGATGCCTTCTATTGTGCTAGAAGCTTGGCTCTTAGTTCTCTTTTACCTGAGGTTGGACTCTTTTTAAGATTCTTTTGGGAGGAAGGTTTTTTCTAGCAGCGAGTTATGGTGATAAGTGATTGCGATGGGTTTGATTTCCTGATTATACTCCTTGTGTTGACATCGTGCTGGCAACTTCGAGCAGCTCTACCAATGTTGATGGCTATTGCAGACCTAATATGTATCAGAAGGGACCTCCTCTTAGCCCTTGAGTCAGACTTCTTAGCAACTATTTTCTTAAGGTCTTTGACATGGAGCATTTCTTTCTACAATCACCATTAAAAGCTCCTTAGCGACTCACCTAGCTCTTATCTTATTTTTAGCAAGATCTAAGAGCTTTTGGGAGGTTTTTGGGCACTAAAAACTGTGTGACAAACATTTGCCTAAATTTGGAGAAGGAGGTGATTACTCCATTGGGTAGGTGAGTGAACTACCTCAGCATTGAATCCTTTTGAGTTGTGAAGAAGAGATGATACTAAAGGGTGGCGTTGATGTCGTGGAGGAAAATCATGACTAGAAAGTCACCACATAATATGTGGGATCAGTTTTTCCTTGGTAAGACTCAATGTGAGGTATAATGTGTTGCAAATCTAGACCCAAGTTCTGTGATTTTGATGATAATAAATATTATTGGATTTTTTACTATGCAATTTTAATATATTGCATATCTATTTTACCATGCTAACTAACATTTCAGATCCACCATTCACTTGTAACATCAATTAGCTCAAGATTGGGTAGACTAGGGTTGAGTCAGTTTATAATTTCAATTTTAATATACTTTTACCTTTCTTCAGTCAAGTCATATATATGGTGGATACTAAGCTAAGTAACCTTGCACACACACGAGTTGGTGAGCTAAAAAAAATTTATTTTTTGAACTAATCGTATAGTATGATTTAGATCGTATTGGATGATCATTTAAAATAGAAAACCCTAATTAGGGCACCTCAATTAATCTAGATTGATTAAGCTCATCATATTATATGATATAGATTATATGGGACAATCCATTATAATTAGTAAAATAGCTACCAATCACAATTTAGGTAATTTTTTAATGTTTAAAATTTGTGTCTAATCATACCGTATGATCTTTATCATCCTGTATGATCTACAACAACCATACCTAAATTGATCATGTGATTAGGTGTTTAATTATGAATAAATTATTCAATCAGATAGTATAAGATGATTGGATATGATCATATTGTATGAACCAATTTCTACGTGGGATGATAATTAAATGCCACCCATCATCCTAGACAAAAACCATAATTTTTTACTAATCATACAAAATAATCCCCAAACTTTGTATAGTACAAACTGATCACTGCTTGGCATAATATTTAATCACCGGCTATCGTACTAGACGACTAGTTCAATCTCTTAAAAAAAATCATACAGGATGATCGCAGGAAAGTACAAGATGACCAGTATAATAAATTGAACTAATCTTCCAGACCAATACAGTTCATACTGGCTAAAGGTGCTATTTTGAACTAATCGTATAGGATGATCTTGGATTGTACTAGACGATCAGAAGTGTCATATTAAAAATTAGGGCTTCTTTGGAGGCTCTCTATTTAAACTTTAATATTTTCTTGTAAGAAAGTCTTTTGATGTTTGAATTGCTTAAGAGATACCTAAGAGAGAGAGTTAAGGAGAACTTTGGGAGAGAAGAAAGGGAGAGTTCTTGTGAGGGGGAGTTGTGAGAGAATCACAATATTACTTCAAGCAACATTCCTTCCAATCTTCTTTAAGTCTCTGATTTGATTCTTAGGTGGCTCTGGGGAGACATTCTTCAGCACTTGATCATGGTTCGCTACCAACTCCAGGAGGGAGTAAAAGGATTCATGGTTCTCTGCCAACTCCAGGATGGAGTAAAAGGATTCTTGGTTCTCTGCCATCTTTAGAAAGGAGAAAAGGATTTCAGGTTCTCTGCCTTCACCAAGGGGATGAAAAAGATTTAAGGTACTCTACCATACTGGGTTGGTGGAAGAGATTTTGTAAGGGCTTCTCTGCCTAGCTGTGGGGGCAAAAGGAGAGACACTAAAAGATTTAGTGCAATACCTATAGCGGAGGCCTCCGGGGATTAGATATAGGTCAGATTTGACCGAACCACTATAAATATGGTGTGTTCATTCTTTTACTTTTTCATATTACATGTTCTATGCTTTTCTATTTTTTCTGTGTGGTTGAAAACTCTAATTTTATTATTATCATGAAATTGATATGCTTCCTCATTAAGGGATTCTCTTTTTTATTAAAGAATTTTTAAATTACCAATTCACCCCCCCCCCCCCCCTCATGGATTGCCTCAGGCTAATTCTTAGAGGTTTAACAACCTTCACAAACTTTCAAGTGGTATCATAGATCGATTCAAAAAATAAGTTTTAGAAAACTTTTGAAAAATGATCAATGACTAACTTTGGAAATCATAATACTACGGAAGGATATTCAATCACATGCCACCATTATTTGATAATATTCCTTTTAACTTTTGGAAAGTTTGTATGTCTATTTTTTTGCAATCTATAGATTTTCCCATGTATATGTTAGTTCAGGAAGAATATTCTACATCTTCATATTTTGTTAATGGCATAAAAATTGAACTTCCTTTTTCTGAGTGGAGCATAAAAGATAGAGATTTAGCCCAATTAAATGCTAAATGTTTAAACTATTTTTTCTGTGAATTAAAATCTGAAGATTACATACATGTATCTACTTGCACAACTGGAAAAAAGATTTGGGATAAACTCTATATAACCTATAAAGGAACAATGAAGTAAAATAATCTAGGTTGAACATTTCTGCTCCATGACTATGAACTCATTCGCATGAAACCCTGTGAGTCAATCTTTGAAATGTATACTAGGTTTACTTAGATTGTTTCTTTTCTATATGCTTTAGGAAGAGAACTTACCAACTATGAAAATATTAACAAAATCTTACGTTGTCTACCTACTTCTTATGATGGAAAAATCACTGCTATTACTGAATCTAAGGATCTGAATATTTACTCTATTGATAACTTACTTAGATCACTCATTGACTATGAGGAAGGTGTGAGTCAAAGACAAATTGATGTATGTGAAAAGAAAAAGAAGAAAATTATAGCCTTAAAGGCTAATGATTCTGATAGTGACAATTCTGCACCCGAGGATGAGGATGATATAACACTGATGACAAGGAAATTCAAGAGCATTCTAAATAAAAAGCTAAAGTGTCATCAATAAAGGAGCAAAGGTAAAGCTAATCAAAATTCTAAAGTTTCTGCTGATATCATCTATTTTAAATGAAGGAAGCCAGGGTACTTGAAGTTGGAATGCCCAAATCTAAAAACTCACCCAATCAAGAAGGATGAAGAAAAACTTAAATTCAAGAAGGGCAAGCAAAGGACTTAGAAGGCTTTCTTGGCAGACTCTACTTTAGACTCATTTGAAATAGAAGTAGAAGAGGAGGTAACCAACTTATGCTTAATAATAGATAATCAACTTGATCATTTGGATTAAGAGGAGGTATGTGAGCTATCCTATGATGAACTATTTAAAGTTTTTGAAAAAATTTATAATATATATAGGAAGCTCAAGAAAATGCATGCAAACTATAGAAAGAGCATGAATGCCTTAGGAAATATCATTCTACTTTGGATAGTAATCATATGGATTTATTAGATGAATTTGATACTTTAAACAAGAAGCATTTTAATTTAAGTGCTGAAGATGATTCTCTGACAACATCACATGTTGAATTAGAAAATGCATTCAAATAACTAAAGACTCTTGCATCTCAATTAGATAGTAGTGAACATGCTTTAAAATTTGAAAATTCAATTCTTTAAAGTGCGAACAAATCATTGCAAGTGAAATTAACTAGTTATAAAGAAAACAAAATACCACCTTCACTTGCAGAATTTAATAAACCATTAATAAAGCATTCATTCTAACCTAGGAATAAAAGTTTGTGTAGGTTGTTAGACCTAATAGAACTGTCCCAATGCTAACCAATAGGGAGGTGAATTGGTAATTTTAAAAACTCTTGGATTATCAAAAACCATTATTAGAAAATTTAATCAATGATTCTCACAATATATTGTTGATTAGATTTACACAAAATAATTTTCAAATGTAGAAATTTAAAATGCGAAAAAATGAAATACAGTAAAAAAGTAAAGTAACATAAGACACCAAATTTTATAGTGGTTCGGTCCAACTAGACCTACGTCCACTCTCTTGAGACTCCTTCTCCAGCTATTACACTAAACTATAGTGTCTCTCTTTTTGCCCCCACAGCAAGGTAGAGAAGCCTTTATAAACTCTCTTCTACCAACCCAATGCGGCAGAGAACTGAAGCCTTTTACACCCTCAAAGTGATGGCAGTGTACCAACTCATCCTTTTTCACCATTATGGTGAAAGAACATAACCCAACATCCTTTTTAACCCTCCTAGTGATGGTAGGCAACCAAACATCCTTTTTCACCCTCCTGGTGATGGCAGAGAACTCGATCTCATTTGAAAAACTTCTCTCTAAAATCTTCAAAGAAGTAGGGCATAGAGTTTTGAAGGAGCAAACAAGAGATCCTCAACTTTGGGAAACCTTGTGAATCCCTCGCAATTTATTCTTATAATATCTCTCACTCTTAACTCCCAAAACACTATCCCAAACACTCTCCTTTTCCACTCTCAAGAGCAATTTGAAGCAAGATCTATGGAGTGTCAGTTTTTTGGACACTTATATATGAAAGACAAAAAAACTTGTCCAGGAAACTGAAAATTTCAACTTGAACATAGTCAGAATGTACAGTACGATTACACTTCATCTGTACGATCAGTTCAAAAATCCAAGTATGATCCTGTACGAACCTACTTTTGTGCTCTGTCAGTCATCTGTACGAACTGATATTATACTGTTTGAATAGTTCAAAATTGAATAAGTTCATTTGGTATGAATGTATGAATGCATTTTGTACTCTGTGAATCATCTGTACGAACCTCAAATCATATAGTATGAACTATTTAAAAAAATCATGTTTTGTTTGGTATGAACGTGGACGATCCCATTTTATACTCTATGAGTCATTTGTATGAACCAAGAATCATACAGTACAAACAACACAAAAAATTTCATGCATGATTTGATTAACTTAGTTTTGAAGGAACTGCCATAACAAATTGTTCAGTATGATTTAAAAATCATACATTATGATTAACTTTAAAATATAAACTTTTGATTAACTCCCCCAATATGTGTGTGTACGGTTACTCAATTACAATCACACTATGTCAAACTTAAGAAAAATAGAAAAATTGCAGACTATATTACAAGAAACCCTAAGCTAATCTGTCTTAAAGTCTTTAGCAGCCTGGAGTATGATTTTCTTGAAATATTAGTACACATAAACAATATAAAGAAAAATATATCTAATGTATATTAAGAGAAATAGTAATCATAACACTAATATATTGGTATCATAAAAAAATTACATTATATAAAACTTAATCTTAAAATCTAAGTTGCAACAATCTCCCCCTTTTTTATGATGGCAAAATAATTATTGTTTGAATTAATACTAAAAGCAATTTTTCTCCTAAGCTCCCCCTCAATGAATGATCAATTTAAAAATAAGGGATTCCAATAAAAATCAAAATAATAATAAATTAAAAATAAAAATTTTATATACATAATAAAAACACACATAATACACACAAGAAACGATTTTACATATATAACACAATACACACATGAAACAATCACACAAAAATAATCAAAATAATCATACACACATCAAATAATAACTAATGACTCCCCCTTTTGACAACAACAAAAAGGTAAGTACCTCTTATAAAGATAAGTTTCTATTGATAAATCAAATAGATAATGAAGAAAAAGATATTAAACTATTTGCAAAGATAACATTAACTTCCTAATGTGAAAAGAAAAGTCTCAAATCTTAAATCAAAGAACAATTAAGATAGAAAAAGTCAACCAAGTTCACAATTTCTTCTAGACATATCAAATATAAATAATTATTATGAAACTGATGACATAAAGATTAATTAGTTTCTCATTCAATAGTGCAGATTATTGTTGATTAAATAGATTTAAATATGAGACAGAAAGATAAAGGAAAGAACTTAATGAAACTTTCAATTGGCGACATTGCGCATCCTTTCAAATTTTGGCACACCTTGTGCATTTTTTAAATTTGGGCTAATTTTGTGCCTCTTTTCACTTTGGTGAATATGGCGCATCGTTTCAAACTTGTGGCACATTTTGTGCAACTTTTTAAGCCTAGCATGCTTTGTACATCTTTCTATATTTTTGGCCTTTCCAGTATCAACAAATCTTAAAACAAATTCCAATAAATAACAAAAATATACATATTGAAAAAGAAATAAAAATAAAAATAAAACATTTATTTTATAATAGTTATATAAAAATAATATTAATCTATAAGAACATGAAGATGATATTCTAATCAATATCCAACTATAATTTAATTTAAAATTTTAAGAAATTAAATTTTGCAAGGAAATTAATTTGTGGAGCAAAGTATTTTAAAATTTCATATTATAGATCAACTACATTTGATTAGACAATAAAAACTTAACACAATTTAAGAAGAATAATTTCAACATAAGATAAAACATCATTTCATTAAGCACATGCAACACATACAACATACACATAGCGTAGCCATCATACCAATACATCATACTAAAAAGGAAATACGCAACATAGCAAAGCCATCAAATGAAATCAAAAGAAACAAAATAATAGCACGCTGTATAATAAAAAAATCACAACTAAAATCCTGAGGGACCATGGTCTGGAGGTGGCTAAGGAGTGAACATCATAAAGCAGCTATTGATCGTAGCTACTTGAGTGTTGACAGAATCGAACTATCCTCTAATCCACCCCAGGCCTTCATTGTACCTCACATCCTGTTGGTTTAGGTGAGTGTCAATTTGATCAAAATGTTGATCAAAATGAGATTCCAGACTAACAAAATGTTTTACCATTACATGATAGAAATTCTAATCGGGTCTAAAAGCAGGTGCAGGTGCTAGAGTAGGTGCTCCTTCTTCTTCTTCAGATTCTTCTCCCTCTGTTCTTTGGTCACGGTGAAAAAGTTAATGAAAAGAAGCATCTGTAAAGTAGACAGGAAGCTGAGTAGGTGGATCACGATGAATCAAGTTATAATGTTTTTTGAGAATGTAGGCAACCAAATGTCTTAAAACCATATTTTTCTTTCTTCTACTATGAGGAAGTCCAATATCGGAAAGCTTATAGATATAGTCCATAATCAGTTGGGCTTCATCTATAGGAGTGTTGGTCATGATAAGGTATGTGACTGTAGATAATAAAGGAGTTATGTTGATACAATCACCAGCTTTAGGTATAACAGAAGTCCTTAATACATTCTGGATGATCCTAGCATTTTGGTTCAGGGCGTATATACGAGGTAGATGATTGATGAAAGCAACACCTCTAAGGGTATGATTAATTTTAGACCAGCCAAAATCAGACCTAAAAGTCCTTGTGCATGCTCTAACCCCCTCAGTTCTAAGGTGTAGGAAGGTGCCTAAATCTTCCTTAGTAATCTCTACTCATTATTTAAAAATATATGAAGACATCCTATTATGATTTTCATTCATTCTCAGGTTTGTAGGGAAGTAGTGGAATGTGTCATGATGGTAAACAAAAATCAGAGTGAGAAAGAAATAGAATTGAGTTGAATCAAAAAGTGGAATTACTGAGAAATTAATGTCCCTTTGGATTAGAAGAAGAGATGGAGTTATTTTCGCGTCAAGGAAACAAGTGTAGGCTTCCTCATTTTCTTTTGAGAGAAAGTTCTCATCAGGTTGACCAGAATGAGAGGAAGAAGCCTTGGAAGTTCATGCTCGCTTGCTGGTGCTAACCATTTCGAGAGTTAGAATAGGAGATGGTTTAAGATTGATGAAGATTGTGAAGAAAAACCATCGAATACTTTCAATATAAGGAAAATTGGCACAATCGTACAGTACAAAAATGATTTCATATGTACTATTTTAAATCGTATGAGATGAAACAAATTTCATACATACAAATGAAAATTTCCAAAAATGAAATGACTTTTTGTAAACTACCATTGTCGAGGAGTCATTTCGTACAGGCTTTTTGACCATATGATCGTTCAGATGAATGCGTGTTCATCTGGGACGATCAGAATAATAATGATCATCTTTGGCAGTTGGGTTTGTCCATATGAAAAACTGCCAATAGGATCATACATACAAAATGGGATTTTGTATACGATCGGAGAAAAATAACTGTCATTTGGAAAATACGACCCATTCGTATAAACAAAAATTGCCTATTCGTACAGTACAAAAATGTCATCGTACAGTACGATATACCTAAAAATTCTCATTTTTAGCCTATTAATTCACGAAAAATATCATGGATAGTCTAATGAATTCATATAATACGAAAGCAGTTCATACAGTACAAATGGAAATGAACTTAAGACATAATAAACCAGACTCTTTTTTAAAAGCAATCTTCAAAAATAAACCACACAAGATTCATGGAATGCAAAGACAAAAATAAAAATAATACAAATGGTAAACAAACACAACATAGAGAAGAAAAATCAACAATTTAAAAGCATTAACAAAATATAAACAAACCAAAAATAAAATACATACAACAAACATCAACATACACGAAATACATTACAAATCCAATTTGTAGAATTACAATTTTAAGCATTCATATCAATCACACCTAATCTTGTTCTTAAGGTACTAAATGTTTCAAAAGCCAGTGGTTATGTAAAAATATTTGTAAGTTGATTCTCAGAGGCAACATGATGTAATTCAATTTCTCCTTTAGCCATATGATCTCTAATAAAGTGATGCATTATATCTATATGCTTGATTCTAGAATGTTGAATAGGATTCTTTGAAATGCATATGACACTTGTATTATCATAGAAAATTGAAATAGTGCCAATAAAAAATCCTAAATCAATTTGTTGTTATTTTAACCAAAGAACCTATGCCACATAACTACCTAAGGTAATGTATTCTACTTCAGTAGTAGAAATGGCTATTGAATTTTATTTTTTACTAGACCAAGAAACTAAAGAGTTTCATATGAATTAACAAGTTCCAAATATACTTTTATGATCAACCCTACATCCAATAAAATCTAAATCAGAATATTTAATTATTTCAAATAAAGAGTTGTGCTTAGGATACCAAATCCCTATGTTTTGAGTTCCCAAAAGATATCTCAGAATTCTTTTAACATCAATCATATGTAATTTCTTTGGATTAGTTTGAAATCTAGCACACAAATAAATACTAAATATAATATTTAGTCTTCTAGCTATTAAGTAAAGTAATGATCATTACTTTACTTTCTTTTTTCTTCTTTAAAAAAAAAAGTAAAGTAATGATCCAATTATTCCTCTAAATTTCTTTTGATCAACGGATTTTCCCTTAGAGTCGTTGTCTAACTACATTGATGAACTCATTGGTGTGCTCACTAGTTTAACACTATCCATTTCATATTACTTGAGGATATCCTTAATATACTTTGAATGACTCAAAAATGTTCCATTTGCATTCTACTTTATGCTAAAATCAAGAAAATAGCTTAAGTCTCCCATCAAACTCATTTCAAATTCACTACTCATTTTTTTAAAAAAAAATCATCACAAAGATTTTTATTTGTGGATCCAAATAAGATATCATTAACATATATTTTAACAATGAGTATGTCATCTCCTACCCTTTTGAAGAAGAGAGTGGTGTCCACACTTCCTTTAATAAATGACCTTTCTAGTAGAAAAGTGCTTAGCCTCTCATACCAAGCCCTAGGTGTCTATTTTAATCCATACAATGCCTTTTTCAATTTAAACGCATGATTAAGGAATTTTAAATTTTCAAAACCTGGAGGTTGCTCAACAAAAATATCCTCTTGTATCACCCAATTATGAAATAATCTAAAACCTTTAAATAGGTAAAGGCTAATAGCACTCTTATCGCTTCAAGTCTGACTAAGAGGGCAAAAGTTTCCTTAAATTAATTCCATCTATTTGATTATACCCCTTTACAATCAATCTTATCTTATTTTTAACCACTACACCTGAATCATTCATTTTATTTTTGAACACCCACTTAGTTCTAACTACACTTTAATTTTTAGGCCTGTCAATCAACTCCCAAACATCATTTCTAAAAAATTGATTCAATTCTTCTTGCACAGACAAAATCCAAAATTTATCCGAAAGTGCTTAATTTATATTAGTGGGTTCAATCATTGAGATAAAAGCTAAGTGGTTCACTTTTTTACTAAGTCTATGCCTAGTTCTAACATCTTCACTTGGTTCACCTAAAATCAATTTTTTAGGATGACTTTTAAAATCTCTCCATTGTCTAGGCAATTCATTTTCTATTCCTACAATTTTCTTCTAAATTTATTTTTTCAATTCCTTCAGAGATCTCTTCAATATGTTCTTCTTCCAACCTTGACTCTTCAGAAATACCAGATTTATCAAACACTATATGTGTGGTCTCCTCAACTATCATGGTCCTTCTTTCCTTCTTTTAAAAGCTCTATAGGATTTGCTAACAATAGAATATCCGAGAAAATTTTCTTCATCATATTTAGGATCAAATTTTCCTAATGGAGTTTTACCATTATTGTGAATGAACACCATACATCCAAAGACATATAAATGTGATAGGTTAGGCGTTCTCCTTGAAACAGCTCTCTGACTCTGGCTCTGGTGATTCCCTTGAGATTCCAGCTTCTGGTGTTGTCCTTGTGGTTTCTACTGTAGATTTTGGTTTCTCTTATTGTTGTGGTTTTGATTTCTTTTCACATTTACTTTTCTTGGCCGATTGGCCCTAGGGCGGCTTCCTCATGGAGGCGGGTCCATCCTCGATGATTCTTGATGCTTGGGGTGCTCCTCCCGTAGCATCAAATAGAGCTTCAAAAGGTTTGTTGTCTAATGGGTTTTCTGAGTCATCTTCTCACTCCTTTCGTGATATTTTAGCGGGATCGGCTTCCTCGAAGGAGACTTCATTTATGTTTACTAAGTTGATGGTTAAAGGTTTTCCTGCTATCTTGATGGTCGACGAAGATATTCGCAAGCTTGCTTCCCCTTTCTAGTTTACCTTTGTTGGTAAGTTTTCGATTCGTAGACCTAACCTTGATACGATTCAGATTTTTTTTTGGCAAGCTGAAGTTATCTGGTAATTTTGTCCATTGGTATGATTGATGCTAGACATGTTTTCATACAGTTATCTCATGACCTTGACTACAGTAGGGTGTTTTCAAGTAGATCCTATTACATTCTTAACTGCTAAATGAGACTTCTAAAATGGAATCCATTTTTTGATGTTAAAGAAGAATCACCTATTGAACCTATATGGATTTCCTTTCCTAATTTGCATTTGCATTTCTTTAATTCTCATGTCCTGCATGCTTTAGGATCTATTTTTGGTAGGCTGCTCCAATCTGACCAAGCCACCACCTCGTGGACGAGGCCGTCGGAGACTAGGATCCTGGTTGAGCTCGATATTACTAAAAAGCATCCAAAAGATATTTGGATTGGTTTGAAAAATGCTGGGTATTTGCAGAAAGTGGAATTTGAAAATGTCCCTTCTTTTTTTGCATTGTAACATTCATGGATATGCGGTTAATGATTGTTTTGTTGCTCACCCTCAACTGAGGAAGAATACTAAGCCAACACATTTGGCAAGCATTCCTAGTTCTTGTAAGCAGGATTTAATTGTAGAGCCTACTCTACCTAAAGGGAAGGAACCTATTTCTATTTTATAACATCCTGTACCTTCGGGAGCCAACATAGAAAGGGATCCTTTGGAGAATTCCATTAGGAATGAAGTAGTGGTGATCAATGAATATAAAGATGGTGGGAATAATGTTTATGCTCAGAATGGGGAACCTCCTGATAATGTGAAAGATTATGTCAATAATGTGGGGGATAAAAGTGAGAAAACTTGTAATGTTTTAGCAGAAAGTCCTGGGTTGGAATAAAACAATTTGGTGTCCCCTAATAATGGAAATTTTGTTCATATAGGTGATATCAATGTGGGGGATAAAAGTGAGGAAACTTGTAATGTTTTAGCGAAAAGTACTGGAATGGAATAGAACAATTTGGTGTCCCCTAATGAGAAAATTTATGATAATGGTAGTGATATCAATGTCAATGGGCATCACGTCAAAGGTGAAAATAACAATGAAGATATGGAGGAAGGGGAAGTGGGCTCTATTGAAATTTGGATCCCTATGGAAGGGCTAAAGGATTCCTCTAATTCTATGTCATCTCCTAATGGGAAGACTAAAAGTTTTGAAGAGGGCAACACCTCTTATTCTAAAAAGAAGGGTAAGAACAAAAAAAAACATATCAAGAAACACCCCTAGGGTCCCTAGAGCTGCTAATCAATTCCTTAATGGTTAAAGCTCTTATTTGGAATATTAAGGGTGTGGGTGGTTCACTGTCTAGAGATAGAGTAAAATATCTTTATAGGATTCATGGCATTTATCTACTGGTTTTAAATGAGCCTCTTGTAGCTGCGTCTAATCTCGATTCCGTTCGGATCAACCTTGGTTTTGGTTTTTCTTTTGCAAACTTTACTAATAAGATATGGCTTTTTTTTTGAAACGTTCTATTTCCTTAGATGTTATAATGTATTTACCTCAATTTATTCATACTAATGTTGTTTTAAATCAAGGATCTTGCTTTGCCTCTTTTGTTTATGCCTCTTGCACCAGAATTGGGAGAAAACATTTATGGGGGCAACTTCATGACTTTTCTACTTCTGTCAATGCCCATTGGATGGTGGGGGGAGATTTTAACTATATTACTAATGCTATTGAACGTTTGGGAGGTAAGTCTCCGAATTTTAATTCTATGGAGGACTGTAATGATATGATTAGGGATTGCAATTTACATGATATTGGCTTCTCCGAAAACAAATTTACTTGGAATAAAGGTACTATGTAGCAAAGACTTGATCGTATCCTTTTTAATAATAGTTGGGTTGCTTCTATGCCTAATACTCACACCGAGCATTTAACTCGCACTCTTTCTGATCATTCACCTTTATTAATTACCATTACCAATTCTATTAGCAATACTTATCAACCTTTTAGGTTTCAAAACATGGGCTTTTAGATGATAATTTTTTAAATGTTGTTAAAGATAATTGGGATGCTCCTCTTTTCCAACCGATAATGTTTATGGTATGACTCGTTTCTGGTTAAAACTTAAGAGACTCAAGCAAAAGCTTACGTGGTGGAATAAATGCATTTTTAAAAATATCTTTTCTACTATTTTGAATGCAGAAAAAGAGGTGGACAATGCTGAAGTTTCTTATATGCTTAATTCTTCTCTTGATAATCTGAATGTTCTTAATGAAGCTAAGACTATTTTGTTTAAATTGCAAGAGATGGAGGAGGCTTTTTGGAGGCAAAAAGCAGCTTCCAAGTTTCTTATGGAAGGAGACCATAACATTGCTCATTTTCATAATGTTGCCAATCATAATAAGATGACTAGACACAATCATAAGATCACGACTCTTGATGGGATTATTATTGAGGATCCTAATAGTATCAACTCTTATGGTATTGAGTATTTTAACAAAGCTTTTAATTCTTGTTTTACTCCAGAGCTTAATACTGATTTCTCCATTATTCCTTCTATTGTGTCTGAGGAGGATAATGTTATGTTGACTAACATTCCCTCTGAGGAGGAAATCTAGAGTTATTTTAAAAGCATGAGTACTGATTCTGTTGCTGGCCCCGACGGTTTTACTAATAAATTTTTTCAGAATTCTTGGGGTATCATTAAGAACCACCTGACTTATGTGGTGGTTGATTATTTTAGAGGGAATCCTATCCCAAAGCTCTTTACCACTACTTCAATAACTTTAATCCCTAAATCTTTGATTAGTAACTTCTGGAAGGACTACCGTCCTATAAGTCTTTGCACTTTTTTCAATAAATTGATTTCTAAAATTGTAATGGGAAGGCTTGCTCTCATCCTGCCTAACATTATCTCTTTAGAACAAACTGGTTTTGTTAAGGGTAGATCTATCTTTGACAATGTGTTACTTGCTCAAGAACTTGTTCATGATTTAAACACCAAGGTTGTTGGTGGTAACATTATTTTCCAATTTAATATTACTAAAGCTTATGACAATCTCAACTATGAATTTCTTTATACCATTTTAAAGATGTTTAGTTTTAATTTGAAATTCTTGAACCTTATTAAAAATATTATTGAACTCTGCTATTTCTCGGTTATTATTAATGGTAAATCTCATGGTTTCTTCAGGTCTTCTCATGGTTTAAGACAAGGAGATCCTCTTTCTCCAGCCTTATTCATTATTATAGTTGAATTCTTATCCTGTGGCATTAACTATCTGTTTAGAATGCAACCTAATTTACATTTCAGAACTGGTGGTAGATTTCTCGTTACCCATTTGAGCTTTGCTGATGACTTTATCATTTTCTCTAATGGCTCTATTAGAATGCTCCATATTCTCTTTAAGTTTCTTAATTCATTTCAACTGGCTAGTGGTTTAATTTTTAACAATTCCAAGAGTTGTTTTATTCCTAGTAAATCCATATCGATGACTCGTATTCATAATATTGAATTGAAATTTGGTTTAAATATGAAACTTCTACTGTTAAAGTATTTGGTCACACCTATTTACTAAGGTAAGAAGCGTACCTTCTTATTTGATGATATTTTCTCTTCCATTCATAAGAAATTATCTTCTTGGGCTTTTAATTTTCGCTCTTATGGCGGTAGACTTATTTTGATTAAGCATGTCTTGTGTTATATCCCTATATATCTACTTCATACTTTATCTCCTACATTAAATGTTTTCAATAGAATGGAGGTTTTATTTAACAAATTTCTTTGGGGTTCCAAGGAGGGCAATCGTTCTATTATTTAGGGCTCGTCGAGCAATTGTGCGGGTGCTATGGATGAGGGAAATCTACGCTTTAGGAGTTTTAAGGATATGCTTAGGATCTACAATCATAAATTGTGGTTCTCTTTTAGAGCCAAAAATAGTTTATGGGCTAAATTTATGGATTCTAAGTATTGTGTTGGAAAACATCCTTTGAATAGTGTTTTTAGAAATGGGGACTCTTTTAATTGAAAGAGATTATGCAACATTAAATGGGAAGCTGAGGAATTCATCCAATGGGGTTTGGGCACTGAGAATATTTTTTTCCTGGCAAGATAAATGGCTGGGGAATTTCTCTATTGATCGCCTTTTACACACCAATTCCATTGTTGTTTTGAAAGTTAAGGATTTTTTCTCTAATGGTGGTTGGAATGTTGACTTGATTTCCAATATTGTGCCTGAATTTATTTCCAAGTTAATTCTTAATATTTCTATTCACTTGGATTATGAAAACTGCATTCTCTTTAACCTTTCTTCTGATGGTAAATTTGACACTAAACAAGTTTGGAACACTATTAGAACTACTCACCCTAGGAACTATCTTAATACTGCTTTTTGGCATGCAAGTATCCCGACCACTTACTCTTTTCTTATTTGGAGGATCTTGAATAATTACCTTCCCTTGGAAGCTATTCTTTTAAGGAAAGGTCTTTACATTGTCTCCAAATGTCAATGTTGGTTTCATATTGAGAATATGATTTATGTTTTTTTTCAAGGCCCTATTGCTATGAAGGTTTGGATTTATTTTGACAACATGTTTAATATTATTTCTACTACCAGGATTAATTATATTGCTAATCTTCTTAAGGAATGGTTTATTCCTATTAAAGGACATATTCATAACATCCTTTCGGTTATGATCTGTTGGTTTATTTGGAGTAGTAGAAACAATTCTTAACATGCGAACATTAAAATGGATGCTTTAAAAGTTATTTCTAAAGTACATAATAAGATTTATCAACTTTTTGTTGCTAAACTTCTCAAAGTTGACTATTTTAAAGGTTATCCTCATTTAGCTCATGAGTTTGGTTTGAAGTTTAATGGGCCTACTGGCAGTATTTCCTATAAAATTATCTACTAGAGAAATCCTAAGGGTGGATGTTTTAAACTTATCACTGATGGTGCTAGGAATAATGCTAGTGCGGGCTATCGTGGTGCCATCCGAGATTCTAATGGTATTGTGATAATGGCTTATGCGGGCCCTTCTTCTACTATTAAAGCTGTTCAAGCTGAGCTTGAAAGCCTTTTATTTGGGGTTCGATTAGGCTTGTCTCTAGGGATCACTGAGTTATGGATTGAAGTTGATGCTTTGCTCCAGATTCATTACATTTATGGTAACACCTCGATCAATCCTGTTAACTTCTATTTAATTAGAGATATTAAATATTTTCTTTCTCTAATCGCTTATAAAATTTCTCACATCTAGAGGGAGGGAAATGTGGTTGTCGATTCTCTAGCTAATCTGGGTTGTCATCTTTATGGTTTTATTGAATATTTTGAGCACAATCTTCCTAAAGTGACCAATGGTTTGGCTAGGTTAGACTGCATGGGTCTTCCCTACATTCGGTGTAATTAGTCCATGCTTTTGGTGTGGTATCTTTTTTGCGATTTTGCTTTTGGTCCTTCTGCTTTGATTTTGACCCTTCGCTGCTCTCTTTGTTTATCTAGAGCTGTTTGTATTTTGTATGCCTTATTTAGTTTGCATGGTTCTCCCTCTGTTCCTTTGTTTAGGCTCTGGGACTATTGGGTTAATTTATGGTTGTTCGATTGGTGCTTGGCATTGCTGGGATCTTCAATTTTTCCTTGCTGGTTTTTAAAGTTCTAGGTCTGCTGTGAATTGGGTTTTGTTTTTTGGGGCAACTGATATTATGGGTGTGTATTCTTCTGGTAATCTATGTGTTGGGTCATTCTGTTGTGACTGGTTGGCTTGGATCATTTCCCAGATTGTTCACTCTACTTAGGCCTTCAGTTCTGTGGTTGTGTCGAATGATTTTGATGGTGTGTACACCTTTTAGGTGTTTGATGCTGAGTACCTCATGCCTTTTTATTGCTACTACCATACTCCTCACATTACTGACCCTATTTTTAGAATTTCATGAATGTCTGGTACAACCTCAAGAATGTGTCATCTGATTACTTCATCCTTGGTAATTATCACTATATTATGTATAACTTTGTTAGTAAGCTGACTTATGTGAGGGAGATGAGATATTGTGGTAATTCTGGCTTTTTTAATTTTGATTTAGTGCACCTTTTATTTTCCTTATGTTATTGCTTTTATTTTTGGTTGAGTGTCTTTGCAGGCCTATTTTTTAGGTTTTTGGAGACTAGTTCTAGTTTTGTGCAGGACATGAAGCTTGTTGGGAAGGTCGTGCTTAAGGTGGATCTCTTTAGCCTCCCCTTTGTTGTTTTTAGAATGTTTCTAGGTTTCTTTGTACTTCTTCCTAGTAGTGAATTTTGGCTCTTAGGTTTTTTTTTTGTATTTTTTTGTAGCTCTTTCGAGCAGAAGTGAGCTGGAGGTCCCTTTAAGGACCTTGTACTTTTTGAATTATATTAACGCATAGGCCCTCCATGGGTTTTAACCAAAAAAAAATTTAGGTGTTCTCCCCTTAAGAAGTTCATAAGGTATCTTGTTCAACTTAGATATAATGTTCACCCTATTCAGAACATAACACGCTGTACTAACTGCTTCAGCTAAAAAATATTTTTAAAGTGAATATTCTGCCAATATGGCTCTAATGGCTTCTATCAAAGTTTTGCTCTTTCTTTCAACAACCCCATTCTGCTGAGGGGTCCTATGTGCCAAAAAGTTGGGATCAATTCCTTGTTCTTTATAAAAAATTTTATTTTTTTATTTTTAAACTCTCATCCATGATCACTTTGAATTGATAAAATTTTACACCCTACCTTTCTCTTTATCAAATTATAAAAATTTTTAAATTCATAAAATGATTCACTCTTATGAGATAAGAATTTGACCCAAGTGAATCTTGAAAAATCATTAATGATTACAGACCCAAAAACTTTACCTCCTAGACTTAGAGTGCTAACCGGTCCAAAAAGATCCAAGTGTATGACTTCTAGTAGTTTCTTCATTCTAAGATCTTTAATTTAATGAAAGGAGGACTTAACCTATTTTTCTAATTGACATACATCACATAGGTGATCCTTAGTGAAGTCTAATTTAGGTATCCCTCTAACCAACTCTTTTAGGGTAATACTTGCATGACCAAGTCTTCTATTGCATAACCATGATTCATCAATGATTATTTTGAGACAAAAAGTATTAGAAGATTTAACAAAGTTTAAATAAACCATGTATATATTATTTATCATATTTCCATGCAATACATTAATTCCATTTTGACTTATAATGCAGGTAGTAGATAAAAATTTATTGTTAAAACCCCTATCACAAAGCTGACTGATACTTAACAAGTTATGTTTCAAGCCATCAACCAATAAAATATTCTCAATAAAAACATTATTCCTATTGCCAATCATACATGTACCTATCACTCTCTTAGTGATATTATATCTAAGTGTTACCTTGCCTCCATTCCTGGCTTCTAATATTATAAATTGATTTGCATCTCCAGTCATATACTTCGAACATCCACTATCCAAGTACCAAATGCTCTCACGAGGTCTTGTATGAGAGCGATTCTACAAAAAGATTAAATGTTAGACTTGGAAACCCAAATAAATTTGGGTTCACCTCTTGGCAATGATAAACTAGATGCATGTGTAATATGCTATGATTTATGCACCTTAGGTTTCCACATTAAATGTGTTCTACTTTGAATAGTACAAGTGTGGGTAATGTGTCCTAACATTCCACATGAAAAACATTTCACACCAGGAAAAGGATTTTTAATCTATATGAAATATGATGTCTCTTCCTAGGTTTTGATCTTGTATGCTTTTGCTTAGACTCATAGAATTTTTTAAGTGTGGGTGATGGTTTATTTTCCATAATAGCCTTCATTTTAATTTCTAGATATGAGTTTCTATTTTTTAGAATTGAATTTTTAGTCTTCATATCAATTTCCCTATGTTTAGCTTCACCCATAAAAATTTTTAAATTATTTTCAAGTTCAGTATGTGATGATTTCAATTATTCATGTTTTTTGTTCAAATCATCAAATTCTTCCAACAAGGTTATGGGGTTTCTATCTATGTTTGAGTGATAATTCCTAAGGATTTCATGCTCTTTTTGCAAATTTAAATATCCTATATTAAGTTTAGCATGCAGTTTTTTGAGTTTCCTATATGCATTATATATTTTCTCAGAAACTTCAAATTATTCATCACAAGGCAAGTCACATACCTCTTCTTGATTCGAAAGATTAATATTGTCCACCATTAAGCATAAGTTTATGACTTATTCTTTTGTTTCTATTTTTTAGGAGTTAGAAGCTGAGTTAGACCAGTAAACTTTTTGTAGTCTTTTCTTGCCCTTCTGAACATTGGTTTTCTACTCAACTTTCTTCTGGTTAAGATTAGCTTTGAGATTTAGGTAGTCGGTCTTAATATGTCCAGGCTTCCTATATTCATAACAAATGACATCATTTCAAACATTTGCATTCCTATTAAAATTACCTTTATTTTGATGCTGGCGTCTTTGTTGCTTCTTTCTAAGAAAAGTTTTAAATTTTCTCATCATGAGTGCAATATCTTATTCATCCTCAGGCATTGATTGATCACCTTCAGAATCATCCACTTTTAATGTAATGTTCTTTTCTTTTTGCTTATCGCCTGCATCAATCAATCTTTGAGTCACTCCTTGCTCGTAAGAAATAAGTGACCAAGCAGATTATCAATAAAATATATGTTCAAATCTTTAGACTCCGTTATGGCAGTTATCTTTGCATCATAAGAAGTAGGTAGACAATATAGGATTTTATTAACTTTTTTATACTTCATTAGTTCCCTACCTAAAGCATGCAATGAGGAGACTATCTATATAAAATGAGTGTACACGTCGGAGATTGACTCATTCAGTTTTATGAAAAAATGTTCATAGTTGTGTAATAGAATGTTCAATCCAGATTGTTTCACCTCATTAGTTCCTTCATACCTAATACAAAGTCTATCCCAATTTTTTTTAAAATTTATAGGTTGAAACATGCATGTAAACTTCAGATTTAAGAGTACAGAAAAAGCTATTTAAACATTTTACGTTTAACTGAGCTAAGTCTTTTTCCTCTAATATTCAATCAGCAAATGGTGTTTCAATCCTATTGCCTTCAACAAGTCTAGTAGAAGCAGTATAGCCACTAACATCCACAAGCGATAATCAAGTGATTAAAAAAAAGTAGGCATGTGAGTTTTCCAAAAATCAAATGGGATGTTATCAAATAAAGGTAGTCTAGTGATCGAATATCCTTCAAGAGTATTACAGTTTCCAAATTTAGCCATAATTATTTTTCAAAAAATGGGACAGCGCACAAACAGAGTGTTTAGCCATACTTGCTTTGAGGAATTATATTCAAGATTGGATGCTTGATTCTAATGGCTTAATAATTGAAGGTGATAACTCTAATGTGATCAAAATTTTTCAAGATGCCATGAAGAAGCCATTTATGTCTAAAGAGTTTCTAAAGCCTACGGATTTAGACTTTCTTTCAAATTTTAAGCAATTTATTTTTTCTTGTGCTAAAAGAGATTGTAATAAGTTAGCTGATTTATGTGTTAACTTTGCTTTGACTTCTTCTTTCTTTTGGGAAGATGTCTCTAGTAATAAGATTCCTCCTTCCTTTTTAGCTTTGTTAAAGGAGGAATCTACTTGTTGTTAGTAATGTTTCAATAAAGTTACTATTTGCATTTCTTAAAAAGAAAAGGTGATCTACACTTTAATTTTTTAAATAGGCTCTAATACCACTTGAAAGTTCGTATAGGTTGTTAGACCAAATAGAACTGTCCCAATGCTAACCAAGAGGGGGGTGATTAGTAATTTTAAAAACTCTTAGATTATCGAAAACTGTTATTAGAAAATTTAATCAATAATTCTCACAATATGTTGTTATTAGATTTACACAAAATATTTTTCAATCATAGAAATTTAAAATGCGGAAAATAAAATGTAGTAAAAAGTAAAGGAATAGAAGACACCAAATTTTATAGTGGTTCGGTCTAACTAGACCTACGTCCACTCCATGGAGACTCCTTCTTCAGGTATTGCACTAAATAATAGTGTCTCTCCTTTTTGCCCCCACAGCAATATGGAGAAGCCTTTACAAACTCTCTTCCACCAATATGGTGCAGCAGAGAACCAATGCCTTTTATACTATCTAAGTGATGGCAGTGTACCAACTAATCCTTTTTTACCCTTCTGGTAAAGGCAGAGAACCTAATATCCTTTTTTACCCTCCTAATAATGGCATATAATTAAACATCCTTTTTCACCCTCCTAGTGAAGTTAGAGAACCCGATCTCCTTTGAAAAACTTCTTTCTAGAATATTTAAGGAAGTAAGGAAGAGTTTTAAAGGAGCAAAAAAGAGATCCTCACCTTTAGGCAACCTTGTGAATCCCCTCACAATTTTTTTTATAAGATCTCTCACTCTCAACTCCTAAAATACTCTCCCAAACACTCTCCTTTTCTACTCTCAAGAGAAATTCGAAGCAAGATATATGTAGTGTCAATTTTTTGGATGCTTATATATGAAAGACAAGAAAAACTATCTAGAAAACTAAAAATTTCAGCTTGAACGTAGTCAGATCGTATAATATGATCGCACTTCATCTGTACGATCAGTTCAAAAATCTTGGCATGATTCTATATGAACCTTGTTTCATACTCTGTCAGTCATCTATACGAACTGACATCGTACTGTACAAACAGTTTAAAATTGAATAAGTTCATCCAGTAAGATTATATATGAATGTATTTCATACTTTGTGAATCGTTTGTATGAACCTTAGATCGAATAGTATGAACTCTTTAAACAAATTATGTTTTATTTGATACGAATGTGGATGATCCTATTTCATACATTGTGAGTCATCTATACGAACCTAGAATCATACAGTACGAACATCATAAATAATTTTTGGCATAATTTGATTAACTTAGTTTTGTAGGAACTATCATAACAAATCGTCCAGAATAATTTCAAAATCGTACAAAACGATTAATTTTAAAATCTAAAGTTTTGAATTACTCCCCTAGTGTGTATGTGCACGGTTACTCAATTACAATCACACTCTCTCAAACTTAAGAAAAATAAAAAAATTATAGACTTCACTACAAGAAATCCTAAGCTAATCTATCTTGAAGTTTTTGGCAGTCTGGAGTATGATTTCGCTAAAATGTTAGTACACACAAACAACACAAAGAAAAATATATCCAATGTTTGTTAGGAGAAATAGTAATCATAACAATAATATTTTGGTATAATCAAAAAACCACATGATATAAAACTTAATCTTAAAATCAATGTTGCAACAAAGAAGAGGCACCTTAACCCACATAGATTAGTAAATCCTTTTCTTAGTATTAAATATTTTTCTTGTGGCATGCTAGGACATATCTCCCTTACTTGCTCTATCCACCATAGAACACATTTTGGGTGGTGACAAAAATTGCATATACCACAACATAGCATGCATGCATCTCATTTTTTAATTCATAAGGTGGAACTCAAACTTATTTGGGTTCCTAATTCTAACCCTTGATGATTTTGTAGGGATGCTCTCACAAAAGTCCTCGTGAGAGCATGTGATACCTAGACAATAAATATTCATGGCACATGACTGGAGATGTAAACCAATTCATTTCGCTAGAGGCCAGAGTAGGAGGAAAGGTAACATTTGGAGATAACACCACTAGGGGAGTGGTGGGCTCAGGTATAATTAGCACCTCAAAAAGTTTTCTCTTTAAAAATATTTTACTGATAGATAGCTTAAAATATAATCTACTTAGCATAAGCCAGCTCTGTGATAAAGGCTTTAGACTTAAATTTTTTGTCTACCAGCTACATGATAAGCTTAAATGAAAATATTGTACTGCAAGAAAAAAGAATCAATAATGTTTATATGTTGATTGAAACTATGTTTAACCTACTCATTCTCTTTGCCTAATAACTATTATTAATGAATCTTGGTTATAGCATAGGAGATTGCGTTATGTAAGCATAATAAATCTTTAAAAAATCACCAAAAAAACTTAGTAAAGGCATACCCAAATTAGAATTCACTAAGGACAACCTGTGTGATGACTGTCAGTTAAAAAAATAAATCAAATCCTCCTTCCACTTAATTAAGGACATTAACACTAGCAAACCTTTAGAAGTCCTTCACATGAATCTCCTTAGCCCCATTAGCACTACAAGCCTAAGAGGAAAAGTCTTTGGGTTTGTAATTATTAATGATTACTCAAGATTTACTAAGGTTAGATTCTTATCTTATAAAAGTGAATCATTCGAGGAATTTAGGATATTCTCCACTTGGATTTAGAGAAAGCTAGATTGTGAAATTCTAACAATTCATAGTGATCATGGTGAAGAGTTTGAAAATAAAAATTTTGAATCTTAATATAAGGAGCAAGGGAGAGATCATAATTTTTCAGCTTCTAAAACTCCTCAATAGAACGGGTTAGCTGAAAGAAAGATTATGACCTTAGTATAAGCTGCTAGAGCCATATTAGTTAAATATTCACTTCCTAGATACTTCTCGGAAGAACCGGTAAACATAAAAAGTTATGTTCTGAATAACGTTAATGCTAGAGCCAAGCTGAACAAGATTCCTTATGAAATCCTTAAGGGTATGACATCTAACCTCTCTCACTTTCATGTCTTTGGATGTAAAGGGTTCATTCTAAATAATTGGAAATATTTGTTAGAAAATTTTGACCTAAAATCTGATGAAGGAGTCTTCATAGGATACTCAAATGTTGGAAAATCCTTTAGAGTTTTTAATAAAAGGATACTATGGTAGAGGAGACCACTCATATAGTTTTTAATGAATCTGATAATTATGGAGGGTCTAGGGTGGAAGAAGAAGAAGTAGTTGAAGTCACCTAAGGAGTAGAATTTGCAAATATGGAAGAAAGGATAGAAGCTGAAAATATACTGCCTAGAGAATGGAGATATTCTTCAAGTCATCATAAAGAACTAATCTTAAGAGACCCATTTAAAGGTGTTAGAACTAGGCATAGACTTAGAAAAGAAGTGAACCACTCTGCCTTTATCGCAAAAATTGAACCCACAAATATAAATTAAGCACTATCTGATGAATTTTGGATTATAGCCATATAAGAAGAACTAAATCAATTTGTTAGAAATAATATTTAGGAGCTAGTTAAAAGACTTAACGACCAGAGTGTTGTTGGAACAAAGTGGATTTTCAAAAATAAAATGAATGATTCTGGGGTAGTGGTTAAAAATAAAGCAAGGCTAGTGGCTAAAGGATACAACCAAATAAAAGGGATTGACTTTAAAGAGACTTTTGCCCCTGTAGCCAGTTTGAAGCCATAAGAGTGCAACTAGCTTTTGCCTACTTTAAGGGATTCAAACTATACCAAATGGATGTTAAGAGTGCCTTTCTAAATAGGGTAATAAAAGAAGATGTGTATGTTGAATAACCCTCAGGCTTTGAAAACTCAGAATTTCCTAATCATAAGTTTAAATTAAAAAAAGATATGTTATGGACTGAAACAAACACCTAGAGCATGGTATGAAAGGCTAAACACATTTCTACTGGATAGAACCTTTGTTAAGGGGAGCATATACACCACCCTTTTTCTTAAAAAGGTAAAAGAAGAACTACTCATTTAACTACTCATTGTCCAGATCTATGTTGATGATATTTTATTTGAATCTTCTAATAAAAACTTGTGTGATAAATTTGAAAGAGCGAATAGGTTGTTAGACCTATTAATTACGTCCCTAGGCTAACCAAGAGAGGGGGTGAATTGGTACTTTTAAAATTCTCTTGGAATTTTAGAAAATTTTTATCACAATACAAAGCAAATCGTACTGTACAATCATAATTCATACTATATGAATAGAGTTAATCTTTGATGCTTTTCAACCACAGAAAAAATAAAATGTAGTGTAGTAAGAAAATATAGGAAGTAAAAAAGAGAATAGAGAACACCAGATTTTATAGTGGTTCGGTCAAACATGGCCTACATCCACTCCCTAGAGACTCCTTCTCTATGTATTGCACTATATCAAAGTGACTCTCCTTTAGCCCCCACAGCAAGGCGGAGAAGCCTTTACAAACTCTCTTCCACCAAATCCCAGTGTGGTAGAGAACCGATGTCCTTTTTCACCCTTCTGGTGAAGGCAGAGAACCAACTCATCCTTTCACACCCTCCTAGTGTCGGTAGAGAACCAATCATCCTTTTTCACCCTCCAAGTGATGGTAGAGAACCAGAAACCTCTCGAACAATTCCCTTGCAAGAGCCTCTAAGGATATTAAGAAGATGCTTTAAGTACAAACACTGAGATCCTCACTATTGGATAACCTTGTGAATCCCCTCACAATTTTCTCTTCAAAAATCTCTCAACACTTTCTCTCAAACACTCTCCCAATCACTCTCCCTTTCACTCTCAAGAAATATTTTCGTAGAAGGATCTATTGTCAAGTCAGTTTTAAGACCCTTAAGTACTTATGACAAGAAAAACCATCTAAAAAATGAATATTTTAAGTTTCATACGTTCCGATCGTCCCATACGATCTCACATCTTACTATATGAATGATTAAAAAATGAATGATTCATCCCGTACGATCCAGTACGAACCTAATTCAGAGCCGTTCGTACTGCATAGCCTTCTGTATGAACCCTATTTCGAACTATACGAATAGTTTAAAAAATGAATGATTCATCCCGTATGATCCAGTACAAACCCAATTTAGAGCTGTTCGTACCTCAAAATCTCCTGTATGAACTCTATTTCGTACTGTATGAACAGTTCAAAAATTTAATAATTCGTCCCGTACGATCCAGTACAAACCTTAAAAAAATTAAGTCAGAGCTGTTCGTACTGGCTGTTCGTCCCGTATGAATTATCATACGAACCATTTAGAGTAGTTCATCCCTGAAATCCTTATGTACGAAGTCCATTTTGTACTGTACGAACTGGACTTAGAAAAATTTCCATGCAGGCAGGTTCGTTGTGGAGGACACACAAATACAGATCGTCCCGTACAATCAAATTTTACACTGTACGATCAATTTTAAAAATTAAGTTTTCCACTCCACCATTGTGTGTGTGTACAGTTATCCAACTTACAATCTCACTCTCTTAGACTCAAAAAAGAAGAAAAAAATAAAAAATACAGACTACTCATAAATAAATAAACTTGAAGTCTTCAGCAGTCTGGAGTTTGAAATTCCTAAAAAATATGTTAGTGCACACAAAAAAAACTCCAATATTTGTTTGGAGAAGAATAAAACAAAAAATAGGCTTTTGTAATCATTAAAAATAACTTGTATCAGTATTCACTTGAACGAACAGATTTACACAAATCATAACAATCTCCCCCTTTTTGATGATGGCAAAATATTTATTGTGTGATTTAACAATTAAATTCACGTTTCTCCTAAGCTTCCACTAAATGTACGCTCCCCCAAGATAAATGATCTCCTAAGCTCCCCCTAAAGAAATGACATATCCTAAATAAGAGATAAGAGAAGGTTAGATGATCTAACACGGATTAATCAAAGGGAAGAGGAGGATAAGAACAAACAAAATACGCATATATAAGTACAAGCACATACAACTATATGTACCACACATAACATGAATAATATGAATACAAATATATGTACATACACATACAAAATAAAAAAATACCACACATAACATGACATCATAACATGCAACTAGACTAACATGCAACAAGCAAGTCAAACAATACAAAACTTCCCCTTTTGACAACAACAAAAAGGAAAGACACTCAAGGGAGTTGAGGATTTAAATAATGTTAAATGAAGATTAACTACAATATTAAAATCAAATGCAAAAAATAAAAACTCAAAATGGTTTAGATCGCAGAGTATAATAAGGAGAAGAAAAGTTTATATATGACAGTAATGTAATAGACAGATTAAGTAACCACAACTATTGCACAAATGATGAAATAAATTTACCAAATCTTTAAGTCAAAAGTGACAATCATTGATTAGTGAACTTGGAGAAAATGTTAAAGGAAAGAATAATTGGAGACATTGCGCATCTTTTCAAATAAAGCGGCACATTTTGTGCACTTAGTCAATGTTTGGGCTAATTTTATGCCTCTTTTAATTTTGGCGACATTATGCATCTTTTATTGTATGGCACACTTTGTGCATCTTTTAAAGCTTTGCTCTTTTTATTTTCATTAAATAAAATTCTTTCCAACGACACCATCCCTTTGTCACAATTACAATAATGAATACTTTGATGTAGAAATCAAGAGCAATATTAAGACATCAAATATACAAGAATTTAGGCTAAGTAATACATGTCTAAAAAAGTATAATGTAAGATCTTCTAATCTACACCAAATTATAATGAAATCTAAATATTTTGAGAAGTTAAATTATGCATTAAAATTTTCATTTTAATATAAACTCAATTATCATTTTAGAAACTTAATCAACTACAGTCGAGTGTTTAAGATTAGTTATTTGCCAGTCATAATCACTATCATAGAATAATATGCACAAAAACTGAACTTCTTCATTTCATGTTGATTCAAACATATAAAATAGCAAGCTTTTACATTCAACCATAATCTCATAAGAGTAAGCTTGCCAAACATCCATACAAAAATTAAAGAAAAATAATAAGAACCACAATCACAACAATCAACGACTCATAAAACAGCAAAGCAATAGCTAAGCCAAACAACAAGAAAAACATCTCTAATAGTCTGGGGGACCCTGATCTGGAGGAGGTAGAGGAGTGGCAAATATAGCAAAGTAACTATTGAAGGTTGCAATGTTGGTGTTTATAGATTCAAACTGATCTCGAATCCACACCCTATCCTCATTATATCGATCGTCCTGCCGCTTCAAATGCACCTCCATATTGTTGAATCTTTGATCAAGCTTATCAAAACACTGGATCATATCCTGATAGAAGTCTCAGTTGGGTCTAGGTGCAGGAGCTGGTGTAGGTTCGGGTTCATCCTCAGAACTATCCCCATCTCCATCTCTCCCAAACAGTGCCCAAAAAGAAGCATCGGTGAAATAAAGTGGCAGTTCAGATGGTCCATCAGGGTGGATCATATTGTACTTCTTTTCAAGGATAAAATAAATCACATGACCAAGGGAAATGTTCTTCTTTCTCTTTACACTAGGATGGCTAATATCGGTGAGGGAATATAGATAGTCTAAAATTAATTGGGCTTCATCAATGGGTTGGCCAGTCATAATCAAGTAAGTGAAGGTAGAATGAAGAGGGGTCATGTTTATTATATCTCCGGCCTTAGGAATGATGGAGGTCCTAAGAACATGTTGAATTATTTGAGCATTTTGGTTCAAGGAGTCAACTCGAGGATAGTAAGTAAGTTAGCTTATATTTTTAATGACTTGATTGACTTCAGACAAATCATAGTTCGATCAAGAAGTTAGAGTATATGCTCGTATTCCCAGAGTTTTTAGATGAAAAGATTCTCCAAGGTACTCCTTGGTTTTTTCAACTCTTTATTTTAGGACATAGGAAGAGTTTCTAGTATGGTCCTGATTAAAAGTCATGTTGGCCAAAAACACATAGAAAAGATCTTTATTGTATCCAAAGATCAGAGTGAGAAGAAAAGAAAATTGGGTAGAGTCAAACAGTGGCATTATTGCAAAGTGAAGTTTTTCTTGCAGTAGAATGCAGGAAGGTGTAACTTTAGATACGGCATACCTATAATATGCCTCCTCATTTTGAGCACTTACAAAGTTATCATCCTAATCCCTCCTAGATGATGAACCTCTAGATTAATGAGCTCTCTTTTCGCTTCCTGACATCACTTTTTAATGCTCTGAAGGGTTTGAAAATGAAAGTGAAATGAAAGAAAACTACCCTCCTTTATATAGAAAAGAAATCAATCGTACTGTACAAAAAAATTTCATATGGGATGAAATGAATTTCGTCCGGGATGAATCAAATTTCGTACAGGACGAATAGAAATGGTCAAAAATGAAACAGCTTTTTATAAACTACTTGTCCTGAGGCATCCATTTGTACAGGCTTTTTGACTTCCTGATCGTACAGACGATGACGTGTTCGTCTGGGATGATCAGGATATTAAAGGATCGTTCAGGAGACAGTTAGGTTTGTCCTTCTCCAAATTAACACATGGATCATACAGATGAAGACGTGTTCATCCGGGATGATCAACAATAATAAATGACACTAACCGCAAACCCACCCCATTCGTACAGACGAATCTTCTACAATCGTACAGTACGATGATGTCCTCGTACAGTACGAACAGATAAAGAATATATAGTATCATCACTCCAACTCTACATGTTTTTAACACTAAAATAAAGACCAACACAAGACAAAATTTTTAATTTTTTAAAGAAGACACACAAGATAACCACAAAACACAATAAACTAGAAACAAACTAACTAGCAAACACATACAAAATAAATTTGTAGAATTTTTAATCAAGCATTAAGATCAATCACACCTAGCCTTGTCCTTAGCATGCTAAAAGTATCAAACGCTAAGGGTTTTGTGAAAATATCTGTAAGTTGATCTTTAGTAGCAATATAATGTAGTTCAATTTCCCTTTTCGCTATATGATCTCTTATGAAATGATGCCTTATATCAATATGCTTTATTCTAAAATGTTGAATAGGATTATTTGAAATATAAATGGCATTAGTGTTATCACCAAAGATTTGAATTATACCAATAGAAAATCCTAAGTCAACCATTTATTGTTTCAACCAAAGCACCTGTGCAACACAACTCCCTAAGATAATATATTCTGCTTCAGCTGTAGAAAGTGCTACTGAATTTTATTTCCTACTGGTCCAATATACTAAAGAATTTCCAATGAATTCATAAGTCCCAGAAGTACTCTTCCGATCAACCCTATAGCCTGCAAAATCAGAATCTGAGTATCCAAAGATTTCAAAAGAAGAACTATTCTTAGAATACCAAATCCCTAAATTTTGAGTTCCCAAAAGATATCTCAATATTCTTTCCACTACTGTCAAATGTGATTCCTTTGGATCAGATTAAAATTTAGCACATAAGCAAACACTAAACTTAATGTCTGATCGGCTAGCTGTCAAATAAAGTAATGATCCAATTATTCCTTTAAACTTTTTTTGATCAACATATTTTCCCTTATGATCCTTATCTAATAGTACTGAGGAACTCATGGGTGTAGTTACAGGTTTAGCATTATCTATTTTAAACTTTTTGAGAATGTCCTTAACATACTTAGATTGATAAAGAAATGTTCCTTCCTTATTTTGCTTTATGCTAAAATCAAGAAAATAACTCAAGTCACCCATTAAACTCATCTCAAATTCACTACTCATTGGTTTTAAAAATTCATCACATATATTTTTATTAGTTGATCCAAAAATGGTATCATCTACATATATTTGTACAATGAGTATTTCATTCCCAATTCTTTTCAAAAATAGAGTGGTGTCCACACTTCCTTTAACAAATGATCCTTTTAATAAGAAAGTGCTTACCCTATTATACCAAGCTTGAGGTGCTTGTTTTAGTCTATACAATGCATTTTTCAATTTAAAAGCATGATAAGGGAATTTAGAATTTTTAAAACCTAGAGGTTGCTTAACATAAATATCCTCTTCTATCACCCCATTCAAGAAGGCACTCTTAATTTCCATTTGATATAATTTAAAATCTTTAAAATACGTAAAGACTAATAACACCCTAATTGCTTCAAGTCTTGCTACAGTGTCAAATGTATCCTCAAAATCAGTCCCTTATATTTGATTATACCACTTAGCTACCAATCTAGCCTTATTTCATATAACAACTCATGAATCATTTATTTTATTTTTTAACACCCACTTAGTCCCAACTACACTTTAATCTTTTGGTCTTTCAATTAGCTCCCAAACATATTTTCTTTTAAATTGATTTAATTCTTCGTGTATGGATAAAATCCAAAATTCATCCAAAAGTGTTTGATCTATATTAGTGGGTTCAATCATTGAAATAAAATCCGAATGATTTACTTCTTTCCTCAAACCATGTCTAGTCCTAACTCCTTCACTTGGTTCTCCTAAAATCAACTCTTTAGGATGACTTCTAACAAATTTTCATTCTTTAGGCAATTAATTTTGTTCTTCCTTTTCAACCCTTTCTTCAACCTTTTGATTTTCAAATTTTTGGGTTACCTCCTCAACCTTATCTTCATCCAATTTAGACCATTCACTATTATAAGATTCATCAAAAATAATATGAGTGGTCTCTTCAACTACCAATATTCTTTTATTAAAAACTCTATAGGATTTTCTAACACTTGAATATCCTATAAAGATTCCTTCGTCAGATTTGGGATCAAATTTTTCTAAGAAAGTTTTGTCATTATTATGAATGAACACTTTACATCCAAAAAAATGTAGATGTGAGAGGTTGGGACATCTACCTTTAAGAAGTTCATAGGGTGTCTTATTTAATTTAGATCTAATATACACCCTATTCAACACATAGCACGCTGTGCTAACAGCTTCAGCCCAAAAATATTTTGGAAGTGAATATTCTGCCAACATAGCTCTAGCAGCTTCAATTAATGTCCTGTTCTTTCTTTCTACAACTCCATTCTGTTGAGATGTCCTAGAAGCTGAGAAGTTGTGTTCAATCCCATAAGATTTATAAAAATCATCAAATAATTTATTTTCAAATTCTCCCCCATAATCACTTTGGATAGTTATAATTTCAAAACTTAGTTTTCTCTAAATCCAAGTGGAAAAATCTCTAAACTCTTCAAATGATTCACTCTTATGATTCAAAAATCTAATCCAGGTGAATCTAAAATAATCATCCATAATTACAAACCCAAATCTTTTTCCTCCTAAACTTAAGGTACTAATAGATCCAAATAGATTCATGTGAAGAATTTCTAAGGGCTTGCTAGTCCTAATTTCTTTGATTGAACTGAAAGAGGGTCTGATTTATTTTCCTAATTGACATGCATCACACAAATAGTCTTTAGTAAAGTCTAATTTGGGTACACCTCTAACTAGCTCCTTTTGGGGTGATTTTCCTAAGATTTCTCATACCAGCATGACAAAGCCTTCTATGCCATAACCATGATTCATCAGATACAATTTTCAAACAAAGAGCAGTAGAAGGTTTTATAGAGTTCAAATCTAACATGTAAACATTATTCACTCTATCACCATTTAACACAACAATTCCATTTTGACTAATAACACAACTAGTAGATAATAATTTTATATGATAACCTTTGTCACACAATTGACTTATGCTCAACAGATTGTATTTTAAGCCTTCAACCAATAGAATATTTTCAATCACAAAATTTCTAGAATTTCATATTATACTTGTACCTACCACTCTCTTAGTAGTATTGTCTCCAAGTGTAACCTTGCCTTCATTCCTGGCTTCCAGTGTTATAAATTAATTTGCATCTCCAGTTATATACTTAGAACAACCACTGTCCAGGTACCAAATACTCTCACGAGGTCTTGTGTGCGAGCGTTCTTGTAAAAATATCAAATGTTAGACTTGGGAACCCAAACAAGTTTGAGTTTACCTCTAGATAATTTTAAAATAGATGTATGTGTGATATGCTGTGATTTATTCATCTTTGGTCTCCATATTAGTTATGTTCTATGATGAATAGTACAGGTGTGAGAAATATGTCCTATCATACCATAAGAAAAATATTTTATTCCAGGAAAAGGATTCACCAATCTATTTATCTTGAAGGATTTTTTCTTAGACTTTGAACCAGTGGTCTTATAGTAGGATTTGTAAAAATCTTCAAGTTTGGGTGGTTTCTTATTTTCTTTAAGTGCCTTTAACTGAACTTCAAGATATGCATTAGCACTTTCTAAAATTGAATTTTCAATCTTCAAGTTATGCTCTCTATTATCAGATTCATCCATAAATATTTTGAAATCATTTTCAAATTTAGTGTGTGATAATTTTAAAACTTCATGCTATTTATTCAAATCATCAAATTCATCCAACAAAGTCATATGGTTGCTATCTATTAAAGCATGATCTCTCCTAAGAATTTCATATTCATTTTATAGCTCTAAATGATCCAAATTTAACTTAGCATATAATTTTTTTAGTTTCTTATATGTTGAATGTATGAGTTTAGAAACATCAAATAATTCATCATAACTTAAGTCACATACCTCTTCTTGATCCGAATGATCGAGATTGTCAGCCATCAAGCACAAATTTGTGACTTCCTCTTCAGGTGCTGTTTCTAATGAATCTGAAGCTGAGCCCGCCTAAAAAGCTTATTAAAGTCTCTTTTTACCCCTTCTTTCCTTTGGTTTCTCCTCGGCCTTCTCCTTGCTAGGATTTTCTTTGAGATTGGGGCAGTCCATCTTTATGTGTCCTGGATTTCTACATTCATAACAAATAACATCATTAGAAGCCTTAATATTTTTATGGAACATACCTTTGTTCCACTGTTGGCATCTTCTCTGCTTCCTCTTTAGGAAACTTCTAAATTACCTTGTCATCAAGGCAATGCCCTCTTCATCCTCAGGTAATGATTGATCACTGTCTAAACCTTCCACCTTCAAAGCTATATTCTTTTCCTTCCATTTGTCTCCTGTATCAATCTATCTTTGAGTCACAGATTGCTCATAAGTAATTAGTGATCCAAGAAGATTGTCAATAGAATAGACATTTAAATCTTTTGATTTAGTTATCGTAGTAATCTTTGCATCATATGCAGTAGGTAAGAAATGAAGTATTTTATTTACTTTTTCTGCATTCATTAATTCCCTACCGAAGACATGCAATGAAGTGGCTATATGTGTAAAACATACATACATGTCTCAGATTGATTCATTCGGTTTCATGCGAAAGAGTTCATAATTATGCAAAAGAATGTTCAATCTAATTTGCTTCACTTTATTTGTACCTTCATATGTAATGCAAAGTCTATCCCATATTTTCTTTCAGGATTTATAAGTAGAAACACGCATATAGTCTTTAGATTTAAGAGCACAGAAAAAACTATTCAAGCATTTTGCATTTAGTTACGATAATTCCCTTTCTTCTAAAGTCCAATCGGAAAATGGTGTTTCAACTCTTATGCCATCTACAAGTCTAGTAGGTGCAGTGTAACCAACCTGAACTAACATCAACATGCGATAGTCAAGAGATTATAGAAAACTAGATAAATGAGTTTTCCACAAATCAAACAAAATATTATCAAACAAAGGTGGTCTAGTGATCGAGTAACCTTCTAACATGTTTCAGTTTCCAAAATTAGCCATGATCGAATTTCAAAACGTAATCTAAACAGTGATTTTTGAAATAGGCTCTGATACCACTTGAAAGAGTGAATAGGTTGTTAGACCTATTAATTACGTCCCTAGGCTAACCAAGAGGAGGGGTGAATTAGTACTTTTAAAATTCTCTTGGAATTTTGAAAAAATTTTATCACAATACAAAGCAAATCGTACTGTACGATCACAATTCATTCTGTACGAACAGAGTTAATCTTTGATGCTTTTCAATCACAGAAAAAATAAAACGTAGTGCAGTAAGAAAATGTAGTAAGTAAAAAATAGAATAGAGAACACCAGATTTTATAGTGGTTCGGTCAAACACGACCTACATCCACTCCCAAGAGACTCCTTCTCTAGGTATTGCACTATATCAAAGTGACTCTCCTTTAGCCCCCACAGTAAGGTAGAGAAGACTTTACAAACTCTCTTCCACTAAATCCCGGTGTGATAGAGAACCGACATCCTTTTTCACCCTCCTGGTGAAGGCAGAGAACCAACTTGTCCTTCCACACCCTCCAGACATTGGCAGAGAATCAATCATCATTTTTCACTCTCCAAGTAACTGCAGAGAATTGGAAACCTCTCAAACAATTCTCTTATAAGAGCCTCCAAGGAGATTAGGAAGATGCCTGAAGTACAAACACTGAGATCCTCACTATTGGATAACCTTGTGAATCCCCTCACAATTTTTTCCTTCAAAAATCTCTCAACACTTTCCCTCAAACACTCTCCCAATTACTCTCCCTTTCACTCTTAAGAAAAATTTTCACAGAAGGGTCTATCTTCAAGTCAGTTTTAAGACTCTTAAGTACTTAGGACAAGAAAAACCATCCAAAAACTGAATATTTTAAGTTTCACGCGTGCTGATCGTCCCGTACGATCTCACATCTTACTGTACAAATAGTTCAAAAAATGAACGATTCGTCCCGTACGATCTAGTACGAACCTAATTCAGAGCCGTTCGTATTGTATAGCCTTCTGTACGAGCCCTATTTCATATTGTATGAATAGTTTAAAAAATGAATGATTCATCCCGTACAATCTAGTACGAACCTAATTTAGAGCCATTCATACCTCAAAATCTCCTATATGAACTCTGTTTCGTACTACATGAATAGTTCAAAAATTAAACAATTCGTCCCATACAATCGAATACGAACCTTAAGAAAATCAAGTCAAAGCCATTCGTACCGGCTGTTCGTCCCGTATGAACTATTCAGAGCAGTTCGTCCCTGAAATCCTTATGTACAAAGTCCATTTTGTACTGTATGAACTGGACTTAGAAAAATTTCCATGCAGGCAGGTTCACTGTAGAGGACAGACAAATACAGATCATCCCGTACGATCAGATTTCATACTGTACGATCAATTTTAAAAATTAAGTTTTCCACTCCCCCATTCTGTGTGTGCACAGTATTCCAACATACAATCTCACTCTATCAGACTCAAGAAAGAAGAAAAAAAAATAAAAAATACAGACTACTCACAAACAAATGTACTTGAAGTCTTCAGCAGTCTGGAGTTTAAAATTCTTGAAAAATATATTAGTGCACACAAACAGAAACTCCAATATTTGTTAGGAGAAGAATAAACAAACAATAGGCTTTTGTAATCATCAAAAACAACTTATATCAGTATTCACTTGAATGAACAGATTTGCACAAATCATAATAAAATTCTTTAAAGTAATGAGTAAGGAGTTTGAGATGAGCATGATGGGAGAACTAAACTACTTTCTTAGATTTAGTATAAGGTAGAAGGATGATAGAATTTTTCTTAGTCAACCAAAATACATTAAGGTTATCCTTAAGAAATATGAAATGGATAAATCTAAGGCAATGAACACTCCCATGAGCTCTATAGTTTAGTTGGATAAGGACTCAAGTGAAAAATCAATTGATCAAAAGAAATACAGGGGAATTATTAAATCACTTCTTTACTTAATTACTAGTAGACCTGATATTATATTTAATATTTTTCTTTATGCTATATTTCAGGCTGATCCAAAAGAATCCAACTTGACTGTTGTTAAGAGAATCCTTACATATCTCTTAAAAACCCAAAACTTAAAAATTTGGTATCCTAGGCACAATACTTCCTTTAAAATCATAGGATATTCTAATTCAAACTTTGCTGGATACATGGTTGATAGGAAAAGCACTTTTGAAATATGTCAATTCGTAGGACAATCTTTAGTCTTCTAGTCCAGTAGAAAATAGAACTTAGTAGCCCTGTCCACTACAGAAGCTAAATACATTACCTTAGAAAGTTGTGTGGCACAGGTCCTTTGGTTAAAGTAATAAATTCCAGATCTAAGGCTACATGTAGGCACCATTCCAATCCTATGTGATAACACTAGTGTCATCAACATTTTTAAGAATCTAATCCAATACTCTAGGGTCAAACATATAGACATAAGACACCATTTCATTAGGCACCATGTCACTAAGGGAGACAGCGCTATATCATGTAACCACTGAAAATCAGCTTGTAGATATCTTTACAAAACCACTAGCTTTTGAAACCTTTAGCACCTTAAGAACCAGATTAGGTTTCATAGATATTCATGCTTGAAATTGGATGGTTTAAAATTATGAAATTTGATTGATTTTTTTTTTGTTTTGTTTTTTTTTAATGGTTGGTTTTATTATTTTGGTTTATCAATATTTTATGATTTTTTCCTTTCCCTCTGTATATGTCTTTTATTTCTTTTAAAATTTAAGAATTCGATCACTACTCACTTCAATAGTTCAACTCTTATTTTAATAAGAAACTTACCTATTTTTGTAAGTAGTGTTTGACTCCTCTAAAAATAGTTAAGGGAAGAAATTGGAGATTATCTCTCTTCCTTTAACTCCATTAGGGGTATAACTTCTTTTTGAATCAAAATTTATTTCAAATTAAAATTAGACCTAGAAATGGAGATCTATTTCATCTTCCTACAGTTCTCTATCTCATTTGAATATTTTTGCAAATCAATAAATATATTTCAAATTTTCTTAATCAAACTATTTATCTATATCAGATGGATAAGGTTTTGGTTTGTGATTTACTCTTTCTTATATAAGAGAGTGAATTCTTCTCTCATATTTGGAAGATAATTTCATAACTGATAGTTTATAAAGACTTAAAATGGAAGCAAGTTTGTGAAAGCAAAAAAATAGAGGCATAAAATGAGCCCAAAAGCTGAAAAGATATGCAATGAACACCAAAAATTGAAAGATACACAAAGTGTATCAAAATCAAAAAATATATAAAAAAGAGAAACAAAATGAGCCCATAATGAGTTAGCTTCCCTTCCTTTCAAAATTTTAAATCATAAACAAATCCATGAGCCAATTAATATCATCCGCACTCGAGTTTGAAAATCATGATATCTGATTCATCACTTTGTAATGCTATTCTCTTAGATATATTTCTGAAAAAAAGTATGAAAAGATCATATTTCCTATTTAATTTATTTTTGGAATAATATTTTTATTTTAATTAGACCTTTAACATGTAATGGAGCCTGAGCTAGGGTAGACAAAATTTAATTTTCTAAACTTTCTAGATTTTAGCATTGTTAATGCATTTCATACTAATCTAATCATTGGGTAAAATTTTCATTGATACTATTGATCGATTCTTAAAAAAAAATTTGTAGATGTTTTTTCTTGGTTTTTTATTTGTTTTATTTTACTCTTATTTTTGTTTTGTTTTAGACCCTTCATGATCATCACATTCCATCCAATAACTTTTTGAATTTTTCTTTACATCATCCAGTATGATTCATACTGTACTGTATGATCTGAACAAAATATTAAATCTCTGATCATAGCACATTCAATGGTTAGTATCGATTAATTATTGGTGATCGTATTATATGATTTCTTCTTCATAATGTATGATCTACGTGGCAGGAACTGTTAGACGAATTGAATTTAGCCAATACAATCATTAATATTACATCATATAGTACCATCCTCCTATTTATACTGTACGAACTCAAAAGTCAGCAATCGTACAAGCTGACTCATCGGGATGATCACGCTGTCTCTAATCGTCCAGTATAATGTTTGATTAAACTATAATAAAACCACATTTTTTGACAGATCATCTGGATGAATTAATTGCACTAGATCGTCCAGTAGGATCTCATGATCATACTGTACGATTCGGGCAATTTTATTAAATGGTAAGAATTCATTCAATTTTTTCACACTATTCCAATCTTCCAATCCTTCACTTCCCTCTTGAACTCTCTTTCCTTGTAATGGTTGGTGGAAAATGTTTCTGAGCACTAGTGGGTAGTTCCTCTAGACAAACTATTGATCTTAGATTCACTGAGGTTGCTGATGAAGAAGCCTATCAACGGTACAAAACTATTGGGATTACCCCATCCAAAATTATCAATCAAGGGATTTTGAACTTTTAAGTACTCGATCTTTTTTCCCATACAACTCTTGGTTTCATCCTCATCCTAGCCTTTCCATTCAACTCTGAACTTTTATTTGAATTCTTTTTAAGCCTTTGCATTAACAATGAGGTCACTGCCTTACAATCTTAGGTTAATAAAAGGCATGTAGAAATTACTTACCATGTCTTTCATGAATTTCTTCACCTTTACACAACTGGAGACAAAATTTATATTTGAGAATCAGATCCTGACTATAATTGGACCCCTACCAACAACATCCTTAGGGAGTCCAATATTAACTGTTATATCGCAAAAGTCAATATCTTAGTCCATGATTCCCAAATCATTTAACACATCCTTTGCAACTCAATCATTTCTAAAGTTGGGGATCAAATTAATATTACCCCTATTCTCTCACTTGCCACCTTCCATATCATGGCCCAAATATACTTTAATGCAGCTGACCTTATAATTTGATATCTTGACAATCTAATATGTATTAGAGATCCCAAAAATAAAAGAAAGCCTAACCTTGCCTTAGGACATCTCATTTCCTATGTCCTAGAAAGCAAATATAACCTCCAGTATCCTACCCCACCTAATCACCTCCTAGTCATCTATTCCAATAGCTCCTTTAACATCCTTCACAATGCTCATCTCCACCACATATGATATGTTGACCCCGAGCCAAAGGAGGGAGTGGGAGAACAACCTCAAGCACCAGCTCCTATCTGCTAGTAGTCTCAGCTGGATCAGCTAGTTCAAAGGTTTGATTAGTGGGAGGCTAGATTTGAAACTACAAAGCTAAGCAGCAGCAACAGCATGTAAATGATCTGGCTCATTTTGAAATCTATACAGCATAGCAATAGTAACAGCATAACAATGATATGGCTTGGTTTGGGGAGCAATTTGTTTCCATTCATTTCTTCTTTCAGCCACCACCACTTGAACAAGATTCCTTTTCTAGTTTGCTCTGTATTTTTTTTATTCATGTGTTTGTACTGTTCTTTACTTTTGTACTTTATGATGTATATTTTTTCTTTCTCTCCTTTATGTCATTTTCTTTTCAATTATTTCCTGCTTTTTGTGATGTCAAAAGGGAGAGTAGTAGTGTGTGGTTAATGTCATAACTTGTGTGCATCTTTTAATGAAGCTAGCTTTCCTGTTTTACTTATCTTCTATTTTACTTATGTTTGTCATGCATTTCTTTAAAAATAAAATAAATAAATAAAAATTAAAAAATTATTGAACTTTCCTCATTTTCAAAATTTTCATCTTCTAAGGAGAAGTTTCATAAAATGTCAAAATGCTTTGAAAATCTTTAACAATAATATTTGTCATCATCAAAAGGAGGAGATTGTTATAAATTTGGACCCAAGTCCTGTGATTTTGATGATAACAAACTTTCTTGGACTTTTTACTATGCTATTTCAATATATTACATATCTATTTTACCCTGCTCACTAACATTTCAGGTTCATCGTTCACTTGTAACTTCAATCCGCTCAAGATTGGGTTAACTAGGGTTGAGTCAGTTTTTAATTTCAATTTCAATGTACTTTTACCTTTCTTGAATCAAGTCATGTATATGATGGATACTAAGCTAAGTAACCTTCCACACACACACTCAAGAGAGTGAGTTGGTGAGTTAGAAAAATTTTTATTTTTTGAACTAATCATATAGTATGATTTAAATCATACTGGATGATCTGTTAAAATAAAAAACCCTAATTAGGGCATCTTAGTTAATTAAAATGAATTAAGCTCATCATAATGTACAATATAGATCATATGGGATGATCAGTTATAATCAGCAAAATAGCTGCCAATCATAATTTAGGTAATTTTTTAATACTCAAAATATGTGTTTAATCGTATCGTATGATCTTTATCATACTGTATGATCTACAACAATAAAAAATATTATCTCCCATCATCATAGATGAAAAACCACAATTTTTCCCTAATCGTACTGGACAATCAGTTCAATCTCTTGAACTAATTATATAGAACGATCGTAGGATAATACAGGATGATCAATACAAATAATTGAACTAATCGTCAAAACCAAAGCATTTCATACTGGATGAAAGTGCTATTTTGAACTAATCGTACAGGACGATCTTAAATTGTACTAGACGATTAGAAGCGTCATATTAAAAATTAAGGCTTCCTTGGAGGCTCTTTATTTAAACGCCTATATTATCTTGTAAGAAAATCTTTTATTGTTAGAATTGCTTGAGAGAGAGCTTTGGGAGAGAATTGGAGAGAGCTTTGGGAGAGAAGAGAGGGAGAGTTATTATGAGGGGGAGTTGTGAGAACTTCACAAGGTTACTCCAAGAAAAGTTCCTTCCAATCTTCTTCAAATCTCTGCTTTGATTCTTGGGTGGCTCCATGGAGACATTCTTTAGCACATGATCATGGTTCTCTGCCAACTCCAGGAGGGAGTAAAAGGATTCTTGGTTCTTTGCCATCTTCAGGAGGGAGAAAAAGGATTTTAGGTTCTCTACCTTCACCAAAAGGGTGAAAAAGATTTAAGGTACTCTACTGCATCGGGTTGATGAAAGAGATTTTGTAAGGGCTTCTCCGCCTAACTGTGGGGGCTAAATGAGAGACACTAAAAGATTTAGTACAATACCTGGAGCGGAGGCCTCCGGGGAGTGGACCTAGGTCAGATTTGATCCAACCACTATAAAATCAGGTGTGTTTGTTATTTTATTTTTTTACATTATAATTTCCGTACGAAAACTCTTATTTTGTTATTATTGTGAAATTGATCTACTTCTGCATCAAGGGATTCTCTTTTATTAAAGAATTTTTAAATTATCAATTCGACCCCCCCCCCCCCCCCCCCCCCGCTCCTCTTGGTTAGCCTCGGGCTAGTTTTTAGAGGTTTAATAACCCTCACGAACATTCATAATGAACTTTGGGGATACCCTTACTTCCAAAACCAGTCTGGGAAAGGCTTTGGTCAACCTTTATTTGATTTATTTGGTCAGTCTAGCTATCAGACTAGAGTTCTCATCTCTTGCTAGGAGGCGAGTGGGATTGGCAACTTTATCCAAACCGTAAGCTTCTTTCATTAGCTCTTGGAGAGACATGACGTTTGATGGTCATTTAAGCACACTAACCACACACGGTGGATGGTTAGCCATGTAGAGGATGTCTTGAATGGACTTAAAGAGGATCTCCTCTATAGCTTACAACTAACGTTGAGTTGTGTACTAACGATTCATTTTATTCTCTAGGGCTTCAAGTTGGTTGGTACGTATAAATTTTATTGCCTTTGACATTGATCCTTGCTGGAAAAAGAACTTATGAGGTCTCCTTTTCTCGGGGTAGGGGGGGGGGGGGGGGGGGGGTGTGGAATGACTACTTGGAGGATATAATAGGTCCCAACCCATCGTACTCTAATGTAATGCTCCTTCCCGTTTCTATGTAAGTCCCTTGAATGGGTTGTTTCAAGAGTGAAGTGTATCCTCCTATCACTCAACTTGAACATGACCTATAAGACACCTACGAACGAGTACTATACAGTTATTTACGTGTGTACAATATAATTAGAAGCTAATTTAATTATCAAATAGCATAACTAATGATTTAATTGCTAGTACTAATTATCTAGTTATTTATTTTGGTGTTATTCTAATTAATATTAGATTACTAACTACACTGATAATTATATAATAAATTACTTGATTAGTATTTGAAATAACTAATTATTTAATTACTACTTATGTTGTTAATTAATTAATTAATATTTTAATAAAAAATTAATTACTTATTATACCAAAAATTAATTAACTAAATATTTAAGTATTCTATTACTAACTAATTGTTTAATTATATATAATTTATATAGTTAATTCTTAAATAAATTATTTATATTTCCAACTATATTAATTGAATTAATCAGATTAATTTACGGTTAAGTTTTAGAGGAGAAAACTAGAAACAAACCCAAGTTTATAGTTAAGTTTTAGAAAAGAAAACTAGGAACTAGGAGTGAAATTTTTATTTCGACCTGTGCCATTCTTTTTGCCTTCTATGTTTTACTCTTTTGTAGTTATTTTTGTTATTTTAGCTTCATACATAGCTTCATCTTTTGATTAATGAATGTAGGAAGTTTCAAATTTCACTATCTTAAGAAGTTTTATTTCAGCCTCCTTGTAGATTAAGATTTTCTCCTTTCATAAATTTTAAATACTAAAATAAATACTCAGATAGTTAGTCAAAATTTTATAAGATTAACGATTATAAAGTCAAATAATATTCAATAATAACCTTTAAAAATTTATTAAATCTGATCTTATTTACTAAATCCAACTTTATGGATGCTGTTTTCTGTTATTCTGGACCCAATTTATTTGATTACACCTTCTGGTTTTTACTATTTTGCTGTATCTTGCGGTTTTCTGGAGCTCGGCTTGGATGGATGCTGTTGGCTGTTCTCCTTTGGCGTGCATACTAGACATTCGTGGGTTTGCTGGCAGAATTTTGGCATTCGCGGGTTATACATTTATTTCCCCTTTTTTTAAGGGCCTATGTTGAACTCCCTTTCAACTGTGACTGTGTGCAACCAGGTAGCTGACCTGCAGAGAAATTGCTGAACAGATACTTGAACCTGATATTCACCTTTAGATCGCAACCCACAATGTTTGAGTTCTTTTATTACAGATCTTGGATGGTTTTTCTGAGCCCGGTTATTTTGATAAAATCCTCAACGCTTTTTAAAATTGTATTGTTATTCCTCTTGTAACTTTGGATTCTCTGCTGTACACAAAATATTATTATTTTGTTTATTTTATCAATGAATGAATGCTGGATCTGGTGCTCACCTCCATTAAAAAAAAAATCGCATCGGCTATTTTTAGTGCCAATGGGTGAGGGGAGGGAAGAAGGTGGTTGTCATTGTGTGCTTTGCAGTGCCGGGTTGGATTCCCAGCGAAAGAGATCACGCATTTATCACTTACTGTTGACTTGGAGTTATATTTTATAAAGAGTAGTACTGGCACATTGCTCAGTCAATGTCTTAAAGAAATATTGTTATGTTAGCAATAAAATGTTCCTGTGATGCATGCTGCATAACACTAATGCACGAGATCCTAAGAGCACATTTATAATAATTCTACCTCCTTTAGGCATGTCCCTCAAGACAAATCTTATGATGACTTGCGTCTTCTTGGCAAAGAACAAGAGAAGAATCTCAACTATTCTCATCAAGTTGCCCATGATGAATACCGTTATGGCCCAACCTACTTGGAGGACTACTCAATCGACTTCCCTTGACTTGCCAAACTCTTTGCTAATAAGTTATACCCTACTTGACTTTCTTGACAAAAGGCCTAAATCAAATAATACATACTTAATCTAATGTTGTAACCCTCAATAAAGAAATTGAGCCTAATCTAATGTTTCTCATAGCCATATTCTTTAAGTTTTCTGAGCAAATGATGCAAGCCCCAACTCCAAAATAAAAATTGCAATTCAAATTTAAATATTACCTTAGGCCTTCTCATCTATAGGGTAAGGTTGTTAGCCTCATAACTCTATCACCACCTTGCTTGTAAGAAAAGGCCATAAGACCAATATGGAGGCCTACCTTAAAGTCAAATTTGAAGAGAACCTTCCTACATGGAAAATCCTAATATCAATGTTATAAGCCCTCTATTCAAATCTAAGCCACGTGTTGGAGATCCTAAATGATAAAGTAAGTTGTTGATTTAGCATTGAAATTCAATCATGGGTCACATATTCTACTATATGAGGTTGTATGCTCCCGAACCCCTTAAAACTACCTTCCAATTAAGGCCATAAACACCACCAAGAGTCTAAATCCACATGATGTTAGGGCAATGAGCATGTTGCTACTTAATTCAGGTTTAATCTATTTCCCACACAAAGCATCCCTTACATCCAAAGTTAAGACCTATTCAACACTAATAAACCTATTTCCTAAAGATCATGAGATCAATTAAACTATAAGCTATGCTAGCTGAAAATTCATGTTAAAAACACCGATGGGAAATTATAGACATAAGTCAAGCTTCAATATTATCCCATTCTTAGTTTACCTTTAAGTTTGAGATTGTAAGTTTTGATAATAAAATAAATATATAACTTGGAACTAAGTTAAATGTTAGAGATACTTAGAATATAAATAAGGAAGTTAAGAAAGTTCTAAAATGTTTTAGGAACTTCTTCAAATTAAGATAATAAGCCCTATAAAATGTTTGAATTCACCTAAATACTAGAGACACTGAGAGCGCTAACAAAGATATTACACTAAATCTAAAATCTTTTCTTTTAGGCTACCTTGCCAAATGGAAATATAGTAAACCTCAATATTTGAGCCATCTCTAAGCAAAGGCTATAAAGCTTTCTATATGACTATTTTTAAAAATGTAAATCCCAAAACTCTTGACAAGTTAATTAGGAACTCATTAAGTCCTAAATCCTTTGAGTTATATATAAAGAAATCCACTTGAAGTTAAGCCATCAATCTTCATGTTGCTAAGTTAATAACTCATATGGTACAAAGCTTGCAATATATGTTACTAAGCCATATTTTTAGTAATATGCCATCTTTAGAGTGACATGTTGCCTCACTAAATATTGTTGCACCTTAATTCAATTTCATTATGCTAAATTGACTAGTTAATATTATTTTTCTATATTGAGTTGCCTTTGTTAATATCATATCTTATGTTGCTAAGTATTCCATTTATATATTATATACATATGATAATCTTAAAATTTAATTATGACCTATAGCGCTAGCTTATCCAATTTTCTTGAATTAAGATAACTCTTACATATATCAACATAAATATTATCATGCATAGGGTAACATTAATGTATTCCCTCAAGAACTATCTTGATTTAAATGTTTGATATGGTCCATAGTTTTTATATATATTTGATGGTATCCAATGCTTTTTTTTTCTTAGGGCATTTCCTTAGATTTTTTTAAAAGTGGAATAGTCCTTTTTTTTAGGGAAACGTATTAGTCATATTCCAATCTTTTAAGCCAAGCTTAGCACAAATTCTTGATCCTAGTACATTAAACCTTGAAGTTCATACAAAAAGATCTATAAGCTATAGATAGATATATTAGTCATGTCAGGTCATTTCACACATAAGAGGCGAGTGATCAAGAAATATATCTCTTAGTCTTTTATGTAAAGCACATAAATATTCGTAATTAAGATTATTTTTAGGTATTACACCCAAAATTCAATTAGCTCTGAGGTTAGCACCCATAAAGGATTTTAATTTCCAAAGTAGTGTCTAAATGGAACTAAAATAAATTAAACAATCTACCTTTGAAGGCATGATGACTCATGTTAGTAATGGCCATCATGATATTAAAATGCAATAGTCAGTACAATATGAAGAGGGATCATGCATCACACTTCTAGATCCTATAATTTCTTTTCCTAATTTCATTAGGAAGGTCAATCTCTTCATCTTTGATTTATGATATGCTTTATCCTTAATGTCATACGAGAATAAGTAAGTGGGTTTTCTGCCTATAAATTTGAATCTAAGCCCATATATGTGACTTGGTCTGATAAATGAACTTCAAAGAGCATAAATATTAGTGGCATTCTATCATATAAATTTCTAGTGACCCTCTTAGGGGTAATATCTCTTTTTCTACATTTAGATCATTCATGAGCTCTCCCCCTTATTTTCACAAATTGTACTTTTGTGGCTCAAGTTTTTTGGCTTCCTCCTTCACTACTTCAGAAATTTGCCTGAGATATATTGGTTTTCTTTATTAAGGGATTATTTTTACTTCTCAAAGGACAATTTTATCTATGTTTAACACCACAACGAAGAAATATTAGCATGGGTTAAATCATGTATCAATTATTTAGACCAAATCAAGACTTTTATCAAATATTATTACATTGTTAATTTTGAGCAAGTTATGATAATAAAACTTCTATTTTTTTCTTCTAGTAGGATGTGTGAATAAATAACAAGATTATCACTATATAGATGTCTAGTGGATTGACCACAAAATGTCTTGCATTTGTAGACTTTCCAACCAATGGATAAAATATAATTGCATAAAACATTAAGGAAGTGATGTGCAAAGAGAAAACTTTGAAATAAGTAAATTTTTGAAATGAACTTATCTACTATCTTTGTTGAGCAGAATGCAAATTTTATAAAGAGTGTTGGCGGTAAACCGTCCAATGATAAAATGAAAAGGGCCTTTCAATGGAGGATGAAAGTTCCCATTACTACACATAAATGTATATGCCAAGAATAAATATATAAAGAAATGCCTATTCTATTGTGGTCAACATCATTCAACTAGGGGATTCCTACAAATGAATATTTTTAAGGGGGCATATTACTACCTTGAGTGTTAAATCACCTTTTCTTGTAGGTTCTAAAATACAAATAGATAAGGATAAAATATATATTTCTTAAATGAACACTTTACATAGAATAGTATATCATCTCAAAAGATGGAAATAAAATTCATATATGTTGTTCTATTTAGAAATAACATAGCTCAACTTAGGTAATGTTTGGTAAAGATTTTCTTTAACAAGGATAGAGAAAACTACTAATTGTTAATTTAACTATGGGGTTCAAGTCTCCCATAAGAGCAAGATTTTATGAATAAATATATCTTAAGAAGAATCATTTCCAAAGAAAATGATCAATTCAAATCATGACTTAATGCTTTAAATTTTACAAAGCTTGAATCAAAGTATATGACCATTAAATTTCTAAGTAGGATAATCTAAAATACAAAAAAGGGTATGTAAAGCATTTAATGAAGGATAAAGCAATTGATACCAAAACATTATATAATACTTAAAAAATATTAACCTATGGTTAAGCTTTTTAACATTTTTAGAGATGCTTTATTATGTTTAAGTTGAGTTGATTTTGGAGTGTGAGCCCTACTATTCTACAATAATAATGAGGCATTATTAGGGAATTTTCCAGAATGAGTGCTTATAATATCATAACCAAGGATGCCAACTTCAAACATTGATCTAAAGAAATGAATTATTATAGATATAATGTATAACCTTTCCTAAAATACAATCTATTCTTGATGGAGCATATATTCCTTACCTCAAGAAAGCAGGATTTTCTTGACATGTCGATCTTACAAACCTTCCTTAGAATCCCAGCCAACTAAACTAGTGTACGTATTTTGAAAACCATTCCATCATTTCAAAATAAATGCAAGATAGGCTAGGTTATTTTGAATTATGAACTCAATCTTATGCTTAACAATAAAAGTTAAGAAATTTGAGTATATGGTTATTCATGCAAATTTATAATGCATTTTTTTAGTTATTTAGATCTAATGATCAAATGCATGAGAAAACATAATTTACTATGCTTTCTTATAAGATTTATAAATTAATCTATCAACTTAAGGCCTTTATAGATCTCTATTGAGCTCACCCTTAATAGATTTGTAGTCAATCAAATACTAACCACATGTCATTGGACCATAAGGGGGCTATGTGTTAGTGTAAATTTTGTTATGTTTTATGCTATCCTCTATTGCATTAAAGTTTCCTCACTTTATGATTATATGCAAGAAAATTCACATAAAAGGAATGAAAATTTGAATAAAAGAACTAGTGCCACAACATTCAAGGCCATATTCCAAACTCAAAAACATAGAGTAGGGCATTACAAAGGCAAGCCTTAAGCGCTATAGCATTGTCCCAACACTGTAGCTCCAAGTCATCTCAATGCTGCAATGCATATGAAGTGTCGCAGAACCAAATTCAGCCTAGCATTGCAGTGGAGTAGCTAATTCAATTACTCTCAGGAAATGACACCTCAATTCATTCAAAGCACCTTAATTGAGAATTTCATCAATGTTGTAACTTTAGTTCATTATAGGAGCACCACAATGCCAATGTTAGTTATTTACTTTTTATATAAATCACATGGAAAAATTATTTAAAGGGCTAGCCAGTTTATCATTTGTACTCAATCTTAGGGAGGGTCTTGTAGGGAGTGAGTGTGTGTGATAGTAAATGGGAGAAGAATCAGAGGGTAAGGAGAGTTTGTATGTGCTATTGAATGAGAACCTAGTTCTATTTACCCTTGACCTTTATTTATGTTTTTTTTTTTATCTTTACAATTAAGTTTATTGTGCTTATAATAATTTGATTTCTTGGCTAAAACTTTTCTCTAGCTTATGATATATTAAGAATGTATGTTTACATAGATTAGATGTTAGTACTTTAAATATTTCAATGTTGTTTCTAGTTCCTCTGGTCTTCATTTACTTTATGTATAAGCCTTGAACAAAGTTAAAACCTAGTGTGATCTAGATCCTTGATGGACGAGTAGATGAATAATTAGGATAATTAGATTGGAATTCTTCCATGCAAAGACATAAGTAAGCATAATGCCCAAATGAAATCTTCAAAGGTATTGTTACATTTACATTTGATGATTGATTGTGACACCTAGGAAAGCTTTGATGAGCCCAAATTTAGTGAATTTGAAGCACATATTTAGATGAACCTATATTTCAAATTTTACTGCATTCCAAGTTCATTTGGTTTATCAATTGGTGAACCCAAGATTGACACATAAAAATGAGTTTGAATTTTTAATAATTCATAATAAATCCATATTAAATAAAAAAAAATACATTCTAAGTGTCATACAGCTCAAAACGAAAAGCTTAACAAAGAAAAATTAAAAGCCCCATGAAATTCATTCAAAATAAAAGTTAATTTAAAAATTAAGAAACTTAATAATTAAATGCTTGTAACCATCCCTAAGAGACATCAGTGACATTTGGCAAAGATTTCAGAAGGTTGGAAGCTGATTTGGTACAAAAAATAAGAAATTCTTATAATTAAATAAATAATTAATTCATTAAAATGTGTTGAATTTGTAAAAATCATAACTAATTACAGAAAATCTCAAATGATATAAACTCAAAGGCATTGAACTCATAATTGGATCTAGTATTTATAAAAAATACAAAACTTCTAGAATTTAATGTAAATCAGAAAGTCAATATTTGGCTAAATTTGATTCATTAAAACATGTTGAACTTGTATAAATCATAACTCATTATAGAAAAATCCAAATTAAAAAAATAATAATAATAAACAACATTAAATCCATAACAAAGTCTAGTATTTATGAAAAATATAAAAATTCTAGATATAAAAGTAAATCAAAAAGTCATTATTTGGTCAAACATAATTCATTAAATAATTTAATAAATATAAAAATTCAATACAACAACAACAACATCAAGCCTTTATCCTACTATGTGGGTTCAACTACAAGAATCCTTATTCTCCATTGTGCCCTGTTAAAAGTTAAATTCTCATTTAAATCTATTAAAGAAAGGTCATTTCGAATATTTTTTAACCAACTCTTTTTAAATATACATCTACCTTTCTTAACATAAGTCAAATCTAATACAACTACTTTCATAACCAGGTCATCGGAAGGCCGTCATTTTATGTGAACATGCTATCTAAGGCTACTCTCTCTAATCTTCTCTTCCACTGGTGCTACTCCAACCTTTTTACATATATGCACATTTCATATCCTATCTCTAAGTGTAAAGCTACTCATCCACCTGAGCATCCTTATCTTTGCAACACTTAACTTACTATTATTCTTCTCTTTTAATAAAAATTTATTAAATCAACAAAAATTCAGCAAATATGTAACTCAAAAAATTAAATTAGATACACTTTATCAATGAAGTTTTTAAGGTTGGAATACCTCAGGATGTGGGGCTACGTGTCCTAAGGAGGCTTTGGTCCCCATCTTTATTATGATAACATACGAATGAATTGATAAAATATAAATATTAAATTATAAACATTATAAATCAATAATTAATGAATTAAATTAATATATAATCAGTACTTTGTCAATGAAGTTTATTGCATGGAATAGCTCGAGCTGTAAGGCTACATGTCCTAAGAAGGTCGTGGTTCTCATGCCCGTTGTGACAACGCCAAACATCAATTAACATAATGTAAATATAAAATTATAATTTTTATAAATTAGTTATTAATAAAATAAATTAATCAAAAACTATTATTAAAACACTTTGATATTGAAGCTTTCATACCCTTGTGCTTGACTCCTTTTAAGAAGGCAAATGTGTATTGGATTAGAAAGCTTAAGGACTAAAATAATTAATTAGAATGGAAGGACTCTATATAACCTATCTATCTCATTTTGGAGGATTGGTGTCATTATAATTATGATCCTAGGGCATTTTAATCAATAACTTCTAGCACATAAAAGTTTTTGACCACTAGGTTCTTTAAAACTTAAAATTCAACAACTCCAACAATTAAAACACCCCTTAAAGAAATTCAAAACTTCTAGAACATTAAAACTTAAATTCAAATAACCTTTTAATGACCTTAAACAAACCAATTCATTTGTAGATAACTTCAAACAAATAAATCCTAGGGCATATCTAAGCCACGTAGCCTTATACACACACTTTAGATGTTTTGCCAGGAAAAAAAACTCTAGCCAAGGCTAGGCTGATGATTTAGTTTGGTTTAATTATGAAGTGTCTTGCGTAGAGGGTACTCATATTTTGATTGTTTATTTTCTATACTTTGGATATTATGTCTTTATTTCTATTTGTGTGCATTTGGAGTGTGCTCTTTGGTCTCTTTACTTTTCTTATATACACTCACACTATATTGAATATATATATATATGTATATATATATATATATATATATATATATATATATATATATATATATATATATATAAACTGCTCTTTTATATTTCTGTAAAGAGAATGTACCTAGGCAATGATGTAATGGTAAATGTAAATGTAAATGTTTTAGATATTTGTATATCTAGATTGAGTTGCACATTATCAAGAGTTGTAAAAGGTTTAAAAATGATTATTTATATATACATGTATAGGTTCCAAAAGGAAATTATTCTTCTTTCTTTGAAGATCATTATCATTTGGAATTCTATAGAAGATTCAGAAGTCAAAAGATTCTAATACTATAATAAATAATCATATACAAATCTATCTTTTGTATAGAAATTGAAATCTAGGCTTATTGTTGGCGGAGCTTGGCCACCTTTACAATAGACCCTAAGTTATAGTTTAAGAAATTATTAATGAATATTTTTTTTTATTTATACATTATTATTCAAGCATCATTTCATTATGTGATTATGTACATATTATAAAGTCTTGATTAAAGTTTCTAAATTATAATTTCTTGATTCTTAGGATAAAGCCAATCTAATCCTGCATTCATACAATGATTGATTTAGCTGAGGATTGTTAGCTAGCAGCTCACTCTATACAAGTGTAAGTCTAGATTGTATATACCTCTCAGTCTCTACACATTCCTTTCCTATTTTATCATTCCAAAATCTAAAATCTAAAGTCTAAATCTAAATTCCAAATCCAAGTCATGAATTTATAATCTTAAGCCTGCATTGAAATCTTGATAGCCCAAACCATTCTTTAAATCTATATGAATTTAAAAACTTAAGTCTTCACTTTAATTGAGAGTATTTTCTTAGGAGATATAATTAACTATAGGGACTTGCCCTTATAGTAAGTCTAGAACACATAATTAAAATAAACCCTACCTTAGTTCCATTCTAAGATAGGGGAAATTTTGTAAACACAAATTAAGCTTTAAATAGTGGTTTAGTTTCATAATCAAAGAGATAAGTGAATATTCTTTTTATCCTTAGGAATGAGTTGAATATTACTTACTCTATTTGATTATGAAAATAAAATCATTGATTTAGTTTCATGATTAAAATGATAAGTGAATATTTTTTTTTCTTTAAGGATGAATTAAATATTCCTTAATCTATTTGATTATCTAAAATAAATTCATTAATTCAGTTTCATGATTAAAATGATAGGTGAATATTCTTTTTATCCTTAGGGATTAATTGAATATTCCTTATACTACTTTTGATCATGAAAATAAATTTAGAGTTTCGCTTATCAAATCAATGGTAAAACATTAGCCTATCTTTTAGAATGGTATAAAGTTAATCTATGTAGATTTGATTAAAGAAATATTTAAGGCAAATCATGTACCACCAAACATAAAATTTATCCATAATTTCCTCATAAATAAAAGGACCTGGGTATTTTTATCATTTCATATGTTATAGAGGACAAATTCTATGGAAAAGCATTAAGTGATTTAGGTGCCAGCATCAATCTTATGCCCCTTTCAAACTTTAAGAAACTTTACTTAGATGAAGTCCAACCCACCACTATTACCCTTTAATTAGCAAACAAATCATATACTTACACTAGGGGCGTGAAAGTGGATAAGTTTATCTTTCAAGTGGACTTAATTGTATTATACATGAAAGAAAATAGAGAGATGCCAATTATTTTTTGTAGACCTTTCTAGCCATTTGAAGGGAAATAATAGATGTTTAGAAGGGGGAGTTGATGATATAAGTATATGATTAAGAAGTGACTTTTAATATCCTAAAATCTATGCAGTTCTTTAAGGATCCTAGTGAGGATTAGTGTTAAATACTTGACTTGGTGGAGAGATATGTGCGTGAGATAATGGAAGACAAGTGGTTTGATGATTCGTTAGAAAATTCAAAGATTTAGGATGATATAGGGAGTTCAGTAAAGATACTGCTTATTTGTGAGATGATTCCCCTAGAGTTTTTAGGGAGAGGTATGAGACATTGCATACATATTCTTTAGGGAAATCCTTGAGGCCCTCGATTTTAAAAGTACCTTCCTTAGAGTTGAAAGCTTTAAGGGCCCATTTAATGTATAAATTTTTATAAGCTTTAAGGGCCCATTTAATGTGAAATAGATCACATGATTGTCAATAGGGGTGGGAAAAGTTCTATGCCTAGCCTTTTTCATGTATAGTCCCTATTATCAAGGAATTTTTTGTTAATGCAAAGGAGCATTAGAACAATATTATTTTTCTTAGGGGTAAGTGGATCTCTTACGTGTTAATAAATAGAATTTATGAGACCCAAAATTATGACTTAGATAACTATACAGCCTTAATTAGTGCACCTAAAAATTATGAGGACATTGTGAAATCTCTTACCATTCTTAAATCTACTGCTTAATGAAAGCTAGTGAGGAAAAAATATAAATTTTCTTGCAATTGCTCTTACTAATTAAGTTACTAAAGTTTGTCATTACTTCCTTTCTACAAGATTAATATAATGCACAAACATTAGTGATCTCACAAAAGATAAAAGCTTCTTGAATTATGCTATTCAAATTGGCCTAATTATAGATATTGATAATTGAAAGTGTGAATAGGTTGTTAGACCTATTGATTATGTCCCTAGGCTAACCAAGAGGGGGGGGGGGGTGAATTGTTGCTTTTTAAAAGATTCTCTTAGAATTTTGGAAAGAAAAATTTTATCAAAAACTTTAAGTAAATCGTGCTGTATGATTTCAGTTTGTTCAGTACGAACATATATGAATTTACTACTTTTTCAACCATAGAAAAATAAAGTGCATAAAAAAATTGAAGAAAAATAAAAAGAAACAGGAACAGAGAACACCAGAATTATAGTGGTTCAGTCAAACACAACCTACATCCACTCCCTAGAGAATCCTTCTCTAAGTATTGCACTAACTCAAAGTGACTCTCTTTTAGCCCCTACAACAAGGCGGAGAAGCCCTTACAAAACTCTCTTCCACCAAATCCCGGTGCGGTAGAGAACTGACGTCCTTTTGCACCCTCCTGGTGAAGGCAGAGAACCCACTCATCCTTTCACACCCTCCTGGTGTAGGCAGAGAACCCAACTATCCTTTCACACCCTTCTAGTGTAGGCAGAGAACCCACTCATCCTTTCACACCCTCCTAGTGACGGCACAGTACCGGAGTCTTCTTGCAAGAGCCTCCAAGGAGATTGGGAAGAAACTTGAAGTATAAACAATGAGATCCTCACACTTGGATAATCTTGTGAATCCCCTCGTAATTTTCTCTTCAAAGATCTCATAAAACTCACTCCCAAACACTCTTCCTTTCACTCTTAAAAAGAAATTTCGCAAAAGAATTCCTACAAGTCAGTTTTTAGGACTCTTAAGTACTAAGGACAAAAAAAACTATCCAAAAACTAAAAATTTCATGTTTTATGCTATACGAACATCCTATATGATCGCAAATCGTCCTGTACGAACAGTTCAATAAATTGAACAGTTCGTCCCGTACGATCCCATACAAACCTAACATCAAGCCATTCGTACCCCAAAATCTTCTGTATGAAGTCTATTTCATACAGTACAAATAGTTCAAAAATTGAATGATTCATGCCATACGATTCAGTATGAACTTAAATCGAGCCATTCATACCCCAAAACCTTCTATATGAAGTCTATTTCATACTGTATGAATAGTTTAAAAAATTGAATAATTCATCCCGTACGATCCAGTATGAACCTAAACCGAGCCGTTCGTACCCTAAAACCTTCTGTACGAAATCTATTTCATACTGTACGAATAGTTCAAAAAATTGAACGATTCGGCCCGTACGAACCTAAACTGAGCCGTTCGTACCAACAGTTCATCCCGTATGATTCAGTATGAACCCAAACCGAGCCGTTTGTGCCAATAATTCATCCCATATGATTAAGTATGAACCTAACACTGAGTCTTTCGTACCAACGATTCATCCCATACGATCAAGTATGAACCTAAACCGAGCCGTTCTTACCTCAAAACCTTCTGTAAGAAGTACATTTCATATTGTATGAACATTACTTAGAAGAAAAATTTCCAGCCATCCAGGTTTGTTGTGGAGGACAAATAACACAGATCGTCCCGTACGATCATGTATCATACAATAAGATTAATTTTAAAAATTAAGCTTTCACTCCCCTATTGTGTGTGTATGCACAGTTATCCAACTTACAATCACACTCTCTCAGACTCAAGAAAAATAAAAATACAGACTTTGCTTATAATGAACATTAATAAATTAACTTAAAGTCTTCAATAGTCTGGAGTGTGAATTTCCTGAAAAATATATTAGTACACACAAAAAGAAACTCCAATATTTATTAGAAGAAAAATAAAACAAACAATAAACTTTTGTAATCATCAAAAATAACTTGTATCAAAATTCACTTGAACGACCTGATTTGCACAAATCATAACAATCTCCCCCTTTTGATGATGGCAAAATATTTATTGTTTGAGTTAATAAGTAAACCCACATTTCTCCTAAGCTCCCACTAAACATAAGCTCCCCCTAAAGAAATGATCTCCTAAGGTCCCCTTAAAGAAATGATTTATTCGAAACAAGGGGTAAGAGTAGGTAAGAGGAGAAAAAAAAAAGAAGAAAGAAGAGAAAGAAAAAATATTAATAGAGAGACAAAGACAAGCAAGCACACACACACACAACATACAAGCATATGCAAAGACACACATAACATACAATGCAAATAATGTAAACAATACAATTCAAATAATACAAAACTCTTCCTTTTGACAAGAACAAAAAGGGAAGGCAATCAACGTAGTTGGTGATTTAAATAATAGTAAAAGAAGATGAATTACAATATTAAAATCAGATGCAAAAAGTAAGACCTCAAAAAGATTTAGATCACATACGATAATAAGGAGAAGAGAAGTTGATCTATGTCAGTAATGTAAGACAAATTAATTAATCACAACTATTGCACAAATGATGAAATAAAACTTCAAAATTTCTAAGTCAAACATGACTATCATTGATTAGTGAAAGTTGAGAAAATGTTAAAGGAAACAATAACTGGCGACATTGCGTATCTTTTCGAATGAAAGGGTACTTTTTGTGCGCCTAGTCAATGTTTGGGCTAATTTTGTGTCTCTTTATAATTTTGGCGATATTGGGCATCTTTTCATTGTATGGCACACTTTGTGCATCTTTTTAATTTTTGGCTCTTTTTTTTTACTTAAATAAAATTCTTTCCAACAACACAATCCCTTAATCACTAAGACAATAATGAACACTGTGATATAGAAATCAAGAGCAGTATTAAAATATCAAATATATAATAATTTATGCTAAGTAATACATGTCTAAAATAATATAAATTAAGATCTTCTAATCTACACCAAATCACAATGAAATCTAAATATTTTAAGAAATTAAATTATGCACAAAAATTTTTATTGTAATCCAAATTCAGTTAATATTTTATAAATTTAACCAACTATATTCGAGTGTTAAAGTGCAAAATATTTCCAGTCACAACCATAATTATATAATAATATGCATAAAAACTGAACCTTTTGTATTCCACATTATGATATCAAACATATTATAAAGCAAGCTTTTACATTCAAATCAATCCCCACAAAAATAAAGCTTGTTATCCTAACCATCAGTCAGACAAAAAAATAAAGATAAACATCTCCAACCACAATAACCAAGAACTACAGTAATCAAAGCCTAAAACAACAACAAAGATAACCACAGACAAAGCCAAACAAACAGAAGAACATCACTAATAGTCCGGAGGTCCCTGATCTGGAGGAGGTGGAGGAGCAGCGAACATAATAAAATAGCTATTGATGGTTGTGATGTTAATGTTCACTGACTCGAACTGGTCTCGAATCCACACCTTGTCCACATTATATCTATCATCTTGCATCTTGAGATGTTCTTCGATATTATCAAACCTTTGATCAAGATGATCAAAATGTTATACCATATCCTGATAAAAGTTTTGATCAGGTCCAGGTGCAGGTGCAGGAGCAGGTGCAGGTGCGGGTTCTTCCTTAGAGCTATCCCCAAATCCCTCTCTCCCAAAGAGTGCTTGAAAAGAAGTATCAGTAAAATAGATGGGCAATTCAGAAGGTCTGTCAGGGTGAAGTAAATTGTACTTCTTTTCTAGAATATAGGAAATCTAATGACCTAGAGCAATGTTTTTCCTTCTTTTGACACTAGGCTGGCCAATATCGGTAAGAGTATAAAGATAGTCCAAGATCAATTGGGCTTCATCTATAAGTTGACCAGTCATAATCAAATAGGTAATAGTAGAAAGAAGGGGGATAATATTTACTCGATCTCCAGCTTTAGGTATTATGGAGGTCCTAATAATGTGTTGGATAATTCTTGTATTTTGGTTCAAAGTGTCAACTCTAGGTAGGTGACTTAATATGCTTATACCCCTCAGAACTTGATTAACTTCAGACCAATCATAGTCCACTCTAGAAGTGAGAGTATGAGCCCAAATACCTAAGATTTTAAGATGAAGAATTAATCCAAGGTCCTCCTTAGTTATTTCAACTCTTTATTTGAGGACAAAAGAAGAGATCCTAGTATGCTCCTGATTGATTCTCATATTGGCTAAGAAAACATGAAAGAAGTCTTTGTTGTAGAATTGAATAAGGGTGAGTAGGAAATAAAATTGAGTCAAGTCGAAAAGAGGTATTACTGCAAAATGTATAATTTCTTACAGTAGAATACGAGAGGGGGTAATTATGGATACAGCATACTTATAGTAGGCTTCTTCATTTTGGGCACTCAAAAAGTTGTCGTCCCAATTTTGCCTAGATGACGAACCCCTAGACTATTGCACTCTCTTTCCAATACCTGACATTTCTACTATATGCTCAGAAGAGTTAGAAATTGGAAGTAAAAATGAATGAAAATGACCATTCTTTATAAACAAAAATGATCAATCGTACTGTACAAAAAAATTTTCTTACAGGACGGATAATTTCATCCGGGACGAATAAAAATGGTCAAAAATGAAATAGATTTTCATAAACTACCCTTCTTGAGGCATCCTTTCGTATAGGCTTTTTGACTTCTTGATCGTACAGATGATCACGTATTTTTTCGGGACAATTAGAAAATTAAAGATCATTCAGGCGACGGTTAGGTTCGTCCTTATCTGAATCGATACATGGATCGTACAGACAAATGATGTGTTTGTACATACGATCATCAATACTAACTGACACTAACCGTGAACCCACCTTAATTGTACAGATGAACCTGTAAACATTGTACAGTATGATGATGTCATCGTACAGTACGAACAGATTATGAAAACACAGTTTTGCTACTTCAACTCCACAGATTTTCATACATGAGCTACAGAATTTATGACACTAAAATAAAACTAAAATGAAGAACTCACAAAAATGTTAAACAAGATATATATATATATATATATATATATATATATATATATATATATATATATATATATATATATATATATATATATATATATATAATTTTTAAAAGACACAAATGATAACCAAATACACAACAAAATAGAAACTAATACACTCACACTTAACATAAACAAACTCACAATCACATACAAAATAAATTTATAGAATTTTCAATCATGCATTAAGATCAATCACACCTAGCCTTGTTCTTAATATGCAAAAAGTGTCAAAAGCTAGTGGTTTTGTGAAAATATCTGCAAGTTGATCTTTAGTAGCGACATGATGTAGTTTAATTACCCCTTTTGCTACATGATCTCTAATAAAATGATGCCTTACATCAATATACTTGGTTCTAGAGTGTTGAATAGGATTCTTTGAGATGCATATGGCACTAGTGTTAGCAAAAAAGATTGGTATAATGCCAATAAAAAATCCTAAGTTAATCAATTATTGTTTCAACCAAAGCACTTGTGCCACACAACTACCTAAGACAATATATTCTACTTCAGCTGTGAAAAGTGTTATTGAATTTTGTTTCCTACTGGACCAAGATGCTAAAGAATTTTCAATAAATTGATAAGTCCCAGAAGTAGTTTTTCGATCAACCCTACAGCCTACAAAATCAGAATCTGAGTATCCAATAATTTTAAAAGAAGAGCTATTCTTAGGATACCAAATCCCTAAATTTTGAGTTCCCAAAAGATATCTCAATATTCTTTTCACTATTGTCAAATGTGATTTCTTTGGATCAGATGGAAATCTAGCACATAAGCAAACACTAAACATAAAGTCTGGTATGCTAGCTGTCAAGTAAAGCAATGATCCAATTATTCCTCTAAACTTCTTTTGATCAACAGATTTTCCCTTGGGATCCTTATCTAATTGTACTGAGGAACTCATGGGTGTAGTAACTGGTTTAGCATTATCTATTTCATACTTTTTGAGGATGTCTCTAACATATTTAGATTGACTAAGAAAAGTTCTTTCCTCATTTTGCTTTATACTAAAACTAAGAAAATAACTCAAGTCACCCATCAAACTCATCTCAAATTCACTATTCATTATTTTTAAAAATTCATCACATAGATTTTAATCAATTGATCCAAAATTATGCCATCCATATATATTGACTAAGAAAAGTGCTTAACCTCTCACACCAAGCCCTAGGTGCTGTTTTAGTCCATACAATACCTTTTTCAATTTAAAAATATGATTAGGGAATTTAGAATTTTCAAAACCTGGAGGTTGCTCAACATAAACATCTTCTTCTATCACCCCCATTTAAAAAGTCTCTTTTAACATCCATTTCATACAATTTAAAGTCTTTAAAAAAGATAATAGATAATAAAACCCAAACTGCTTCAAGTCTTACTATAGGGGCAAATGTCTCCTCAAAATCAATCCCTTCTAACTCCTTCACTTGTGTCTCCTAAAATTAACTCTTTAGACTGACTTCTAATAAATTTTTAAACTTTAGGCAATTGGTTTTCTTCTTTATTTTCAACCCTTTCTTCAACTTTTTCATTTTCAAGCTTTTGGGTTATCTCCTCAACCTTATCTTCATCCAACTTAGACCCTTCACTATTATAAGATTCATAAAAAATAACATGAGTGGTCTCCTCAACTACTAATCTTTTATTAAAAACTCTATAGGATTTTCCAATATTTGAATAACCTAGAAAAATTCCTTCATCAGATTTAGGATCAAATTTTCCTAAGAGAGTTTTTCCATTGTTGTGTATGAAAACTTTACATCCAAAAATATGTAGGTGTGAGAGGTTGGGACTTCTACCTTAAAGAAGTTCAGAGGGTGTCTTATTTAATTTAGATCTAATGTATACCCTATTCAACACATAGCAAGCTGTGTTAACTGCTTCAGCCCAAAAATATTTTGGAAGTGAATATTCTGCCAATATGGCTCTAGCAGTTTCAATTAATATCCTATTTTTTCTCTCAACTACTCCATTCTATTGGGGTGTCCTAGAAGCTGAGAAATTATGTTCTATCCCATGAGATTTGCAAAGATCATGAAACAATTCATTTTCAAATTCTCCCCCAAGATCACTTTGGATAGTTAAAATTCCAAAACCTAATTTTATGAATCCAAGTGACAAAATCTCTAAACTCCTCAAATGATTCACTCTTATGATTCAAAAATTTAATCGTAGTGAATATAGAATAATCATCCATAATTACATACCCAAATCTTTTTCCTCCTAAACTTAAGGTACTAACAGGTCCAAAAAGATCCATGTGAAGAATTTTTAAGGGCTTGCTAGTTCTAATTTCCTTGATTGAACTGAAAGAGGATCTGACTTCTTTTTCTAATTGACATGCATCTCACAAGTGATCTTTTATAAAATCTAATTTGGGTACACCTCTAACTAACTCCTTTTGGGTGATTTTTCTTATATTTCTCATACTAGCATGATAAAGCTTCTATGCCATAACCATGATTCATCAGATACAGTTTTTAAACAAAAAGCAGTAGAAGGTTTTACAGAATTCAAATCTAGTATGTAAACATTATTTACTCTGTCATCATTCAACATAATAATTCCATTTTAACTAATAACATAACTAGTAGGCAAAAATTTTATATGATAACCTTTTATCATATAGTTGACTTATGCTCAACATATTATGTTTTAAGCCTTCAACCAATAGAATATTTTTAATCACAAAACTTTTTGAGTTTCTAATTATACCTGTACCTACCACTCTCTTGGTAGTATTATCTCCAAGTGTAACCTTGCCTCCACTCCTGGCTTCCAGCATTATAAGTTGATTCGCATCTCTAGTTATATGCTTTGAACAACTACTGTCCAGGTACCAAACACTATCACGAGGTCTTGTATGAGAACAATCCTATAAAATTATCAAATATTAGACTTGGGAACCCAAACAAGTTTGGGTTCACCTCTTAATAATTTTAAAATAGATGCATGTGTGTTATGCTGTGTTTTATGCATCTTAGGTCTCCACACTAAATGTGTTCTATCATAAATAGTACAAGTGTGAGAAATATGTCCGATCATACCATAAGAGAAACATTTTATTCCAAGAAAAGGATTTATCAATCTATATGCCCTGTACGATCTTCTTTAGATTTTGAACTAGAGGACTTGTAGTAGGATTTATGAAAATCTTCAAGTTTGGGTGGATTCCTATTTTCTTCAAGTGCTTTTAACTTAACATTAAGATATGCATTAGCACTTTCTAGAATCAAATTATCAATCTTCAACTTATGCTCTCTACTATCTGATTCATCCATGAAAGTTTTGAAATCATTTTCAAGTTCAGTGTGTGATGATTTTAAAAATTCATGCTATTTATTTAAATCATCAAATTCATCCAACAAAGTCATGTGATTGCTATCAATTAATGTATGATCTTTCCTAAGGATTTCATATTCTTTTTGCAGTTCTAAATAATCCAAATTCAATTTTGCATATAATTTCTTTAGTTTCCTATATGCAGAATGAATGCATTCTGAAACTTTAAATAATTTATCATAACTTAAGTCACATACCTCCTCTTGATATAAATGATCAAGATTGTCAGTTATTAAGCACAAATTTGTGACTTTTTCTTCAGGTGTTATTTCAGGAGAATCTAAAGCTGAGTCCGACCAAAAAGCTCATTGAAGTTTCTTTTTACCCCTTCTTTCCTTTGGTTTCTCCTCAACTTTCTCCTTGCTAGGATTAGCCTTGAGATTGGGACAATTAATCTTTATATGACTTGACTTCCTGTATTCATAATAAATAGCATCATTAGAAGCCTTAAAATTTTTATGGAACTTATCTTTGTTCCACTGTTGGCATCTTCTCTGCTTCCTCTTTAGGAAACTTTTAAACTGTCTTATTATTAAGGTTATGTCTTCCTCATCCTCAGTTAGTGACTGATCACTATCTGAATCATCCACCATCAAAGCTATGTTCTTCTCCTTCCGCTTGTCACCTATATTAATTTGTCTTTAAGTCACAGATTGCTCGTAAGCAATTAGTGATCCAAGAAGATTGTCAATAGAATAAATATTTAAATCTCTTGATTCAGTTATAGCAGTTATCTTTGCATCATAAGTAGTAGGTAAGCAACAAAGTATTTTATTTACATTTTTTGCATTTCTTAGTTTCCTACCTAAGGTATGTAGTGAAGTGGCTATATGTGTAAATCATGTATACATGTTTGAGATCGATTCATTCAGTTTCATGTAAAAAAATTCATAATCGTGCAAAAGAATATTCAATCTAATTTGTTTCACTTCATTTATACCTTTATACGTAATACAAAGTCTATCCCATATTTCCTTTTCAGATTTATAAGTAGAAATATGCATATAATCTTCAGATTTAAGAGCACAGAAAAAACTATTCAAGCATTTTGCATTTAGTTGTGCCAATTCCCTTTCTTCTAAAGTCCAATCAACAAATAGTGTTTCAACGCTAATGCCATCTAGAAGTCTAGTAGGTGTAGTATAACCATCCTGAACTAACATCCACATGTGATAGTCAAGAGATTGCAGAAAAGTAGACATGCGAGTTTTCTAGATTTCAAATGGAATGTTATCTAAAGTGTTTTACTTTCCAAAATTAGCCATGATCAAATTTCAAAAAGTAATTTAAATAATAATTTTCAAAATAGACTCTGATACCACTTGAAAGTGCGAATAGGTTGTTAGACATATTGATTATATCCCTAGGCTAACCAAGAGGGGGGTGAATTGGTGCTTTTTAAAAAAATTCTCTTAAAAATTTTGGAAAGAAAAATTTTATCAAAAACTTTAATTAAATCGTACTGTACGATTTCAGTTCATACAGTACGAATAGATATAAATTTACTACTTATTCAACCATAGAAAAATAAAGTGCATAAAAAAATTGCAGAAAAATAAAAAGAAACGGGAATAGAGAACACCAGATTTATAGTTGTTCGGTCAAACACGACCTACATCCACTCCCTAGAGACTCCTTCTCTAGGTATTGTACTAACTCAAAGTGACTCTCCTTTAGCCCCCAAAGCAAGGCAGACAATCCTTTACAAGACTCTCTTCCACCAAATCCCGATGCGGCAGAGAACCAACGTCCTTTTTCACCCTCCTTATGAAGGTAGAGAACCCTCTCATCCTTTCACACCCTCCTAGTATAGGCAGAGAACCCAACCATCCTTTCACACCCTTCTAGTGTAGGCAGAGAACCCACTCGTCCTTTCACACCCTCCTAGTAATGGCAAAGAACCGGAGTCTTCTTGAACAATCTTCTTGCAAGAGCCTCCAAGGAGATTGGGAAGAAATTTGAAGTACAAACAATGAGATCCTCACACTTGGATAACCTTGTGAATGCTCTCATAATTTTCTCTTCAAAGATCTCACAAAATACACTCCCAAACACTCTCCCAATCACTCTCCCTTTCACTCTCAAGAAGAAATTTCGTCGAAGAATTCCTACAAGTCCGTTTTTAGGACTCTTAAGTACTAAGGACAATAAAAACCATGCAAAAACTAAAAATTTCAAGTTTTACGCTATACGATCGTCCAGTATGATCATAACTCATCCTGTATGAATAGTTCAATAAATTGAACAGTCCATCCCGTATGAACCTAAAATCGAGTCGTTTGTACCCAAAAACCTTATGTACGAAGTCTATTTCATACAATATAAATAGTTTAAAAATTGAACGATTCGTGCTGTACGATCCAGTACGAACCTAAACCGAGCCGTTTGTACCCCAAAACCTTCTGTATGAAGTCTATTTCGTACTGTATGAATAGTTCAACAAATTGAATGATTCATCCTATACGATCCAGTACGAACCTAAACCAAGCCGTTTGTACCCTAAAACCTTCTGTACAAAGTCTATTTCGTACTGTACGAATAGTTCAAAAAATTGAATGATTCATCCCATATGATCCAGTACGAACCTGAACCGAGCCGTTCATACCAACAGTTCATCCCGTACGATTCAGTACGAACCTAAACTAAGCTGTTTGTACCAACCGTTTGTCCCGTACGATCAAGTATGAACCTCAAACTGAGTCATTCATACCAACTGTTCATCCCGTACGATCAAGTATGAACCTCAAATCGAGCTGTTCGTACCTCAAAACCTTCTGTAAGAAGTACATTTCGTACTGTACGAATATTACTTTGAAGAAAAATTTCCAGCCAGGCAGGTTCATTATGGAGGATAAATAACACAGATCATCCCGTACGATCACGTATCATACAGTAAGATTAGTTTTAAAAATTAAGCTTTCACTCTCCCAGTGTGTGTGTGCGCACAGTTATCCAACTTACAATCACACTCTCTTAGACTCAAGAAAAATAAAAATACAGACTTCACTTATAATGAACATTAACAAATTAACATGAAATCTTCAATAGTCTAGAGTGTGAATTTCCTGAAAAATATATTAGTACACACAAAAAGAAACTCCAATATTTATTAGAAGAAAAATAACACAAATAATAAGCTTTTGTAATCATCAAAAATAACTTGTATCAAAATTCACTTGAACTACTTGATTTGCACAAATCATAACAACAATATTATTTATTAGCTCCTCCTTTGCATGATTAGAGATTCTACCTTATAGATTTTAGGGTTTCGGGTTTAGTTCTCTTCTTAAAGTTAAAGTAGCAATTGCAACAAAGAAGAGGGGGAGGAAGAAGAAGAAGGAGGAGAAGAGGAGTAAAAGAGGATATTTTTTATTTTATTTTGTTTTTTTTTATTATATTTTAATTTTTATGCATAACTATTGGCGGGGTAGGGGATGGAGTTAATGAAATCATGTTATATTATATCATGCAAGCTTAAGTTTATTATTTGATTTCAAATATTTCTTACTGCACTTTAGAATATCAAGTAATCGTATCTTATATTTGTTATGATTGTAAATTTTGAAATTTAAAAATAAGAAAAATAACTTAGGTAATTAATAGTCCTCAAACAAAAAAAAACAAAATTAAGCAACCTATAAAACAACTAATAATTTCATTAACACTAGTACTTTCTAATGAAAATGATTGTTAAAAAGCTCTGAAGCACTTAATTATTTACTTTGGGATTAATTGATTAAAAAGGCTTAGTTAGAATAAATTGCTTAAATTAATTTGAAGGCTTAGTATAAGCATGTACTTATGGAATCATAAGGCCTTCATTAAACCTTATGTAGTGATAATGTAAATTACACAAAGGGGAAAAAATAATAGGTATGGGTGGGGGGGGGGGGGGGGGGGGGGGGGGGGCGGTGGAGTTAATGAACTCATGTTATATTGTATCATGCAAGCTTAAGTTTATTATTTGATTTCAAATATTTTCTACTGCACTTTAGAATATCAAGTAATAATATCTTATATTTGTTATGATTGTAAATTTTGAAATTTAAAAATAAGAAAAATAACTTAGGTAATTAATAGTGCACAAACAAAAAGTAACAAAATTAAGCAACCTATAAAACAACTAATAATTTCATTAATACTAGTACTTTCTAATGAAAATGACTATTAAAAGGCTCTAAAGCACTTAACTATTTACTTTGGGATTAATTGATTAAAAAGGCTTAGTTAGAATAAATTGCTTAAATTAATTTGAAGGCTTAGTATAAGCATGTACTTATGGAATCATAAGGCCTTCATTAAACCTTAGGAAGTGATAACTTAAATTACACAGAGGGGAGAAAATAATAGGTATTCAAAATTATTTAGAAGTTCTTAGCAAAATTATTAAATGAAAGGAAAAAAAGAGAGAAAAAAAGATTAAGAAAGGAAAAAAGTGAAATGAGAAAGAAAAATAAAATGAAAAGTTAAGTACAACAACAAGCCTTTATCCCACTATGTGGGGTCTGCTACATGAATCCTTTTTCAAGTAAAATTCTAATTTAAATCTACTAAAGAAAGTTCATTTCTAATATTTTCTAACCAAGTCTTTTTAGATCTTCCTCTACCTTTCTGAACATAAGTCAAATCTAATACATTTATTTTCCTAACCGGGTCATCGAAAGGCCACTGTTTTATGTGACCAAACCATCTAATGGGACTTTCTCTAATCTTATCTTCCACTGGAGCTACTCTAACCTTTTCACATATATGTTCAATTTGTATCCTGGCTCAAATAGTAAAGCCACTCATCCCCCTAGACATCCTCATCTTTGCAACACTTAACTTAATATTATGCTTCTCTTTTAATGGCTAACATTGTGCACTATAAAGCATTACAAGTCTCACCACCATTTTATAGAATTTTCTGTTAAGTTTGATGGAGACTTTTCTATCACTCAACAAGCCCAATGCAATCCTCCACTTCAACCATCCAACTTGAAATATACTAATAATATCCCCATCTATTTCACCATCACTCTAAATAATATACCTAAGATATCTAAAACATATACTCTTATTAATGACTTGATCACCCAAAGTCATAATCCCTCTTCTACATCTATTATTACTAAAATTACACTCCATATATTTAGTTTTAGATTACTCAAACGAAAGCTTGTAGACTCCAAGGTTGACCTTCATAATTCAAGTTTACCTTCAACTCCCTCTCTAGTCATATCAAAAAGAAGAATATCATCAGCAAAAAAGCATACACCATGGCACAACTTATTACAAATGTCTAGTGAGAACATACATGGCTAAAAAAAAGATATATGTTTCAGGATGATCCTGGATGTAATCCAACTAAAATAGGAAAATACTTGGTCAAACCACCTTGTGTTTAAACAAAAATAATAACTTCTACTAACATATCCTTAATGACTTGAATATAAGCATTATTAACCCCTTTCTTTTCTAGAACTCTCCATAGCACTTCTCCTGGAATTTTATCACGCACTTTCTATAAATCAATAAATATCATATGTAGATCCTCCTTATTCTCTCTATACTTCTCCATCAAACCACTCAATAAATATATAGCATCCATAGTAGACCAACCTGGCATGAATCCAAATTGATTTTGAGGAACATTAGTATCACACCATAACCTATGCTCCATAAATCACTCCCAAAGTTTTAAAGTATGACATTAAATTAATTCATCTGTAATTTGCACAATCTTGTGCATTACCATTACTCCTAAAAATAGGAATCAACACACTCATTCTCCACTAATTTGGCATCCTTTTAGTCTTTAAAATAATATTAAATAGTTTAGTAAGCCAAGAAATAACTTCATCTTCTATGAATTTCCGCACCCTTATTGAAATATCATTAGGTCCAACAGCTTTTCCATACATCATTTTCTTTAAAGCATCTATAACTTTAGTTTTACTAATATAGTACTAAAAACAAAAATATTTATTCTTACTTAGGGTGCTAAGATCACTAAAGTCAATCACATTCTCATAGTCTTCATTAAAAAGTTTAGCAAAATCTCTCATCCACCTTTATTGAATATTCTCTTCTAATAAAAGCACTTTTTGTTCTTCATCCTCATTACACTTCACTTGAACTAAATCCTTACAACTCATATCTCTTTATTTGGCTAACTTATACATATATCTTTCACCCACCTTAGTATCTAATCTATTATATAAATCATTAAAAGATAAAATTGTTGCATCGCATATTGCTTTGTTAGACTCCTTACGGACCTCTTTATATCCTTCCAATTAACCAAAATTTTAAATCTAAATAATTTTTTATAATAAAGTAACTTATTTTTTATTATTTCTTGCACATTTTGATTCCACCACGAACTATTTTACTATTTGAAGCTTTTCCCTTTGATACTCCAAGCACATCCTTCGCAACATTCTTAATATTACTAGCTACATTTTCCCACATATCATTAGCTTCCTCATGCACATATAAAATCTTAAGAACTAGAATCTTACTCACAAAAATAAGTTTTGTTAATATTCTTTAAATTCTCCCATCTAATCCTATAATAATATTTTACTTTTTTTTATTTCCTTCCCCTTTAACTTAAAGTCCAAAACTAATAAGCCATGTTGGTACATAACCTTTCAATCAAAATAACTTTATAATATTTGCGATCTAAATAATTTATTTTTTTATAAGAAAATACTCAATCTGAGTTTTACTATATCCATTCTTATAAGCAATGAGATGCTCATCTCTTTTCTTAAATAAGGTATTAGCAATTATAAAATCAAAAGCTAAAAAAAAATTTAATATGGTCTTACCACCTTTATTAGTCATTCCAAATCCATACCCACAATGAATGCTTTTAAAATCATCTACATCTCTACCAATATGTCAAATTAAATCTCCTCCCAAAAAAACTCTTTCATAAATAGGTATCTTTTGTAATAATTCTTCTAAGTCATTCGAAAATTTAAATTTTGAAAATATATCAAAACCTACTTGAGAAGCATAAGCACTTATAATATTAATAATCTTAGCATGAACAATAATCTTTAAGGTTGTAATTTCATCTTTAATTTTATTAATTTTTATAATATTATCCTTCAAAATCTTATCTATAATCATACCTATACCATTTCTAGTATGACTACTACCATAATATCATAGTTTAAATACTAAACTATCAATCTCCTTCACCTCCAATACTAAACTGTCAATCTCCTTCACCTCCAATCCAACTCATTTAGTTTCCTGAATGTATATAATATTTATCTTCCTATGAATCATATATATATTAATTCTAATAATTTGCATGTAGGGAAACCTATATTCCAAGTTTCTATCCTAATTTTAGTTTCATGAACTAGCTTCTTTGCCCACATTCATCCATGATGTGGGAATCCTTACATACTTAACACTGCACCCGAGCACCAGTGCAACGATCCTTGCACACTTATTGCTATATTCATGCCATACAGTGCATCACTTTCATGGAACACCATAACATTAATCAAATATATTAAAGGATTTATGTCATGATTATTCTGCAAGTTTTACACTAGTTGTCAATTACCTAACACAAACTTCCACATTTCTCATCCAAGACTTAAAACTTGATAATGATAGTATTTGAAAGTTAAGTACTAAAATATATAAAGTTTGTACCTGAAAGCCTAACTCCACTTAAGAGATCTAAGGATGAATTAACCCAAGGTGAATTGTAGAAATTATTGTATATAAAGAAGCTTATAGTATGATTGGATGATTAAACAAATATGAAGTTGTTCTAAACCTAAGATTATTAACCACAGGTAAGCTAGCAAAATTTGGACATATACATTTAGAAGTTGGATTCAAAAGAAATATTAATGGAGATGAAATGTTGGTAATTAAATAATGTATTAATGGATTTATTAACCATTAAATGCTACTATTTAATCATTTTAGTTCATATTTTCCTAACTTCAAAATTTTAAAAGTTTACGTTCCAACAAAATAAGATACCCTATAATAAATTGCATATGGATTACTTGCGATAATAATAATTTAAGTTTGGGGGGGGGGGGGGGGGGGGGGGGGAGGATTTTGTTAGTGTAAAATTTTTTATGACTTAAGCTATCTCTATTACATTAAAATGGCCTCACTTTATATTTCTTATGCAAGAAAATTCACATAAAAGGAATAAAAACTTGAATAAAAGAACCAACTCCATAGCAGTGAGTTTTGAAGTGTCATGACATTCAAGGTAGCACTCTAACCTCAAAAATAGAGAGCAGAGCCCAATAATGGTAAGTCTTTAGTGTTGCACTAGCATCCGAACACCACAGTGCCAAATCACCTCAACGTCATAGCACAAATTAAAGCAGTTAATTTTGTTACTTTTAAGAAATAGCATGTAAATTTTATTAGAGCACCGTAATTGAGAGCTTCATTAGTGCTATAGCTTTAGTTCAGTTTAGGAGCATTGTAGAGATACGTCTCTGAGTGTCATGATTCTAGAGTCTATTTTTTTATCATATAAATAGCATTGCCAAATCATTTAGGGGGGTTGTCCATTTCATCATTTGTACACATTCGTAGGTAGGGTCCAATAGGGAGTGAGTGTGTGTGACAGTAACTTCGTCAGGGATCAGAGGGCAAGGAGAGTTTGTATCTTCTATTGCATGAGAACATGGTTTTATCCATCCTTGAACTCTATTTTTGTATTTGTTTTTATCTTTGCAATGAAGTTTGTTGTGTTTATATTTATTTCAATGCTTCAATAAATCTATTTCTTGGCTTATGATATGTTAAAAATACATATTTGTATTTGTATACATTATATCTCAGTACTTTAAATATTACAATGTTGTTTATAGTTTCTCCACTTTTCATTTAATTTGTTTATAGACCTTACACAAATTTAAAACCTAGATTGATCTAGATCCTCGATAGAGGAGTAGTAGAATAATTTGAGGGGTTAGAACAGAGTTCTTCCATTTATAAATATATGTTTGATAGATTTTTTTAGGTTTTAAGGAGATGGTATCACCGTAGTGTTGGAAATCTTTTCTAGAAACTCCAATGAACTCGATAGAGATGAGGAGTTACGTATGCTCTGATTTATAGTACCAATTAGGATTGTCAATCTGTATACACATAAATTCTTAGCTATCATATGCTTAGGATATTTAAACATAGAATTTTATCCTTGTTATTTTTAATTACTTACTTCATCAGTACAATTCTTTAATTCTTATGTTAAGAAAAATAAATCAACCAATATAAGTAGTAATAACTTGATATTATAGATCATTCAAGTCCTTGTAAGAATGATACTCAACTCATCTTATTACTAGACATGATACATGCTCTTGTGTAGTATCCATTGTAACCCATAAGTATAGTTGCTAGTGTTATGGTACAAAAACAACCCAATCACTATGGTTGATCATTTTGAATGCTCGACTTATAAAGATGCCATGCTAATATTATAAGTTTATGGTTTATTTTGATGCTACTTATAAGTTAGAATAGAAAATATAGTTCTTAAAGAGACTAATAAAAGTTCTTTCAAATTAATCAGATTATAATGAGAGAAAGTTAGAAGGAAACATATAATAATTTTGAAGTAGAACATGTAAAAAAAATCATCCGATATAAATAAGAATAGGTAGGGTTATGGTGCAATTGGACTTTTTAATACACCATATAAAAGCAATAAAGACATGGTAGAGTAAATCTTCTATTAATACAATCTGCAATAAGTTCATGCATAAATAACATATTATGTGGGTCTTAAATTTGCTTAATTTAGTATACCCCTATACATTTGGTTCTAATCATGTTCCCTTATATTTATATGGTTTTCCTAATCTAAATTATATCTTTAAAATTGAATGTACATATGAGCATCATATAGTGCACGTAAATATTCTCCAAATTTAAATTTAGCTTATCAAAATTCAAAGTTAATTAAAAAGTAGTGCCCTTCAAGGTACTATATAATAAGCACTGAATAAGAGTTAATAAATAAAGATGATTTTAATTGAAATCATTAATGGCTTAATGGCTTGATCATGTATTTTTATTTTTTATATATTCCATTGATTTAAAAAGTTTTTAAGAACCTAGAATAAGCATATAATCTTATTCAAGGTTTGCATTCTAGTATTAAGGAGTGGGTCATAATGATGTATAGAACTAATCTTGGGGTAAACTAGCATGTCCTAATAAAAAAGAGGCAAGAAAGATTATTTAAATGATTTTGGTCAATTGATGTGATTAATAGTGAGTTATGAAAATTTAATAATTTTATAGATTATTTAATAATCAAGAACAGAGTAGGTAATCCATTAATAACCTTATGATTTAGTATAGTCAATGGCTTGACTAGAATATAGGGTGTCACATAAGTCAAATCAACTAAGCCAAACTTAGACCAAGGTAGACTAAATTCACTTAGACCATTAGGTTAAACATACCATTTGTAACTTAAACTTGATGGGTTGATTAGAACCAAAGTCAAACCTCAATTAAATTAGGAAGGAGCTTTAGAAATGGATTTAAGAGTTTTTTAAAGAATTCAAGATCATTTTAAATAATATATAAATTTTAAGTAATTAAATTAGTAGTAATCTTGGGTTAAAGAAGGTTTGGATTGTTCAAGGGTTTGTTCCATGGTAAAACTTAAAGGTTAAATATGTTTTCCCTAGAGGTTAAATGAGTTGAGTTGAGCTTGAGCCACCCTAGCACAAGCTTGTGCTTGCTTAATTAATTAATTTTGAGCTTGAGCTCTAGGTTAATTCTATGAATTTGAGTCAATTCGTTATTACGAAAATGAGAAGATCATTATTATTCAGGTAAAGTTAGATTAGGCATATATTAGGTCTGGTTAGGATTACTTATGTACTATAAGGTCTTGGGAAAGTCAATTGGTTTAAGGGAATCCTAGGACTTGGATCCATTATGGGGGTTAATTAGCCTCAATTGAGCCGAATGAGATGAACTAGGATCAAGCAATTTAAATGGTTCAACCAAGCAATATTAGATTTAATCAAACTTGACCTACTTTGGGTTTGTTAGCTAATTAGGGTCAAAAAGTTGTTGTGGGACTTAGTTAGGCTAAAAGGAATTAATTCGACACAAGACAAGAAAAATAGATCCTAAATAGGTTTAGTTTGGGCTAAGCTATCTAAGTAGGTTTCATTGGTATCAATAATTTGAATGGTAGAATTCTAACAAAATTAGGTGTTTAGGTGAAGTTGTATCTAACTTAACTAAATGTACATGAATTGAATTAATTAAGGAAAAAATAAGTTTATCGGTCTAAAACATAGACAAACAAAGTCTATTTGATCCAACGGTGAATTCAATTAGCCAATTGGGCCTATCATTTTAACTAAACCAAGCTATGAGTTTGGATTGGCTCACCTTAAGTGAAGGTTTGTAAGGGTTTAAGCTTTAATAAAAAAAGGAAGTAAACATATTTGTAACTTCTATTAAATCCATGAGCTTATAAAAAGTGGTACAGTAAGGATTTTTCTTTAGTGGGGGAACAAATTATTCTTTTCATATGTTCTCTCAATATTGTTTATCCAAACTTGAGGGCAATATCGGTAATTTAAATTTTTTTTTTAATTATTATTTTCAAAATGTAAAATATAAGATGAAAAAAATTATAACTTATAATGCTCACTTGTTATATTCTAAAAAAATTTAATAATTACTTCAATATCAATACTATCAAATATTTATTTCTCAATGTAATGACTAAAAATCATTCTAACACTAATGCCCAATTCTATTTCACAGGTGACTTTTTTTAATAATCTTAACAAAAAAATTTGTTTCCACTTATAATATCCTAATATCAAAAAAATCAAATATTTATTTTAAATAAATTCTTAAAATTTTAATTTATCATAATAAAATTCTGATTATAATATCCTAATGTAATTTATTTTTATAAAAATCAATGCTATAAAAAGTTGATTAAAAAGATAGAAGTCATATTTTATCTATGATTTTATCTTAATAAATAATAATAATAATAGTAATACTATTCAAAAAAAAGAAAAAATAAAATTTTTGGGGGCCTGTGCACCCTCGCACCACCCCTATTGAGATTTTGATCATTATAAATATTAATGATTACACTATTTTTTAGTTAATGATTTTATGTGTGCATGATTTCTATTTGTGCTAACAATTTTAGGTATGCAATAGAAAAATGATGATATGTGATTGGACATACAAAGCATTCACAAGTAGAGAAGGTACACTATGATGCAATGATGGTGAAGCTTCTTCTTCCTTGGATATGAAGTTAATTGTTAACAGATTTGATATGCCAAACCTTACGGATAGATCTCCTGTTTTAAATTGTGTTGAAAACCCCTCTGATGTTTGTAATAATGCTCAAATGATGATTCCTGGAGAAATGGTGAAGCAAACTATTGACAGTTCGGATGGGATTAAACCACCTAACCCGTGGGCCAGGCATCCCAATATCAAGGTGAATTTTATCAAAGATGACTCTGTATTGACTGAAGATGGTGTTGCTGTAAAGTTACATGAACCAAGTATGGAGGAGAATTCAAATAAACTGAAGTTTTCAGTTGTTGTAATGGGTTTTGGAAAGAACATACCTGTTCAAGTTATTGCTAGCGAATTAAGAAGACAATGGACGCAATTTGGGAAGTTTCATCTAACCATTTTGGGTTATGGTTGGGTTTTATGCTCGTTTTTCTCTGTAGAATCCATGGAGAGTGTTTTGACAAGGGTTCCATGGTTTGTTAGTGGCCATATAGTGTGCATTGATAAATGGACTCCTGAGTTTTCTACTTCATCATTGAAAGGATTGACATCACCAATCTGGGTAAGGCTGCCACACCTACCTCTTTTCTATTGGGATGAGATTAATGTAGCAAGAATTGCTTCTTTAATCGGAACTCCTCTGTTAATTGATGGGAATATGTTCCAGTGGGGGAGAAGAGAATTTGTAAGGCTTTGTGTTCGTGTTGATTTAAACAAGAAACTTCCTATGGGAGTATGGGTGGAAGGAAGGAATGGTAGGTTCTTTCAAAAGGTGGAGCATAAGAAGATCTCAACGTTTGGTTTCAAATGTGGGAGAATCGGTCATCTGATCAATGAATGTATGGTGAATGAAATTTATTCCTGTGGCTAAAGAAGGTCTGCCAAATTCAATTTCTGATAATCAAGATGCGGAGAAGTCTCAAACATTGGCTGAAGATAAAAGAACTGTATATGGCCCTTGGATACATGTCAACCATGGAAGAAAAAGTAAAGTTGCTGGCAACTTTAAAGGGCTACACAAGAGTAGTGCTTCGGTGGTTGAGAAGAAGTCTCAACTTAATAGTAAGAGTGGGAATGGGTTGGACTTGAAGAATAGCTCCATGGAGGCTTCAGATGCTGTGGATGGTATTAAGGAGAAAGATTATTCTCTTGTTGAACATCAAAATGAAGAAGTGGATAGGAATTTGAATCAATATGAAAAATCTCTAGACCAACTAGATTCTCACCAAGTTACTCATGTTAATAAGATGACTCTAAATCATGTGGTACATGAGGAAGTTAATATGTTTGCGTTACTTAGTTCAGTTGATGTTGATGAGAATGTGATTACTATGGCTGACTCTTCGATGGATATAAGACAAGAGGGAGAACTAATTGAGGAGGTAAAGGAGAATGTCGAGCCACCAGTTACTGTGGAGGGTGGCAATTCAAGTGTGATAAAGACCAAACTGCTGAAAGAGCTGAAGTCCCTGGGCAATGCTAACTTAACGTCCAAAACCTGGAAGAATGATTTGTTGAGAAGGAAAGGCAGTGTGTCTAATCCCACTTCCAATTTAAATGAGTTCCATAATTTTTTGGAATTGTTGGGGGCCTAGGAAAGTTGAAGCCTCCCAGTACTTGAAGGAGATTGTGAACGATAATGATGCAATTTTTGTGGGCCTTATTGAAACTAAAATTTCATCCATAGATCCTCTTGAATTCAAAAGATTTATAGGTGATAAGTGGGATTTTTTCTTATTTCCTGCAGTGGGCTTATCTGGTGGCATTATGGTGTGTTGGAGATCGGACTTGGCTTCATTTATAGTGAGTGAAGTTTCTAGCCAAGTTGTGGTTGGTGAACTTAATATTACTAGTAGAGGAAAGTGGGTGATCACCACGGTTTATGGAAGTACAAACTATTATAATAAAAGAAGCCTATGGAGAAATCTGGAATCTCTTTTAGGCAATAAAGTTCCTACAGTTATTGGTGGAGACTTCAATTGTATATTATCTCAAGATGAGAAGAAAGGTGGTAAGAAATTTGTTCTTTCTCAAGGGCCTATAGACATGTATGCTTTTATGAGAGATTGTGATTTTCATGAGGTAGGATTTGTTGGTCCAAAATACACATGGTGCAACAATAAAATTGGAAGAACCCGCATCTTAAAAAGATTGGATCGGTGTATCCTTAATTGTGCTGCATTAAACTTTTTAAAGGTGGCAGTTGTAAGACATTGGCTAGAGTAGCTTCAGACAATTATCCTATCTTGCTTAAAATCTTCTCTTTCGAGCTTAGGAGGATCAAAAATTTCATGTTTGAAGATGTTTGGTCAACATATCCTGCTTCTCATTCTATTGTTTGTTATTCTTGGAATAAAACTGCTAGAGGTGATGCTGTAGAAATCCTGAATAAAAAGTTTTTCAGAAAATTGAAGGCCTTATTTTTCTGGAGTAGAGCAAAGCTCAAAAATTTAATTCAGTTGAAGGAAATTTTAAAAAAGGAAGTACTGGAGCTACAAGAAGAAGAAGCAACTAAAGACTGTCTTCCAGACCTGAAGTTTTTACTAATGAGATCAAAGGTTTCTGAACTGAATTCAACTCTTGGGCGGCTTAGTACATGGTGGAAATAGTGAGATAAAGTGCAATGGATAAAGGATGGTGATTCGAATTCAAAGTTCTTCCATGCGTATGCCACAGCTAGAAGAAATGGGAACTGGATCAATCGAGTGAAAGATAAAAGTGGAGTGATTTTCGAAGATCAGCTAAACATTGAAGATATCTTTGTGAAGTTCTTTAAAAACAAATGGAGGGAACGCAAATGCACCTTGGGAGGCTGGCCTTCTTCTTCGGTGAAGCTTGATGACGGTGATAGAATGTTGCTAGATAAAGATTTCTCTAAGGAAGAGCTGGAGGTTGTTATCCAACAGATGGGATCTAACAAGTCTCCAGGTAATGATGGAATTTCATATTTCTTTATTAAATCTTATTGGTCGATTATTCAAGATGATGTTTGGGTAGCTATTAGTTCTTTTTTCAATTCTAGTTTGTTATGTTCTGTTTGGAAGGAGATAAATGTGGTGTTGATTCCAAAGGTGAAAAGTTCTTTGACACCTCCAAATTTTTGTCCTATTAGTCTTTGTTGATCCATTTACAAAATTGTGGTGAGAATGTTACTAAATAGGATGAGTTATTTGTTTCCCAAAATTATCTCAGAAGTTCATTTTGCTTTTATCAAAGGGAGGTCTATGTCTGATCAAATTTTTCTTGCTCAAGAAAGTTTTTCTAAATTTAGATTTTCTAAATCTAAGAAGGGCTTAGTGGCTATCAAAATCGATATGGAGCAAGCATATGATAGCTTGTGTTGGTCAACTCTTAATCAAGTGCTTGATTGGTTTGGTTTCCCAAGAAAATTTTCTAATCTTATTATGGAGTGTGTGGTTAATCCTAAATTCTTCATCTTGATTAATGGTGTAAATTCTGATTAGATTGAGGCAAAGAGTGGGTTTAGGCAAGGATGTCCGTTGTCTCCGTACCTTTTTATCATGTGCTCTCAATTGTTAACAGAAGGGTTTGCTCTTAAAGGTAAAAGGGTTGGTATGAAGGTGGGTCTGCATGCTCCTAGGATCTCTCACTTGATGTATACTGATGATATAGCTATTTTCTCGGAGGCTAATAGTAAGAGCTTGAAGAAAGTAAACCGTATTTTGAAGAACTATTGTAGATGGACCGGTCAGAAGGTTAATTTGCTCAAATCTTCTATGTTGTTTGGCAATTCTGTAAGAAGAAGGAAAGCTCATACTTTGTCTAAAATTATGAGGTTGAAGGTGGTTAATGAGATGGAGTATTTGGGAGTGAAAGTTGCGTTGAGAAGGCATGTTAGTTCAGATTTTCAAAATCTGTTGGAGAAAGCTGCTAGTAGACTTAATGTGTGGGGAAACAAATTCATCTCTCTTTCGGGAAAATTACTTTTGCTTAATTCATCCTTTCTCTACCTATATTTTTATCTACTCATGCATTAGTTCCTTTGGGGGTTTTGAATGAGTTGGAAAAAATGTGTAGAAATTTTTTATGGAATAAGAAGGATGGAAGTTATGGTATTCACTATATTGCTTGGGAAGTTTTGTGCAAGGTGAAAAACAAAGGTGGATGGGGTGTGCAGTCGATTGTGGAGAAAATTGGTCCATTGAGGGCTAAATTCACTTTTAATTTCATTAATAATTATACCTCTCTTCTCAATAGAACTTTGAGTTCCAAATATGGGTGTGAGATATGGAATGTTGAAAGTAAGAAGTTTTATTCTTCTACATGGAAGATTATAGTGAATGGAGCTAGTTTTTTACATCCTATCATGAGATGGAAAGTTTGTGATGGAGAGGAAGTGGATACTATTAAAGATGTATGGATTCTAGACAAAAGCATTGGCAGGTGGCCTACCTTTGTAGCTGAGTTGAATCAGGAATTTGTCCGTCTATCGGCTTTCATTATAGATGGACAATGGGATGCAGATAAATTGAAGCTATATTTTGGGCAGAAGCTGGTGGATATTATTCTCTCGATTCCTATTCATTCAGGAGCTGATAAAGATAAGTTGGAACTAGCTTTCAAATGCTCCGGTAGATCTATAGCATCTTTGGCAATTGACAAAGTATATGAAAACTCCATGGAAGATGCATATTGGTGCTGGATGAAAAAGTTGAAGTTAAGACCGCAAATTGAGTTGTTTTGGTGGCGACTGTATAAGAATGCAATTCCATCAAATGGGTTCCTGCATTATAGAAGATTAGTTGAGTTTGATGGCTGCCCGAGAGGATGCAAAGCTGTTGAAGATGCTGAACATGTTGTTGTTCGATGTGGGAAGATCAAACAAGTTCTGGATTGGCTAGCTGCTTGGGATTTTTTCATCCCTGCTGCTAATTCTCTGAAAGAAATTAATATGTTATTACAACATTTTGCAGATGTTAATCCCTTCCTTGGTAATGTGTATTGTTTCATGGCATTCTTTTGTTGGAAAAGTAGGAATAAGGTGGTTCATGGAGGTTTTGAAGATAGCTGTTCCTACATTGCAGCTAATTATATTAGTCACGCAGTTGGATCTTTTCGGTCTAATCTGATTTGGGAGAACTGGGATGCTAATCAGCTCTATAAGTTGTTTCAATCCTCTTGGCATCCTCCACTTCCTGGTTAGATTAAGGTAAATGTGGGTGCTTCTTTACTTAGTAATAACAAAGTTGACATTGAAGGAGTTTTTAGAGATTGTAATGGTTGGTTTATGGGTGCCTTTGGTTTCAGTTGCCTTCATTGGGATAGTTTGCAAGTTGAGATCTTCTCAATTCTTCCTTTGAGGAATTACATTCAAGAGTGGATGTTTGAAGCCAAGGGTATTGTGATAGAAGGAGATAATTGCATGTCATCAAGTTATTTCAAAACTTATTGAATAAGCCGATGATCTCGAAAGAATTTCTAAACCCGAAGGATTTAGATTTTCTTATACATTTTAAGCAGGTTATTTTTCATTTTTCAAATAGAGAATGTAATAAGTTAGCTGATTTATGTGCTAACTTTGCGCTTATTTCTAATTTTTTTGGGATGATGTTAGTTGTGGTAGTATTCCTCCTTTTTTAGCCTTGTTGAAGGTGGAATCTCGTTGTAATTAGTTTGCTTAATAAATTACTTTATGCACTCTCTTAAAAAAAAAAAAGAGAAGGTACACTATCCTAAGATCAAGTAGGAAACATCTATGAAGAATCCATTACCATCGAGACAAAAGAAAAAAGACTACTAAAAATCAAGAACTTATAATTTTACTTTTGAGTAATATTTTCTCGTATGTACTAAGTCTATAATTTATGTAAAATAACCAAGAACACACACATGAGAGAAACTACGATAAGAACACACATATGTTTTTTTTTCGTTCTTCTGAATAAATACAAAATACATATTATACTTTATTGTACGATACCAACAGTACATAGTGTAGGAGTCTTTTTAATTATGACACAACTTATATGCCACAATTTTTCTTTTGTAGAAATTAATTATTTTGTTAAATTTGATAAGTTCAGTATGAATGTGCTTGTTTCAAATTTGTATTGATTTTGAATTAATAAAATCTTTAAATTTTAAACCTTTTTTTAAAATTTTGTATTTTACCTTTGAAGCAAATTTATTGATGTGATAGAAACAATAAAAAATATTTATACAGTTTATTTTTTAATTACATGCACTCATATGCTTTTTACCACTTTATATTGAAAGTTTGAGAAAGTTATGAGACCTCAAAGAACTAGCCCGAGGCGCACCAAGAGGGGGGTTGAATTGGTAATTTTTTAAAAAATTGCTTACTTCAAAATAACAATGACAATATTTTTGAAAGAAAAAATTTAAGTAATTTATAATATCAAATATATTAAATTAACTATGATGATATTCTGACTTTTAAAATGAAGCAATAATCACCGATTTGCCCAAGCAGTTATCACAGAAATAAAATATAGAAAAAAGTAAAAGTATGAAAAGGAAAAAACACACCAATAATTTTATAGTGGTTCGGTCAACCTTAAACTGCGTCTACTCTCCGGAGTCCTTCGCTCTGGGCATTGCACTAGAAATAAGTGACTCTCTTTTTGTCTCCACAGCAAGGTGGAGAAGCCTTTACAAAATTCCTTCCACCAAACCCTAGTGCGGCGGAGTGCCGGAAGCTATGTCACCCTCCTGGTGATGGCAGCGAACCTTCAATATTTTTCTCCCTCCTGGAGAAGGAAAAGTACCTCAGCTCCTTTTTATCCCTCCTAGAGAAGGCATATAATCTCAGCTCCTTTTTCTCTCTCTTGGAGAAGGCAGAGAACCTAGAGGATTTAACTTTTAAGCCTTTCTCCTAAGAGAAGCTTCAGGGACTCACAAGGCCACAGGAGGAATATGATGCAAGTAAGCCTAGAGTAATCGTGTGATCACCTCACACAACTTCTCCCTCATGCTCAACCTCACCCTCTTCTTCCTCACTCACCCAAGAGCTCTCAAGAAAATATTCTTCCTCAAAATTCCTTCAGCAGTCACACACTCCTCTCTCTCTATTACTAAGAGATTCTTCAAACATTGCTTAAGTATTAGGCTTCAAGAAACCCTAAAAATTCAAGTTAGCCTTCTCTATTCGTACAGTACGATTGGAATTTGTATAGTACAATCAGTTCAAAAAACTAGACCTTTCTAGTACAATGCAAACAATCGTTCAGACGAACTATTCAAATTTTCAAACATATCGTACAGAACGATCATGAGGTTATCCAGTATGATTTGTTTAATTTCTCTGCATTCATACAAGATGATCTTTGGGATAATTGAAAATTATCTCTATCAATCATCCTGTACTGCTCCCATCGTATAGTATGATTAGTTGATTTCAAGTGGGTCATCCAGTATGATGTGAATATCGTACAATACGATTAATTTAAAAATTATGATTTCATTTGATATGATATTTGGGATGAACACATTTTGTCTTTGTCAATCGTACGGTACTATCAAGATCATACAGTATGATCTGTTATCATTAATTAAATCATAATTTGATTAACTAATTATGAGGGATAATTTAAGTAAGATTTTAAAATATCGGATAGCACGATTATAATCGTACAGTACGATTAGTTCAAAATCAATTTTAAATATCTTACTTAATTTATCTAATGGCTAGGGTTTATTGATCAAAATGAATTATACAGTACGATTACTTTACAAAAATTAAACGTTTAATTAGCCGTTAAAGACCATCTTCAGAATAACAGATCGTACAGTATGATTAGTATAAAAAAATTAACTTAAAATTTTTCTTACTCCCCATATGTGTGTGCACGTTCACCCAATTGCACACACTCTTTTATGGCCTGACGCAAAAAATAGAAAATAATAAAAAATTAAAGGTACACACTCTTTTACTTGACATCCTATTCTACCCAATTTTGACTTTCCTATAGCCTCGAGCAGTGTATATTTTACCTGCAATGTTAGTCCTTACAAACAAAAAGAATATTCAAAATATTTACTAAGAGAAATAACAATTCAATTAATAATATTTGTCATCATCAAAATTACAGATTAGAGATCCTGGATTACAACATATATGTTATTTCTTCGTGTATATTGAACAAATATTTAAAAAAATCATTTGAGATGATTTTATTTGCATGAAAAATAATTATAAAATTTAAAAGATTATTTTTAATTATTGTGAGTAGTATAAATTATGTTTATTAACAAGTTGAGCAACAATTTTCTTAACTTTATCATATTCTAACAAATATTTTAAAAATCGAATAAGGCCATCGATCTGACCGGTTTAACCATGAACCGGTCATAAAGCTAGTTCAGTCCATCCGTAAAATTACTTCTGCATCAAATCGGCCAGAATCGCTGGTTCAACTAGTGAACCGGTACCCAATTCCTTTGAACCAGCCAGTTCAATTGCCTAAATAATTAAATAAAGTAATTTATTACATTAATGATTAAATAATAAATAATATTTACAATTTAACAAACTAATTTAAATTTAAAATAATTAATTTTTAATTAAACATAAA